>CM060087.1:20121682-20169686 GCA_030522485.1 Stenchaetothrips biformis
AACGTCCAACTTGGAGACCTCGAGGTTGGCCACGACTTCGTCGGTGGACCCGGAGTTTCCGTCCCCACACGCGTAAATACTGTCGACGAACGCTGTGTACGGTCCCTGGCCGCACGCACCGCCGTTTCGGACAGGACAAAATGAGCAAAATTCATTTCTGCGGCAGGGAGAATAGGGGCTACGAAGGCTGCAAGGCAGAGGAGACTGAGCCGGAGGAGGACCGGAGGACGGACGTTGGACGCGTCACGCAGTACGTCGACAATCATAACAAAGGCGGTTATCACTGTCTTATGGTTTCAAGGTAAGCACACTGAATGATACAGCTGGAGAACTTGGGCAGCAGTCGCCGCCGATCCATTTGAATATTTCAATAGACATCCGAGACGTCCTCCTGGCGGCGCGGCGTCATCCAGTCGGTGCGGCGATACCCCACGGCCTCATGTCTCTCCAGCAGCAGGCAGTGTGCAGCGGAGATACCCCCCGCGAGCTCGCTACTCCGCGCCTCACAGGCGCGCAGCCGGTCTGTCGCTACCCAGGACCCCAGGGTCAATGCTGCAGGTGGCGGGGGGCCAGCGCTAAAACCAAAGCCGTTCTACGCATTGTTTGACAGCGCAATGCTACAAGCGGCTTGCCGCACACAAGACCTGGGATGTCCGACTCTATGCAACTCCTCATTTCTTTCCTCAGCTGGTAAACTTTTCTCGCTGGCCGTGTGTGCTGCTTGCAACTAAACAGGAGGGCCGCGCGGGGAGCGCTAAAGACCTGCTTCGGAACGGCCTGCAGACCACTCAGGGCGCGCCCGGCGGCGCGGGAGAGAGAAATGAAAGTCCTTAGAGTAGCCCTCGCGTGGCTTCAGCCGGCCCCGGCAGCCAAAAGGGAAGACGGAGGGCGGCGACGGAAGGGAAACAAAGAACTCTGCCTCGCAACGGAAACTTCACCCCGCCGCGCCAGCCTCGGCCTCGCGCGGCCCGCCTGCCCCGATTCTTTCACGCTACATGAACTACTTGGTATGGTCCAGGCCACCAGCGATGTACATGGTTTGTCCGCCCAAATTTTGTCCGACCGAGCCCGCCGCCCCGTAATTACTTTTTTGTCCGACCCCAGTTTGACCGACCACCCGACCCAAGAAAACTGTGCGTTTTGTCCGACCCCGTTTTCTCCGACCAGGGTTCGACCACTCAACCGCAGGTGTATATGGATTGTCCGACCAAATTTTGTCCGACCGGGCCCGCCGCCCATCCGTGTTATTTTTTTTAACGACCCCAGTTTGTCCGACCACTCGACCCATGAAAACCGTGCGTTATATCCGACCCCGTTTTATCCGACCCCGTTTTGACCGAACACAGTTCGACTACTCAACAGCATGTAGAACGGCGGGCTGCCTACCTGCACGGATCAGGGCTGTGTTAATGGCGGCCAACGCAGCCCTCACCGAGCCTGCCCAAGGCTCCGTCAGGGCTGCGTGAGGGGCGGCGCCCCGCGCAGCCTCCGCAGAGCCTTAGGACGGCTCCGTCAGGGCTGCGTGAGGGGCGGGCGCCCCGCGCAGCCTCCGCAGAGCCTTAGGACGGATCCGTCAGGGCTGCGTGAGGGGCGGGCGCCCCGCGCAGCCTCCGGAGAGCCTTGGAACGGATCCGTCAGGGGCTGCGAGAGGGGCGGGCGACCCGCGTTGCCCCCCCCCCCCCCCCCCGAGCCTTGAGAAGGCTCCGTCAGGGCTGCGTTAGGGGCGGGCGCCCCACGCAGCATCCGCAGATCCTTGGGGAGGCTCCGTCAGGGCTGCGTGAGGGGCGGGCGCCCTGCGCAGCCCCCGCAGAGCCTTGGGACGGCTCCGTCGCGATCCAAGAGGCTCCGCGGATCGGTTTTGCAATCCAAGAGGCTCCGCGGATCGTCGGCGGATCGGTTTTGCAATCCAAGAGGCCTACGCAGATCGTCGGCGGATCGGTTTTGCAATTCCAAGAGGCTACGCGGATCGTCGGCGGATCGGTTTTGCAATCCAAGCCCTCATCGAGCATTGCCGAAGCTTTGGCAGTGCTCGGTGAGAGCTCCGTGAGCCGTCCTTCTCTCTCACGCAGCCTTCACCGAGCATTGCCGAAGCTCTGGCAGTGCTCGGTTCGAGCTGCGTGAGCCGTCCTTCTCTCTCACGCAGCCCTCACCGAGCATTGCCAAAGCTCTGGCAGTGCTCGGTGAGAGCTGCGTGAGCCGTCCTTCTCTCTCACGCAGCCCTCACCGAGCACTGCCAGAGCTTCGGGAATGCTCGGAGAGGGCTGCGTGAGAGAGAAGGACGGCTCTGGAAAGCAAAACCGACCCGCCGAACATTCCGCCGAGCCTCTTAGAAAGCAAAACCGACCCGCCGAACATTCCGCCGAGCCTCTTGGAAAGCAAAACTGACCCGCCGAACTTTCCGACGAGCCTCTTGGAAAGCAAAACCGATCCGCCGAGCCTCTTGGAAAGCAAAACCGACCCGCCGAACATTCCGCCGAGCCTCTTGGAAAGCAAAACCGACCCGCCGAACATTCCGCCGAGCCTCTTGGAAAGCTAAAACCGACCCGCCGAACATTCCGCCGAGCCTCTTGGAAAGCAAAACCGACCCGCCGAACATTCCGCCGAGCCTCTTGGAAAGCAAAACCGATCCGGCGAGTTTCTTGGAAAGCAAAACCGACCCGCCGAACATTCCGCCGAGCCTCTTGGAAAGCAAAACCGACCCGCCAAACATTCCACCAAGCCTCTTGGGAAGCAAAAAACGATCCGCCGAGCCTCTTGGAAAGCAAAACCGACCCGCCGAACATTCCGCCGAGCCTCTTGAAAAGCAAAACCAACCCGCCGAACATTCCGCCGAGCCTCTTGGAAAGCAAAACCGACCCGCCGAACATTCCGCCGAGCTCTTGGAAAGCAAAACCGATCCACGAGCCTCTTGGAAAGCAAAACCGACCGCCCCGAACATTCCGCCGAGCCTCTTGGAAAGCAAAACCGACCCGCCGAACATTCCGCCGAGCCTCTTGGAAAGCAAAACCGACCCGCCTGAACATTCCGCCGAGCCTCTTGGAAAGTCAAAACCGACCCGCCGAACATTCTGCCGAGCCTCTTGGAAAGCAAACCGACCCGCCGAACATTCCGCCGAGCCTCTTGGAAGCAAGACCGATCCGCCGAGGCATGTTGGAAAGCAAAACCGACCCGCCGATCATTCCGCAGAGCCACTTGGAAAGCAAAAACCCGTACCCGCGAACATTGCGCCGAGCCTCCTTGGAAAGCGAAAACGGAACCCGCTGAACATTCCGCCGAGCCTCTTGGAAAGCAAAACCGACCCGCCGAGCCTCTTGGAAAGCAAAACCGACCCTCCGAACATTCCGCCGAGCCTCTTGGAAAGCAAAACCGACCCGCCGAACATTCCGCCGAGCCTTTTGGAAAGCAAAACCGACCCGCCAAACATTGCGCCGAGCCTCTTGGAAAGCAAAACCGACCCGCCGAACATTCCGCTGAGCCTCTTGGAAAGCAAAACCGATCCGCCGAGCCTCATGGAAAGCAAAAGCGATCCGGTTTTGGATCGGTTTTGCAATATAAGTGGCTCCGTGGATCGTCGGCGGATCGGTTTTGCAATCCAAGAGGCTCCGCGGATCGTCGGCAGATCGGTTTTGCAATCCAAGAGGCTCCGCGGATCGTCGGCGGATCGGTTTTGCAATCCAAGCCCTCACCGAGCATTGCCGAAGGTTTGGCAGTGCTCGGTGAGAGCTGCGTGAGCCGTCCTTTTCTCTCACGCAGCCTTCACCGAGCATGGCCGAAGCTCTGGCCGTGCTCGGTGAGAGCTGCGTGAGCCGTCCTGCTCTCTCACGCAGCCCTCACCGAGCATGGCCGAAGCTGTGGCAGTGCTCGGTGACAGCTGCGTGAGCCGTCCTTGTCTCTCACGCAGCCCTCACCGAGCATTGCCGAAGCCCTGGCAGTGCTCGGTTAGAGCTGCGTGAGCCGTCCTTGTCTCTCACGCAGCCCTCACCGAGCATTGCCGAAGCTCTGGCAGTGCTCGGTTCGAGCTGCGTGAGCCGTCCTTCTCTCTCACGCAGCCCTCACCGAACATTGCCGAAGCTCTGGCCGTGCTCGGTGAGAGCTGCGTGAGCCGTCCTTCTCTCTCACGCAGCCCTCACCGAGCATTGCCAAAGCTTCGGCAATGCTGCGAGAGGGCTGCGTGAGACAGAAGGACGGCTCTGGAAAGCGAAACCGACCCGCCGAACATTCCGCCGAGCCTCTTGGAAAGCAAAACCGACCCGCCGAACATTCCGCCGAGCCTTTTGGAAAGCAAAACCGATCCGCCGAGCCTCTTGGAAAGCAAAACCGACCCGCCGAACATTCCGCCGAGCCTCTTGGAAAGCAAAACCGATCCGCCGAGCCTCTTGGAAAGCAAAACCGACCCGCCGAACATTCCGCCGAGCCTCTTGGAAAGCAAAACCGACCCGCCGAACATTCCACCGAGCCTCTTGGAAAGCAAAACCGATCCGCCGAGCCTCTTGGAAAGCAAAACCGACCCGCCGAACATTCCGCCGAGCCTCTTGGAAAGCAAAACCGATCCGCCGAGCCTCTTGGAAAGCAAAACCGACCCGCCGAACATTCCGCCGAGCCTCTTGGAAAGCAAAACCGACCCGCCGAACATTCCGCCGAGCCTCTTGGAAAGCAAAACCGACCCGCCGAACATTCCGCCGAGCCTCTTGGAAAGCAAAACCGACCCGCCGAACATTCTGCCTAGCCTCTTGGAAAGCAAAACCGACCCGCCGAGCCTCTTGGAAAGCAAAACCGACCCGCCGAACATTCCGCCGAGCCTCTTGGAAAGCAAAACCGACCCGCCGAACATTCTGCCGAGCCTCTTGGAAAGCAAAACCGACCCGCCGAACATTCCGCCGAGCCTCTTGGAAAGCAAAACCGACCCTCCGAACATTCCGCCGAGCCTCTTGGAAAGCAAAACCGACCCGCCGAACATTCCGCCGAGCCTCTTAGAAAGCAAAACCGATCCGCCGAGCCTGTTGGAAAGCAAAACCGACCCGCCGAACATTCCGCCGAGCCTCTTGGAAAGCAAAACCGACCCGCCGAACATTCTGCCGAGCCTCTTGGAAAGCAAAACCGACCCGCCGAACATTCCGCCGAGCCTCTTAGAAAGCAAAACCGATCCGCCGAGCCTGTTGGAAAGCAAAACCGACCCGCCGAACATTCCGCCGAGCCACTTGGAAAGCAAAACCGTACCGCCGAACATTCCGCCGAGCCTCTTGGAAAGCAAAACGGACCCGCTGAACATTCCGCCGAGCCTCTCGGAAAGCAAAACCGACCCGCCGAGCCTCTTGGAAAGCAAAACCGACCCTCCGAACATTCCGCCGAGCCTCTTGGAAAGCAAAACCGACCCGCCGAACATTCCGCCGAGCCTCTTGGAAAGCAAAACCGACCCGCCAAACATTCCGCCGAGCCTCTTGGAAAGCAAAACCGACCCGCCGAACATTCCGCTGAGCCTCTTGGAAAGCAAAACCGATCCGCCGAGCCTCATGAAAAGCAAACGCGATCCGGTTTTGGATCGGTTTTGCAATATAAGTGGCTCCGTGGATCGTCGGCGGATCGGTTTTGCAATCCAAGAGGCTCCGCGGATCGTCGGCAGATCGGTTTTGCAATCCAAGAGGCTCCGCGGATCGTCGGCGGATCGGTTTTGCAATCCAAGCCCTCACCGAGCATTGCCGAAGCTTTGGCAGTGCTCGGTGAGAGCTGCGTGAGCCGTCCTTTTCTCTCACGCAGCCTTCACCGAGCATTGCCGAAGCTCTGGCAGTGCTCGGTTGAAGCTGCGTGAGCCGTCCTCCTCTTTCACGCAGCCCTCACCGAGCATTGCCGAAGCTCTGGCCGTGCTCGGTGAGAGCTGCGTGAGCCGTCCTGCTCTCTCACGCAGCCCTCACCGAGCATGGCCGAAGCTGTGGCAGTGCTCGGTGACAGCTGCGTGAGCCGTCCTTGTCTCTCACGCAGCCCTCACCGAGCATTGCCGAAGCCCTGGCAGTGCTCGGTTAGAGCTGCGTGAGCCGTCCTTGTCTCTCACGCAGCCCTCACCGAGCATTGCCGAAGCTCTGGCAGTGCTCGGTTCGAGCTGCGTGAGCCGTCCTTCTCTCTCACGCAGCCCTCACCGAGCATTGCCGAAGCTCTGGCCGTGCTCGGTGAGAGCTGCGTGAGCCGTCCTTCTCTCTCACGCAGCCCTCACCGAGCATTGCCAAAGCTTCGGCAATGCTGCGAGAGGGCTGCGTGAGACAGAAGGACGGCTCTGGAAAGCAAAACCGACCCGCCGAACATTCCGCCGAGCCTCTTGGAAAGCAAAACCGACCCGCCGAACATTCCGCCGAGCCTTTTGGAAAGCAAAACCGATCCGCCGAGCCTCTTGGAAAGCAAAACCGACCCGCCGAACATTCCGCCGAGCCTCTTGAAAAGCAAAACCGATCCGCCGAGCCTCTTGGAAAGCAAAACCGACCCGCCGAACATTCCGCCGAGCCTCTTGGAAAGCAAAACCGACCCGCCGAACATTCCGCCGAGCCTCTTGGAAAGCAAAACCGACCCGCCGAACATTCCGCCGAGCCTCTTGGAAAGCAAAACCGATCCGGCGAGTTCCTTGGAAAGCAAAACCGACCCGCCAAACTTTCCGCCGAGCCTCTGGGAAAGCAAAACCGACCCACCGAACATTCCGCCGAGCCTCTTGAAGAGCAAAACTGACCCGCCGGACATTCCGCCGAGCCTCTTGGAAAGCAAAACCGACCCGCCGAACATTCCGCCGAGCCTCTTGGAAAGCAAAACCGACCCGCCGAACATTCCGCCGAGCCTCTTGGAAAGCAAAACCGACCCGCCGAACATTCCGCCGAGCCTCTTGGAAAGCAAAACCGACCCGCCAAACATTCCACCGAGCCTCTTGGGATGCAAAAACGATCCGCTGAGCCTCTTGGAAAGCAAAACCGACCCGCAGAACATTCCGCCGAGCCTCTTGGAAAGCAAAACCGACCCGCCGAACATTCCGCCGAGCCTCTTGGAAAGCAAAACCGACCCGCCGAACATTCCGCCGAGCCTCTTGGAAAGCAAAACCGATCCACCGAGCCTCTTGGAAAGCAAAACCGACCCGCCGAACATTCCGCCGAGCCTCTTGGAAAGCAAAACCGACCCGCCGAACATTCCGCCGAGCCTCTTGGAAAGCAAAACCGACCCGCCGAACATTCCGCCGAGCCTCTTGGAAAGCAAAACCGACCCGCCGAACATTCTGCCTAGCCTCTTGGAAAGCAAAACCGACCTGCCGAACATTCCGCCGAGCCTCTTAGAAAGCAAAACCGATCCGCCGAGCCTGTTGGAAAGCAAAACCGACCCGCCGAACATTCCGCCGAGCCACTTGGAAAGCAAAACCGTACCGCCGAACATTCCGCCGAGCCTCTTGGAAAGCAAAACGGACCCGCTGAACATTCCGCCGAGCCTCTTGGAAAGCAAAACCGACCCGCCGAGCCTCTTGGAAAGCAAAACCGATCCGCCGAGCCTCTTGGATAGCAAAACCGACCCGCCGAACATTCCGCCGAGCCTCTTGAAAGGCAAAACCGACCCGCCGAGCCTCTTGGAAAGCAAAACCGACCCACCGAACATTCCACCGAGCCTCTTGGAAAGCAAAACCGATCCGCCGAGCCTCTTGGAAAGCAAATCCGACCCGCCGAACATTCCGCCGAGCCTCTTGGAAAGCAAAACCGACCCGCCGAACATTCCGCCGAGCCTCTTGGAAAGCAAAACCAACCCGCCGAACATTTAGCCGAGCCTCTTGGAAAGCAAAACCGATCCGCCGAATATTCCGCCGAGCCTCTTGGAAAGCAAAACCGACCCGCCGAACATTCCGCCGAGCCTCTTGGAAAGCAAAACCGACCCGCCGAACATTCCGCCGAGCCTCTTGGAAAGCTAAACGGACCCGCTGAACATTCCGCCGAGCCTCTTGGAAAACAAAACCGACCCGCTGAACATTCCGCCGAGCCTCTTAGAAAGCAAAACCGACCCGCCGAACATTCCGCCGAGCCTCTTGAAAAGCAAAACCGACCCGCCGAACATTCCGCCGAGCCTCTTGGAAAGCAAAAACGATCCGCCGAGCCTCTTGGAAAGCAAAACCGACCCGCCGAACATTCCGCCGAGCCTCTTGGAAAGCAAAACCAACCCACCAAACATCCGCCGAGCCTCTTTGAAAGCAAAACCGACCCGCCGAACATTCCGCCGAGCGTCTTGGAAAGCAAAACCGATCCGCCGAGCCTCTTGGAATGCAAAACCGACCCGCCAAACATTCCGCCGAGCCTCTTGGAAAGCAAAACCGACCCGTCAAACATTCCGCCGAGCCTCTTGGAAAGCAAAACCGACCCGCCGAACATTCCGCCGAGCCTCTTGGAAAGCAAAACCGACCCGCCGAACATTCCGCCGAGCCACTTGGAAAGCAAAACCGACACGCCGAACATTCCGCCGAGCCTCTTGGAAAGCAAAACCGACCCGCCGAACATTCCACCGAGCCTCTTGGAAAGCAAAACCGACCCGCCGAACATTCCGCCGAGCCTCTTGGAAAGCAAAACCGACCCGCCGAACATTCCGCCGAGCCTCTTGCAAAGCAAAACCGAACCGCCAAACATTCCGCCGAGCCTCTTGGGAAGCAAAAACGATCCGCCGAGCCTCTTGGAAAGCAAAACCGACCCGCCGAATATTCCGCCGAGCCTCTTGGAAAGCAAAACCAACCCGCCGAACATTTCACCGAGCCTCTTGGAAAGCAAAACCGACCCGCCGGACATTCCGCCGAGCCGTCCTTTTCTCTGACGCAGCCCTCACCGAGCATGGCCGAAGCTCTGGCAGTGCCCGGTGATAGCTGCGTGAGCCGTCCTGCTCTCTCACGCAGCCTTCACCGAGCATGGCCAAAGCTCTGGCAGTACTCGGTGAGGGCTGCGTGAGCCGTCCTTCTCTTTCACGCAGCCTTACCGAGCATTGCCGAAGCTCTGGCCGTGCTCGGTGAGAGCTGCGTTAGCCGTCCTTCTATCTCACGCAGCCTTCACCGAGCATTGCCGAAGCCCTGGCAGTGCTCGGTGAGAGCTGCGGGGGCCGTCCTTCTCTCTCACGCAGCCCTCACCGAGCATTGCCAAAGCTCTGGCAGTGCTCGGTGAGAGCTGCGTAAGCCGTCCTTCTCTCTCACGCAGCCCTCACCGAGCATTGCCGAAGCTCTGGCCGTGCTCGGTGAGAGCTGCGTGAGCCGTCCTTCTCTCTCACGCAGCCCTCACCGAGCACTTGCCAGAGCTTCGGCAATGCTGCGAGAGGGCTGCGTGAGACAGAAGGATGGCTCTGGAAAGCAAAACCGACCCGCCGAACATTCCGCCGAGCCTCTTGGAAAGCAAAACCGACCCGCCGAACATTCCGCCGAACCTCTTGGAAAGCAAAACCGACCCGCCGAACATTCCGCCGAGCCTCTTGGAAAGCAAAACCGACCCGCCGAACATTCCGCCGAGCCTCTTGGAAAGCAAAACCGACCCGCCGAACATTTCGCCGAGCCTCTTGGAAAGCAAAACCGACACGCCGAAAATTCCGCCGAGCCTCTTGGAAAGCAAAACCGACCTGCCGAACATTCCGCCGAGCCTCTTGGAAAGCAAAACCGACCCGCCGAACATTCCGCCGAGCCTCTTGGAAAGCAAAACCGACCCGCCGAACATTCCGCCGAGCCTCTTGGAAAGCAAAACCGACCCACCGAACATTCCGCCGAGCCTCTTGGAAAGCAAAACCGACCCGCCGAACATTCCGCGGAGCCTCTTGGAAAGCAAAACTGATCCGCCGACGAGTCGCCGAGCCTCTTGGAAAGCAAAACCGATCCGCCGAGCCTCTTGGAAAGCAAAACCGACCCGCCGAACATTCCGCCGAGCTACTTGGAAAGCAAAACCGACCCGCCGAACATTCCGCCGAGCCTCTTGGAAAGCAAAACCGACCCGCCGAACATTCCGCCGAGCCTCTTGGAAAGCAAAACCGACCCGCCGAACATTCCGCCGAGCTTCTTGGAAAGCAAAACCGACCCGCTGATCATTCCGCCATGCTTCTTGGAAAGCAAAACCGATCCGCTGACGATCTGCAGAGCCTCTTGGAAAGATAAACTGATCCGCGGAGCCTCTTGGAATGCAAAACCGATCCGCCGAGCCTCTTGAAAACCAAAACCGTTCCGCTGAGCACGCAGCTCTCACCGAGCACTGCTAGCGCTTTGGCAATGCTCGGTGAGAGCTGCGTGAGCCGTCCTTCTCTCTCACGCAGCCCTTACCGAGCATTGCCGAAGCTGTGGCAGTGCTCGGTGAGAGCTGCGTGAGCGGTCCTTCTCTTGCCGAAGCTCTGGCAGTGCTCGGTGAGAGCTGCGTGAGCCGTCCTTCTCTCTTACGCAGCCCTCACCGAGCATTGCCGAAGCTCTGGCAGTGCTCGGTGAGAGCTGCGTGAGCCGTCCTTCTCTCTCACGCAGCTCTCACCGAGCACTGCCAGAGCTTCGGCAATGCTTGGTGAGGGCTGCGTGAGAGAGAAGGACGGCTCACGCAGCTCTCACCGAGCACTGCCAGAGCTTCAGACATGCTCGGTGAGGGCTGCGTGAGAGAGAAGGACGGCTCACTCAGCTCTCACCGAGCACGGCCAGAGCTTCGGCAATGCTCGGTGAGGGCTGCGTGAGAGAGAAGGACGGCTCACGCAGCTCTCACCGAGCACTGCCAGAGCTTCGGCCATGCTCGGTGAGGGCTGCGTGAGAGAGAAGGACGGCTCACGCAGCTCTCACCGAGCACGGCCAGAGCTTCGGCCATGCTCGGTGAGGGCTGCGTGAGAGAGAAGGACGGCTCACGCAGCTCTCACCGAGCACCGCCAGAGCTTCGGCCATGCTCGGTGAGGGCTGCTTGAGAGAGAAGGACGGCTCACGCAGCTCTCACCGAGCACCGCCAGAGCTTCGGCCATGCTCGGTGAGGGCCGCGTGAGAGAGAAGGACGGCTCACGCAGCTTTTACCGAGCACTGCCAGAGCTTCGGTAATGCTCGGTGAGGGCTGCGTGAGAGAGAAGGACGGCTCACGTTCCTCTCACCGAGCACTGCCAGAGCTTCGTCGGCGGATCGGTTTTGCAATCCAAGAGGCTCCGCGGATCGTCTGCGGATCGGTTTTGCAATCCAAGAGGCTCCGCGGATCGTCGGCGGATCGGTTTTGCAATCCAAGAGGCTCCGCGGATCGTCGGCGGATCGGTTTTGCAATCCAAGAGGCTCCGCGGATCGTCGGCGGATCGGTTTTGCAATCCAAGAGGCTCCGCGGATCGTCGGCGGATCGGTTTTGCAATCCAAGAGGCTCCGCGGATCGTCGGTGGATCGGTTTTGCAATCCAAGAGGCTCCGCGGATCGGTTTTGCAATCCAAGACGGCTCCGTCATGGCTGCGTGAAGGGCGGGCGCCCCGCGTTGCCCCCCAGAGCCTTGGGAAGGCTTCTTCAGGGCTGCGTGATGGGCGGGCGCCCCGCGCAGTCTTCACAGAGGCTCCGTCACGGCTGCGTTGGTCGCGCCTCACGCAGCCTTTACAGAGCCTACCCAAGGCTCCGTCAGGGCTGCGTGAGGGGCGCCCAACGCAGCTTTTCCAGAGCCTGCCCAAGGCTCCGTCAGGGCTGCGTCGGTCGAGCCTTACGCAGCCCCGTCGGAGCCTTGGGCAGGCTCGGTGATGGCTGCGTTGGCTGGCCCTCACGCAGCCCTGACGGAGCCTTGGGCAGGCCCGGTGAGAGCTGCGTCGGCCGCACCGAGCCCTCTCCCCTTGACGCTCGAGGGCCAAAGTGTGCCGTTCGGGCATGGGCGGGGGCGGGGGCGGCGTGCCGACACACTTCGGGACCACGTAGCGCCGCGCAGGTCGCGATGGTTTCACTTTTTTCTCATCACCCTCCGTCTCAATTTGGCTCTGAGGCGGCTGCCTCTCCTACGCCCGGGTCTCTCTCCCGGCCCTCTCCCTCGCGGGCCTCGGCGCACAGGTCGGGGACCGCGTCGATGGAGCTCGGACCCCAGCGGGCGAGGTGGCGGTGGGAACGTCAAGGTGAAACTTTGTTGCGTTGCGTTGTTTCCCCGCTGCCGTCCGCTGCGGCCCGCCGCCCTGCCTACGGCCGGCCCGTGCGCGGTGCGGTTCGCAGCGCCGCGTCGTTCTCGCGGCGTCGGTATGACTGCACGAAGTCCTGGCCGCGGTCCAACGGCTCCAGCGGCGGTGGCGCGATATGGGCGTCGGGACGGCGGGGCGTCGAAACGGGCGCCGCGACGCCTCCCATCCCCACTCCTCACCCCTCCCATTTGCCATCACAGGCTTGCTCGGCAGGTCGCATGAAACTGATTCGTAAATGAGGGCGGTCCGTTGTCATTGCTTGTATTTATAAGCCGCAAGTCAGCCGCAGAGCGAGGGTAGTGTGTGTGTGTGTGTGTGTGTGTGTGTGTGTGTGTGTGCGTGCGCGCGTGCGTGCGTGCGTGCGCCTCGGAAACAACACGCGGGGCGCGAATTAATTAAACCAGCTGCTGGTCGGGGTTGGAGAGTCGTGAGAGTCGTGAGAGCACAGAACGCGCTGTCGCACAGTGCAGCGTCACAGAGCGCATCCAGATTCGCGGCGAAGGCGCGTTACTCATTGCCGGCCTTGGCCACCCCCGCGCTCGCCTCAGGTGCCGCGTAGCGCCACGGCCGCGGACACGCGGTGTTGCCAAAACTTGCCTAACCATTGTCGATGGCTGTCAATACCCGTGGCTGGTGATAAATGCGAGTTTGGCTTCTTGTAACGGCAATTTTTCACGCCGAACGAGATAAAGGTGTACGACGGTCCCCGGAGGACTCGGAGGACTCGGGGGCAGGCCGCGGCTGCCAAGGAGTCTGGCGGCTACTTTATCCGTCCAGGTAGCCGTCGAGGCCGGCAGGGTGGCAGGCCTGTGCTGGGCTGGGCCCTCTCCATTTGCGCGTCCTCACAGCTATTGATGGCCACCCGATTTATTGTGTAGAATTTTTTTGGCGTGCTTCATAGGTTACCCTTCATATTTTTAGGGGTTCCAAAGAACCACTGCCATAATGTTGCATGTATTAAAAAAACAAAGAAAATAATTTTTTTAAAAAGACAATCGTTTGTAGGACTTTTCCGTCAACAACGAAAACATAAATTTGCAACAATGAAACACCTCGATTTATAGATCCACCGCGCAGCGAGCACACTATGAGCCGGCGTCACACAGAGCAACACAGCACAGAAAGTTGGTGGCCTGCACAGAGTGGGCCGGGCGGGCAAGCCGTCCCCGTGGCTCACTGGCTGCCGGAGGGTACCCCCCCTCCCCCACCCCCACCCCCCAGCCGCACCACGGCCGTCGTCAAAGCCGCCTCCCTCCCCCCTCTGCCTCGCCTCATCCCCTCTAATCCGAAATACAGTGAATCCATCGAGCCGAAGCGCAATAATGCCGTTCTTTACGCTGTCACTGCAACCAATAAAACCGACACAGCAACAACAACAACGGGCGGGCGGGTAGAGACGCGGTGCGAGTGCAGCAACAACAACAAGGCGGCGTGCGAGGCAGTCTGTGTCGGACCGGGATGCTCGGCGATAAAGCAACTGGCCGTGAAAATGGAACACGATTCATTGCGGCAGGGTGCGCAGCGAGAACAAGGAGTGTTGAGTGAGAAAGTTACGCCCTCTGCCGGCATTAGAATACGCGCTGTCACAATCTGTTACCGCGTACGTTTACAAATCTGCCGCCGGAGGTTCTGAGGGAAAGGAGGGGGGGGGGTGAAAATGGAGGGCCGCTGTCCCCGCTTCCTCTTTCCTTCTTTATGGGGATGGGAAATCATCCCCTTGGCCTGGCCGGGCCTGCCCATCCATCGCGTCTCGAATTTCCCACCTATCTGCCGCCGCTGCCGCCCCACCGCCCTCTCCCTTTTCTGACTGGTTCCGACCAGAGGGTTCTCTCTCTAGGCCTACAGTACGGGACGCACCATGAGAGTGAGAGAGAGAGAGAGAGAGAGAGAGAGAGAGAGAGAGAGAGAGAGAGAGAGAGAGAGAGAGAGAGAGAGAGAGAGAGACAGACAGACAGACAGACAGACAGACAGAGACAGAGACAGAGAGAGGAAGAGCCCTCTTACTCAGCCCGGTGCACAAAGGCTCTGCGCGCTAATTCACTGGCGGTCTAGGTTAGCCGGTGTCAAGCCGCGTCGAGGCGGTGCCGCTGGCCGATCAATCAGCCCCCCCACCCCCACCCCCAATCCATCAGCCCCTGCACCTTCGCTTCCTCCCGTCGCCGTCGGCGTCACCCGAAATAGAGACGCCTTTCGAGACATTATGATAATGGGGGATTATTGTTTCATCTCGCGTGGACTCTCTCGGTATGGGCAGGGTCGCCCGTTCGCGTTGCCGGGACGACGCGTCCGGTAGTTTGAAGGACGCACGCGCAAAAATACCCTGCGATGGCGTGGACGACTGGTGCGACGGTAGCTGCCCGTCAGACTGTCGTTGGCATTCCCCCGCGGCGGCGCGGCCCTTCAGGCCCATCAAAGCCCTCGGCCCTAAAGGACCCGCTTCCGGTATGAGAATTACCACGTCCACAAACACAACCCCACTCGGGCGACTGGACGAACTCGTATAATTGTCCCGGCACCGCTCTCCAAACGAGTGCATCCGAATAGCCGTCCCTCGCCCCCACCAACGCCGCCTGCTTGGCGGTGTGGTCTGGCGGTCGGCTCGGGGCGTTCCGCGCGCAGCCATCGTACCACTCCACCGCCCCATGTAGACGTCTGTGCGTGCGTGTGTGGGGGATGGGGGGAGAGAGTGAGAGAGGCATTTACGCATATGCATGCAGCTGTGCGGTCCAGAAAGCAATCTCCCCCCTGAATCATCACCGCACGGATCGCGTGGGAGTTGACCTAGTCTCTTCGCGAAAGACACTTTTGTTGCTGGTGCGTTTTGCCTCGCTTTGCTTCGCTTTGCTTCGTTTGCCTCGCTCTGCTTCGCCCTACCGGTGGCCGTGCGCCTCGTCCCTCCATTAAATTGCGGGGGTCGGGTTTACCGGGTTTGCTCCGTAGCTGCTGACGGCACGCCGGCACCGGTAACTAGGCCCTAAGTTTTGGCTCGGGTTCAACTCCCGCCGCCGACAAGTCCGTTTTGTCCTGGCCGGCCCGGTTTGTCCCGGTCGGCCCGTTTTGGATGGTGTGCTCTCGGCCCTGCCGGCCCTGCCTTCCGTCCCGCCCTACCCCGCGCCGCCTGACCCTTCTTCACTGTCATCCTCAACTCCTCGCCTGGCCGAGGAGGCGGCCGAGAACCGAGGTGGCGAAGGGAAGGGGGAGGTGCGATGGTGCGAACGAGCCCAGACGGGTAGGCCTCAATTGTGCCCTGAAATGTAATATACACGACGCTGATTAAGCCCTCGGCAGGCCTCGGCCCGCCCGCCCGGCCAACCTATGGAAGCCGTACCACTATTGGCAGGGGCTGCGGGGCCGGCAGGCGCTGGCTCTGCCGGCTATTTGCAGCTGCACAGGGTGCCTTATTGGAGCAGTGCACACGGCTCGCCGCGCCACAGCGTGCCAATTACGGCTAATCCTCGCGAGCAACCAACGAACACCGCGTCGAGGCGGGGCGGGGTAGCGGTGTGAAACCTTTTTAATAAAGCGAGCGGGGCGTCCTTTTCACGGCACCTGTTTTTGGCGCCAATATTAGAGTCATAATGCGACGAAGGTCTTGATTAACGCAGTG
Source organism: Stenchaetothrips biformis (assembly GCA_030522485.1). Lineage (NCBI taxonomy): Eukaryota > Metazoa > Arthropoda > Insecta > Thysanoptera > Thripidae > Stenchaetothrips > Stenchaetothrips biformis. Next base: position 20,137,401 of record CM060087.1, read on the forward strand.
ATTCGGCGCGACAAGAGCGAGCCGCGTTAATTACCATCGTCGCTCCCTGCTCGGCGAATACAGAGCTGTTCGATTTGCGCGAGGTCCTTCTGGTCTCTGCGAGGCACCTCATGAGGCGTCATGGTCCTACGCGAGGTGTATACCTACCCTGCGCCGACGGATACTTTCGCTTCCTACATCGGCCGAACCCGCGGCCGACCGAAGGCCGCGCCCTTCACGCACCCCTGCGCTTTCAATAATTGGGGACATTAAAAAGTTTCTAAATGACGGAATTAAATGGGGTGAGCCGCCGTGACGGCCTTGGCTGTCAGTCTGTCAGGACCTCCGTCACGGCCTCCGTCACGTTCACCATTACAGCCACCGTCACAGGCACCGTCACTAGCACCGTCACAGGCTGACGTCACAGCGGCCGTCGCAGCGTCCGTCGCAGCAGCCCCGCGACGCGCTACCGTGTTTGCCAAACGAAAATACGCGTGGCGTCCCCTCGGCGTCCCCTCGGCGTCCCCTCGGCGTCCCCTCGGCGTCCCCTCGGCGTCCCCTCGGCGTCCCCTCGGCGTCCCCTCGGCGTCCCCTCGGCGTCCCCTCGGCGTCCCCTCGGCGTCCCCTCGGCGTCCCCTCGGCGTCCCCTCGGCGTCCCCTCGGCGTCCCCTCGGCGTCCCCTCGGCGTCCCCTCGGCGTCCCCTCGGCGTCCCCTCGGCGTCCCCTCGGCGTCCCCTCGGCGTCCCCTCGGCGTCCCCTCGGCGTCCCCGTCAGCTGTGTTTATGCTGGCGTCCATACATGCCTCTGCTTTCGCTCGGCCTTCCCCGTGAAGGCAGTTCCCGTGCCGCCCCGGCGCCGCGACGCCAATAAGTCTGCCGATCTGACATAAAGACGTGCATCCGGCTGGAGATAACAAGCCGCGCCGTAGCCCAATTTGTCACTCTATCCAAGCAAATTTTTGCCGTCGGCGGAGGCGGTGCGGGGGTGGGGGCGTCTTTTCAGGGCCCCGCTGAGCCCCACGAGGGGTAGCTTGACGAGCGCCGCGACAGTGTCCCCGGCCTTGCGGCGCTGCCAGCCTTGCCTTGCCCCTTGATCGGCTCATACACATGCTGCAAGCGTGACCTCCACCGCGCGGCCGTGCAATGCGTGGACCAGGCGGACTGGCTGTCTCGCCTGGGGCTCCAAGGGCTCGCCGCCCCGCGGAACGCCCCACGGTACGCCAAAGAGGAGCCAGGCGATGCTACACTCCGCGTTCGAGTCGCTTCCCGTGCCACCCTCTGTGCAATTCCTAAAGAGCTTTCTCGTCGTTATACGAACGCAGAGCTGAGTACATAACAGTCAGTTTCTTCTTATTACTGAGAGATGGGTTCGCGTTTCGATGGCACGCTAAGGACTAATGGGGCAGGTAGCCGGTCTCCGCAGCGAGCCGAGGGAGTGCAGGGCGGCGCGGTGCAGGGCGGCGCGGCCCACTACCATCGAAAGCCGATATCGGAACGGTTTATACGCTCAAACGGCGTCTTGTGTCCTCCTTGGGAAAGGGGGGCGGCGCAAAGTGGGCGCTGAGCGTGCGACGTGATTTTATGGACGGGCTAATGTGAGAAAATAATGCCGACTTTATCGGGGGAAGTTTGTAGCGGAGCCCATCGCCTACCGCCGTGACGAACAAGGACGCGAGGCACTAGCCTGGAAGGTGATCAGGCTGGAAATGGGGGCGCTTCCTGGTCGGCAGCGACCCCCTCGCTCCTTGTGCCAGCCTCCGCATGTGTGTTTCTCTATGTGTGTGTGTGTGTGTGTGTGTGTGTGTGTGTGTGTGTGTGTGTGTGTGTGTGTGTGTGTGTGTGTGTGTGTGTGTGTTTTGCAGGGGGGTGTTACTAAAACTCGCCGTCGTGTGTCATAAATGTTCCTTTGATGGCTTTCGGCTGACCTGGTTTCAATATACTGCCGTGCCCACGTTTTATTTGGCAGAAACTACCGTGCGGCTGATGGGGCTGACGGACAGCCACCTCCAGTTGGCCGAGGTGGTCAAAAAGAGACTCCCGAAACCACTCACATCAGGTGGTGGGAATCGAACCGGGTCCGATGTGTGGTTAAGGCGTTCTCGAGGGCATGAAAGAGTTGGATCCTCAGAGTACAAGGAGCGTCCGTCTGGGTTCCGATACCTTTTTCCGGCCTCACACGTGCCACGCGCCTCGCCCGCAGCGCTACGAATGGAAAGCCGTCGTGCTAATGCTCTTGTCGGCGACGCCCCGCTCTGGGTGAGCCGTGAGTGATGGAGAGGTTTGCGCCCCGACGGCCCCGATGATACGTGCACTCAGGAGAATGACGAAATGACGTCCAAACTAATTCGTTCGGCCGTTCGGCTTTTTTCCCCTCCCGAGTATTCGCGAGTTTCCATGATTTGTTTGCATCTCTGGCATGAGATAATTCTTTGCCCGTTTTCCCGCGCTGAAAAAAGTGAAAAAGTGGCGCCAAAAAGAGAGTGAGGAGGGGGAGGGAGGGCCTTGGGCAAGTCGCGTCTTTAAAGCACTGGGCGGCCATTTAGGAGCGATTAGGAATGGGAAACGGCACAGTGTCATAAACCCCATGATGAGGATAGCGGGATGAGGAGAGAGAGAGGGCGGGGGGTGGAGGGGGAAGGGGACAGCAGGCCATCTCACTTGGCCTAACGTCCGATCGATCCGCTAAAGTTGTGAGATGAGCAGTGAGGGGGATCGCGGCGGATGGAGGAATAAAGGAGGACGGGGAGGACGCGAAGACGGCGAGGAGGACGGCGAGGACGACGCGGAGGTCGCGAATCATCATCATCCCCGAATTTGGGGACGAGTCTTCCGGACAAAACCGAGGAGCTGGAAGGACCCGCGCGATTGGCTAATCCCGGGGGCTGCAGAATGCTAAGCCGCGCGGGCTTCGGTCGCGACGGCCGGCGGCGTAGGGGCGAGGTGGGCGAGGGGATCAGCGGCGCCGCGCGGCGCGGGGCACGGAAAGTGTCCTAAAACTTGGCCGAGGGGCGGGGCGGGCGGGGCGGGCGGGGCGGGCGGGGCGGGCGGGGCGGGCGGGGCGGGCGGGGCGGGCGGGGCGGGCGGCGCGACGACTGTGTTTCCATCGTGGCGCTAGATCAATCCCCGCATCCGCGCCGCGACCTGTTCCTCTCGTCTGAGGTGGGGCCCACTTTACGGGGGCTGGCGCCGCGACCACTCACGGCGAGGCGGCGGCCCTGGCGCTGCCCTGGACGCTGTCCTGGTGGAGCGCCGCTCCAAGGACGCGCCAGATAGCAGTGTTTTATGGCCTTGTTTTAGGGAATCGTCCTGCGCGGCGCGCCGTACCGCACTTCGCCGGCGATGGCGGCCCAAACAAGGTGCGCGACGACGCGATCGGCAACCTAAAGGACCCCGGCGCGGTGGCGGTCGTCGAGGACCTATCGGCCGCAGGGAGAGCTGTTACCACCCGACGGGCCGCCGCGGCTGGATGTGGCCGTCGAGGTGGCAATGCCGAAAAACCACACAGGCTGCAAGGCGCGACCAAGGCGTTGTGTGGACAGGGTGGGTGGGAGGCTGTGCGGACCGGGGCCGCCCCACTCCGCCCTACCCCCCACGGGCCCTCTCTCCGCGGGCCCTCGTGGCGAGGCGCGGCGGGCCCAGGGCCCCGCCAGCCCCGCCAGGCCAGCCCAGCCAGTCGATCGGTAGCGTTGGCGGAGGCCGGAGCGCGCACAGCAGACTGCGGCATGTCCCGACGGCCCTCCACCGGCGCGGCGCGGCGCTGCGGGGCGTGAGCGGCGAGAGCGGGGCTGCACGGCATCCGATGCGTGACCGTGCCGGCTGCGTACTGAGTGGCATGCAGTGACATGAGGGTCGGCGCGGCATGTCGGGGTGGCGGAGTCGGCCCCGGATGCGGCTACGGCGCCTGGCCGGCCATCCGCGCCTGGCTGCTGTCCGCCCTCGTGGTGCACAGCGCCGTGGCCGGCAACCCGGACGCCAAGCGGCTGTACGACGACCTGCTCTCCAACTACAACAAGCTGGTCAGGCCCGTCGTCAACACCAGCGATGTGCTGCGCGTCTGCATCAAGCTCAAGCTGTCGCAGCTCATCGATGTGGTGAGTATGCGTGTGGTGGCTGGCGGACTGGATGGCGTGGGTTCAAATATCGACGCCGTGCGCGCCGACAATTTTTTTCCGGCCGCGTTGCCCACCGGCCGCCTCGCCCCGCCTAAGTGCTTTTTAGTGTCGGCGCTGGATTTTTAGGGGCCGTAGTCCTGGGCGTTCGCTGTCGGGATCGCTCGGCGGGGATGGGCACGACCTCACTGCCAGCGGAATGCTGCAGGGTCACCTTGTCAGAGGCGCCTCCAAGTTCATTGGTGACTTTGCGATCCGGGCGACTTTGGTCCGCGTGGCGCGTGGGCGTGGCAGCAGGGCGACCTTCAGGTCCTTCAGGCTTCAGGCGTGGCGGCGGACACCCTCCATCCTACTCGGCCCGCGTCGCCAGCGGCGCTTGTCCCACCAAATCCTGGCCGACGAGCGAGTATAGCATTCGTGTTGCTGGACGAGGGCGTGGGTCCGGCCGGGAAGACGACCGCTTACCTTCGGCCTTCGGCAGCGCCAACCCTGTTCTTAACGCATCTTCCACTCCGCCACCCCGCCGCGCCCCACCACACCCCGCCCTCGCGTCCTATTTCTCTTTCGAGAGACCCAATCACGACGCGCGCCCTGTCGAAATAGCAATCATGCAAAGATTTGTCGTTGAAAAAAGGGGGAAAAAAAGGCAACGAAAAACCCCGGGCAATGAGATGGTCCCGGCTGCGCGACATGAAAACTCTCGCAATGAATAAATATACGAATTTTCATTCTGCGTCATTTTTATTTTTGTCCTTTTTTAATTCCTCTTTTGCTGACACGTGTTACGTACTGCCAGCCCGTTGTCACTGCTCCGCTCAGCGGCGGCCAGCGAAAATTGCATTAGCGCCGAATTTTCTCGCTAAAATGCGACACATGGTAACAAATTATTCTAATAATGAGCAATCAATTACGCATTCCCTCATGCATGTATGGATGGCCCGTGTGTGTGCTGATGTATGAAGGTGGGTAGTGGGGGGGGGGGGAGGTCAACACCGCAATGCATATGAGGCGTGGACTCGGGGCGGAGGGCCCGGTGGTTTTGCGGAGGGGTCGACTCATTTCCCTGTTATGCCCCACCTCCGAGCAGAAACGAGCTCTGACCAACCTCAGCCCCCTCCCCCTTTTTCGCTCCCTTCCCACTGACCGGTAATTGTCAGCGTCGACTGCCATTATTTCTTTTTCGCTTTCTTTTCCATTTATTTCGCCACCGCGGTTGTTTCTGGCCGAGGTTATAGCCGTTGACTTTCATGCGATAGTCGCCCTTCCCCCGACATTGTTAATGTCGTTAAAATAGCAACAAAAAGAGTGCGATTGTTCCCGGGAGATCCCCAAGTTCCCTGGAACATTCTCGCCCCTTTTGAACCCTAGTTAGAGCCCTTCGCGTTCACATGCCTCTCTTTCGGGTGCAGCGAGTAGCTGCCCGGTCGAAGAGTCATAGAGTCGCAAAGCAACACGAATCCCTCCATGGCCGGTTTTCCTGTTCCTTCCGTTTCCGACTTTTCGTTTGGTTTCTGTTCAGTCGAATTATTTGGTCGCCCCCGTAGCGGTGTCGCGTCCGAACCGTGCCCCGCTCGGTGCCTGAATTGTACATTTGCGGCAGCTTGTTTGATCGATCCAATATTCAACGAGTCCGGCTAAAAGCATCGCGAAAAATTCATCGACATGTATGTGCGCCGGGGCGGCCAGAGGGGGCGTCGGTACCGGGCGGGAGAGGCGAGGACAGGACAGGGCAGACTGATTCCGAGTGGCTCTCTGTCGCGCTCACGATGCTCCCCGCACTCCGCACTGCGAGAGACAAAGCCACCTGCTGGGCCGCCTTCCCTTCCGGCAAAGCACTACTTTGATTATTCAACAATAGCCTTCCTCGCACTCGCTCGCTGGGCCGACCGACCAGGGTCCGGCCGTGGCGCGGCTGCGCGGCTGCACCCGTCCTGGGGCCCCTCAAGTATTTATACGATTTCTTGTTATGTGTGCCCCGACCCCCTCCCCGCGACGTGAGTCCGGCCGCCCCACGGCAGCCGCGGCAGGCCAGTGCAGGCCAGTGCATCAGGGTCCCACGGACGGCGCGCGCTGCCGTCCCGGACCGGCCAGCAACAAGGCCTGCTGCAGCAGGGGCGGCGCCAACAAGGAGTCCTGCCACCGTGACGCTGTCCGCCAAGCCACCACCGGCCCCGCCCACTCCCGCGCCAGGCAGGACCTCAAGGACACGGTCATCATGAAGACCGACCCTCCCCGGCCGTGAGGGGAAAGTGCCTCGCACTTTTTGCATGTAATGGCTCGGGGATCCGCGGCTGGGGTGGGGGTGGAGGGCGGACGTGATTCTAGTCAGTAGCCGGACCGTGCCCCCACCCCCCGCCCCCCACCCCCGCCTCATCAGCGGCAGTCCCGCGGCGGCAGTCATTTGAAGAGCGTCCAGCGAGTGCGGTCTGTCTGGACGTGTCCGGGCGTCGCGGGCGGACGCGGCGTCGCGAGGGAGAAGACAAGCAGCCAGGCCGCGCCCGGGATTGAAATCACCCTGGTGGCCCCGTGATGCCGCCTTGCCGCCTGTGACTTCAATTTCATGGCGACTCCAACACGGAGCAGCACTCAGGTTTTTCCGATGGATGGAGCTAGCAGGGGAATAGGGGAGACGAAAAAAAATGTATATATCGCACAGCAGCAGCTCGATGGGATGCCCGCGCCGCGCGCTCCTCGTACGTATCTCTGACGGCGCCACGGCGGCACGGCGCCACGGCAGGCGGGGTTGATAAGAAAACGTCTTCGGCGGATCCACCGTCCTCGCGCGCGGCCGGGAGCCTTTGTGGGACGACTGGTTGGCAGCAATGGGGGTACGGGCAAAAAGAAAGGGAGAGGGGAAGGGGCGTTATTGTGTGGCGAGACGGGAGCGAACCTCACGGTAGATTCCGAGAAGCGAATCGAAAGCATGCCGCCACACTCTCACACACACATGCACACAGGTCTGCTTCACTTCCACGCTACCGCGCACGTCTAATGATTTCCCAGCGAAAAATCTCGAGAAAAAAGAATAAAAGTTGGGGGAGGGGAGAAGCCCATTACCACAAAATGCAGGTTTGCAGCTCAACCCCTCGACGCCATTTTCACCGGGACCGTCGTCGTTCGTCATCGCACCTCTAATTTGTACTGCGCGGCAATGAGCGATCGCGCTCAACCACCCCCACCAACTCCACCCCATCTCCCCCTCCCACTCCACCCAATCTCCCCCTCTTCCCATCGTCAAACTCATAATTCCTGGGCGTCCTCGTCGCTCCGATTGCCCCGCTAATGTGCGAGAGAGAGGGGGAGGGGGTTCATTTTTCAGTGCGGTCCACTTCCTGTGGCTATGACAAATTCATCCGGGGGCAGCCTACACTGTGCTGCCCGCCGAGTTCCGCCGCGGCGTGTCGTCTGCTTGTCTGTCTGTGAGCGAGGCCCCGGTCCCCGGCGTGCTGTGCTGCCCGGCGTCGCGGCGCCGCGAGGCGTCCCCCGTGGAAATGGACCTGAAGCACCGTCACGGAGCTGCGCGCCGCGCCCCTAGGGTGCAGCCTTGCGCCTTGTCTGCACTCTTTTGTCGTCTGCTCCGCCTCCTACCCCCGCCTCTTTCTTTTGGTGGCGTTATATATGTCATTCCTTGGAAATCGCGTGACTCGAGGAGCGGCGCCTTGATTACCCGCCTCCTGCATCCTTTGGCCCGCTTGCCGCCGCCCGGCCCGTCCCTGACCTCGATCCTCGTTCTTTGTGACTCGTTCTTCATTCTTTGTTCCTTGTTCTTCGTTTCATTGTTCCTCGTTCCGCCGCGCTTGGTATGCAACTGCTCCGACCCGCTCTCCCGCTCCTCTCTAATCCCCGCGCCGCCCCTGGAGTAAGGTCATATGACCTTACCCTGGAGGCCCCTGGAGGGCCCTGGAGGGGTACCGCGGGGCCGCCACTATCGCCACACGAGGAGTAACGACTCGGCCGCACGAGTTGCACGCACACCGCAGTTTATTTGTTTCCGGCCGCTCGCCGTAGTCGCTGGGTTGGGCGGGGCCGGGTCCACTCGGCCGGCCTCCCGATGACGCCTTCAGGGAAGCCCTAATGAAGGACGTCCCGAAGGATGTCCCGAAGGGCGCCCCGAGGACGAGGATTACCTCAAGGGTGTCCTCAGATGACTTACCTGGCGGCCGCTGGCCAGGGCGGCAGGGCGCGGATCGTGGTGCCCCTTAATCCTTGGGGGGGTTACCGCGTACACCCCGGTGCACCCCCACCCCACCCCGCCCTCGGGCTAAACTCATCCCGCGCGCTTGCCAGTCACTGCACGTAGCCGGCCCCTGCGAGCCCCGGTGCGACAGAGACGAATACTGCCGGAGCCGGCTACGGCGGCGCTGCGTGCGACGGAGAGGCCGAGAGGACCCTGAATGATGAACCGACGAACGCTTAGAGCTCAACAAAACAAAGTAATACGGTTAGGGTTGCCGGCGAGGCCGGGCGAGGCCAGGCGAGGCCGGGCGAGGCCGGGCGAGGCCAGGCGAGGCCAGGCGAGGCTAGGAGGCCAGGCCGGCGCGCGGGCGTGTGCTGGATGACGTCCAACGCCTCGTCCAACGGTCTGGCCGGCCTGCCAGCCTAGCAGCGCGGCCGGACCGCTTCTTGCTTTCTCTCCACGGCCCTGCCTCCTCCAGGTCTCGCCCCACCCCGCCCGCCCCGGCTGGCCCCCGGCCAGGAAAATCTCCACCCTGGCCTGGCTTGGGCTGGGCCGGGCTGTCGCAGTGGCCAGGCTAACAGGCTGTGACAGGCGAAATGAACCTCCCTCCTCGGTATTTGTTTCCAATGCCGAACTCTGCGGCGCTGCCCGAAGCCCGGCCTCTTTTCAATAACGGAGCGGCGCGCGGCGTCGTGACGTCGGCGTCCGGCTCGACGGCGTCCGCTCTCCTCGCCCTCATCGGCGCGCAGGTGCGGGCGTGCGGTGCAGGCTGCACGCCCAGATCTGGCCAGGCTCCAGTTATTGATCCGCGCTGTTGGCCAGACTACTCCGCCGGCCGCCACCACCGTAAGCACCGCCGCTCTGCACCGCGCTGCACCGCACCGTGCGTCCGAGCAGTGCGCCAACCCTGGCCTGCTCCGCGTTGTCGCACTCTCTGTCGCACGCCCCCCCCCCCCCACACACACACACTCCGGGCCGCTCTGATTGGCTCCCCAATCGCGGCGGCGCTGCGCGGCGCATCGTCCGAGCGGCCGCCATTAAGCGCGCCGAATAAGTGGAGCAACTTTGGGAGGGGCCGCGGGAGTTGGGGCGGTTAAAAACGCGGAGGGCGTGGGGGAGGTGTGCACCAAAGTTGGGCCCGATGGGGGCGAGGAAGAACTACTTTGGGACGGCGAGAGAGAGAGAGAGAGAGAGAGAGAGAGAGAGAGAGAGAGAGAGAGAGAGAGAGAGAGAGAGAGAGAGAGAGAGAGAGAGAGAGAGAGAGAGAGAGAGAGAGAGAGAGAGAGAGAGAGAGAGAGAGAGAGAGAGAGAGAGAGAACACCGTAAAAAGTTGGCCCAGCCGTGCCAGGCAATGCTGCGCTGCCCGAGAGATGCCCCTCGGCGGATGTAATGCTCCAAGCAGGTATTCGGCATTGCTGCTGCTGTGTGGCTCTGCGTTTGCCGGCGGGTAGGCTGGCAATCCTAACATTCTCGCCCCCGCTGCGCCCCCCCCCCCCCGCCCCCCGCGTGCATATCATTCTACGTGCGTGGCTTTGTTTCACAAGTTCGGCGCCGATCGCTGCAACACTGTGCAAACACGCCGTAATGAAGCCAGATGGAGTTTGCCGAGTAGAGTGTCTCGAACTGTATCGCAGCATCCGCAGTATGAACAAGTACATTCCGATTATTCTTTTCCTGTTCGCAATCCCTGCTTGGCTGGAGGCCACACCGGCGGCAACGCGTTTGAGTCTCATTTTTTGGCTGATTCTCGCGGAAACATTTTTTGTTTGCTGGAGAGGCAGGGATGCTGGGGAATCCCGCCAGGCCAGCATGGGGCGCGAAGTGGAGGCACGTGGAAAGACAGCGAGAGAAAGAGAGAGAGAGAATTGGACGAGCGCCGACAATACGCTACGGAGCGCTGCACTTTGCATTGTTGCTCTTCCTTGTCCCTGACAGGACCGAAAAGACTCAAAGTCACCGCTGCCATCTATTCTTATCGCCGTGCCCCATGGCTGGCTGGCGGCCCTGGCTGGGCGGCGCGGCCCCGCCCCTTCACATGGAATGCGGCGCAGACAGCGCGCCGGGAGCGAGGCGGCGGCGCAGCTCATCTCTGAAATGAATTAAAACGCTTTAGCGCCAAACTTGCAGACGGGCCGGCTGGCGGAGAGCCGTATCCTTTTTTTTTTGTTTCTTTTGGATTTTTGTTTCAACGCTTTCCATTTTTCATTCTTCCCTTTGCACTACTGTGTTGGCTGCTGAGCCGCCGCGCCGCCTGCCTGCCTGCTCGGCCCGGCTGCCGCTGCTGCCTCCTCGGTCTGCCCCGCTGTGATGGCAGGGGATGGCTTTGTTTGTGGGCCGCTGCTGTGCAGCTGACGATACGGCGCCTTGATGAGAGGCTAGGGTCGCGTCCGAGACGCCTTCCGGGCCGCGTTTACGCCAATCGCGTCTTTGTCGCTCCAACGGCCCGGCAGTGCCGGCAGGTCCGCACGACGTGTGCGACGGAGACGGCCGAAGTGCACTCGGCGGGGGCGGCGGGGGCGCAGGGCCGGCCGGTCGGCGCGTTCGGGGGCTTGGGGGCTCGTGATAGTGTGGGGCTTCCTTGCGATCCCTGGGGAGGGGAGCAACGGCGAGGGGAGGAGGAAGGGGACGGGGACAGGCGTCGATTGGGGGAGGGGTGATGGAGAGGACGGATCGCGGGGGGAGTTTGAGGTAAAGCGTCACAGGCGAGGCGGGCGAACGGTGAAGAATGGAGGCGAGGCGGGGCGAGGGTGCGGAGGCCGGAAATGGTGTTTGCCTCGCCGAGGACGCGGACGACGGCGGCGAGACGGCGAAACGGAGATAAAAACGACGCACGGCGGGGTGTTTGTCTGCAGACACGACCCACGGGCTGCCCATAGACCTCGGCCCAAGACGAGCAAGGTCACGGTGGGACGGCGGCGAGCAGGCCGGGTCCATGGTGCATGCACAGGGCCAAGGCTCCGCGTATAGCCGCTTGTTGCCGAGCTGGACCATGCTGCCGTTCCGTCAGGTTGGCCGCCCTGCGCGTGCTGTGCTGCTGTGCTGCTGGGTTGGCACCGCGGCAGCGCAATGAAGACGGATGAGCGTCACTCAGTGTTGGGTCGGCGGCCGGGCATGTCCGCGCGCTGGCCGTGCTCCGATGGACGTTGCGAGTGAAAAGTGTATAGATTTATCCGCGCGCTTTCGGCGGCCCCAGCGGCGCCGCGTGCATTTCCGGCTTCCGCCTCGGCTTTCACCGCTCTCGCCGCCAGACGTGTGTCGGGGATCGAAGCGCCCGACGCCCCTTCGAACGAAACGACACCGAGGGGGAAGCAACTCAAAATTTTTGTGTACGTTTTACAAAATTTCTTGAATTCTTTTGAATTTTTTAAAATTTTTGAAATTTTTCTAATTTTTAGAAATTTTTTAATATTTTTTTTTAAGTGTATTTTTTTCAAAAATTGCCAAAATTGAATATTTTTTTAAAAAAATTTCTTCAAATTATTCATTTTTTTACTATTTTATTATTGTTTGGATGTGGGAAACGGTGTACCCAGGCGCTGGCGATCGTGTTTAACTAAAAATAAATTTAAAAAAATGGAACTCTACACCCCCTCCCCAGTCTTAATGGGGAGGCCTCCTGCTTTACTTCGGTGTTCGGGATGGGAACCGGTGCTATCAGGTAACTGGGGTTAATCCGATCCAGCGACTTCGATATCGTACGCCGGGGGACCCAGTAGGACCCGAGCCGCCGACACGGCCCAACATGGGCAGAGTAGAGTAAGGCAGAGACGATAGAGAGACAGAGAAAGAAAGAAAGAGAGAGTAGTTTTGGGAGCTTTTGTTTGCGCAGGCTGGTCGGTACCCAAATGGTACACCCGCTGTCCGGCGCTCCCAGACCCGAACATGCAGTCAGTGGGCCAGCTTCAAAGGACTTATCAACTCCATCCGACGAATCGGAATGGACCCACTCGCGACCAATCTCGAGTGGCTGACTCGATCGGGGATCGAACCAGTGCCGAGGCCAATCCGCCGAAGCGGACTGCTTTTTAGACACCCGGGTGTAATGGCCTGGATTGAGCCTAGACCACTACACCACCCTGACTTGCACGTCTGCCGAGTGTTGGACGACGGGTTTGAGTCGCAGTGGGAGGAAGCCAGTCGAAAAATGAAAGATTATATTGGGATTCGATCCCCGAACCTTTCTGTCGGGGTCGGACGCCTTAACGCCCTCAGCCACCACGGCTCATGGCTGGTGTCGATTGAAGCGGGCTCTTGACGTGACAATGCGCAGCGGTCAGAGAAAAAAGTTGTGAAGCAATAGGAATTGAACCGCCGATCCTCATACCGGGACCGACGCGTTGACACATCCAGCCACCACGGCACATGATGGTGACTGCGCATTTCTGTGGGTTTGAAGCACATTGGGGAGGGCAGTAAAATAAAATAAAATAAAATTTTTCAAATTTTTCAATAAAATTTTGTAAATTTTTTCAATAAAAATTTTCAAATTTTTTGACATTTTAATTTTTGGAGTACATGTATTTGGCCAGTTGTTTTCCCCTCGAACGACACTCGCCAACGCGCTGCCTGCGGTTGCCTGCTCGACCTGCCCGGACAGCCCAGCAGCCAGCCAGCCCCGGGCCACTCGCACCAGGTGCCGCGTTTAATGATTCGGCTTTTGTTTTTCCCGGCACCCCCGGCACTCCAATCTACCTCGCTAATCCCCGCCGCTTACGAGCCGAGGCAGGCAGGCCGGCCGGGCCGCCACGCCCGACTTGACTTGTTCGAATCAGCGGCGCCTTGCCGCCCTTGGCTCGCAACTTTGGCCGCGTCTCGGCCCCAGAGGGGCTTGGCGCTACGCAACTGGGCCAAGAAGGGGTGCTTGAGGAGGGACTTGTTGGAGCTGCCGAGCGCACCCGCTGCTACTCGTCCAGCGGCGTCGCCGTTGCCAAGAAGTGCGGCGGGCCGAGTGCCTGCGGACGGCAGGGTAGGCAACCCGGCCGCCAGCAGCGCGCGCGCCTGACTCACCATGCCTACCGCCCAGGCTGCGCCAGGCTGCAGGCCCCGCAGCCAGGGTCTCGATGTTTGCGTGTTTAGCCAACCTGCTGGGCCCTATTAGGCGATTCCGGGGCACTGAAGAGCATTCGTGCGCAGAGTGCTTTTTCGAGCCCTTGAATGGCGTCCCCGCATTGAGGAGACTTGATGGGGCTCATTAGGCACGCAAGGCACCGCCAAGAAGGAGGAGCGCGCCGGGAAGGCAGAAGGCACCGCCACCGCACCGTGAAAGCCCTTTTACGGAGTTTCGCTCTTTTCACGTCCTTTTCGCGCGACGCGACCCGCGAAGCAGACTACAGACCCCGCGCTAATATGCCACTTTTCCGAGGAAAAAAAAAATTAACTGGAATCGGAACGGAGAGCTAGGAGCCCTGCGGCCGTTTAACGCTGGCGGGGCCAGGCGGGCTGGCCGCGTGCGCTGGTGAGGCACCCGTCGCCGTGCGTGCGTGTGGCTCGGCCATGGCTCGGCGGGGCGGGACGGGGGCCACACCCCGTCGGATGATGGCTCGGGGGATCCTTTTTGTGGTTGGATGAGCAGCGCGGTGGGGGGGGGGGCTCCCACTCTGATGGATGTCCTCGCCCCGACTCCAACAAATAAGGAGGAGGGGAAAGTGTATAGCTATGCTTCCCACGCACCGTCGTCGCGGCCTCTCGACCAAGGAAAGTGGCCGTGGTGGTCGTCGGAACTAAATATCAGGCAGGCGACTGCCAACATCTAAAATCTAAAAAAAAAATAAAAAGGGTGAGCGGCTGTCTTCCTTCTTTCTCCCCTTTATTCATTTTTTTTTTACCTCTAGCAAAAAAAAAATTGTTAATATCCGTCGGGTCTAATGGCGGGTGTTGCAAGGTGAGTTTACTGTGCACGGCCCCTGTTTGACTAAGGCGGTACACTTTTTTTTCCGGCCCGCGCGTCGACCACTAAGGCAGGGAAATTCACGAGGCGCAAAAAAGGACGACCTCGAGCAATATGCGGCGCGTACACTCCGAGCAAGAGGAATCCAGCGTGCCGTGACGCGTCAAGTTCGAGGACGATTGATGCCTAATGCAGAGCGTGCCAACCCAAAAAGTGGTCGGTGACTGCTTCCCTGCCGCCTCGGCGCCACTTCGTGTTCTCGGCGGTGCTGCGCCGCGCGGCCGAACGGGGATCGGACAATACATCATCCCGGCGGCCGAGCCGGGCCGAGCCGGAAACGCCCTCCGTGCCGACCAGGCCGCGCCCCTCCGCGCCGCCCTAACTCAGTGCGGCAATTACCAGTGCCGAGCGGCGCTGCCAACACAACGGCAATGAGACTCTCTTGTAATCAATGAGCAGACGCACCTGGCGGGGGTCGTGTTGGGTTGGCAGTCGTGGCGGCGCCAACGGCCCGCCGCAGTGGCCGTCGAGGCGTCATGGTGCCAGGCATCGGGATGGCGCGGTTCGCCGTCGCGGCGCACAGTTGGCCAGTCGAGGTGGTCAAAATCCAGGACGCATTTTGAGCTCCAGAGCAGGGCAGGAGAACCGTTTTTGCCGCTGCGAGCCACTTGGCGGCATCCGCGGGCACCGTTAACTGTTTGCGGTAACGCCGCTTGCAAACCATTTAGATCGGGTACTCACACCTCAGTTACCTTTTGGCATCGGTGTGTCGATACGGGGCGCGGCCATGCAGGCAGCGCGCCGCCTGCTTGCTGCCTGCTTGCTGCCAGCTCGCCCCGCCGCCTGTCCGTGCGTAATTTATGAGGCAGGTGGTCTGCGCAAAGTTTTTCAATGTTCAACACGGAGATACAGCGAGACCAAATTACCCCTGCGCTAAAGGATGCCGGCCTGCCCCCTCCCCGAATGCCCACCCCTGATCCCTCTCGCCACCCCGTTAACAAAAACCTAATTCCTGCGCGGCTTTCCACCGAATTAAACCATCTGCGCTGTGGCAGTGCGAGAGAAAGAGAGACGCCCATCGCACGTGAGAGAGAGAGAGAGAGAGAGAGAGAGAGAGAGAGAGAGAGAGAGAGAGAGAGAGAGAGAGAGAGAGAGAGGGAGAGAGAGAGAGAGAGAGAGAGAGAGAGAGAGAGAGAGAGAGAGAGAGAGAGAGAGAGAGAGAGAGAGAGAGAGAAAGAGAGAGAGAGAGAGAGAGAGAGAGAGAGGGATTTTGAGTGTAGCGGCGCCCGTCGAAACCGGTGGCGCTGCGTCGAAGTTTTCGGTGGTTTGGGGGACATGGAACATGAGAGACAATGACGGCGGCGGCACGGCGGCACGCAACAGCGCTGATGAGGGCGGATTGCGGACGCCTTCGCACGCCGGCCCTCTCTTTTTGCTGCTCCTCTCAGACGCCTCTCTCTTTCTCCCGGGCCGGGCCTTCCCTGCGGTCTGTGCGCGCAGAGTGTTCCGGCGGCGCTACACGCGCTGCAAGACTTGGCCGCGGCCCTGCGTGGCGCGGGCTGTTCCCGCCATCAGGTAGTGCTGACGATACACTTCAACTACTCGGGCTTTGTTCCGCTCCGCCTCGCCCCCACGACCCTCATCCCATCTCCGCGAGCCGTTTTTGGCAAAGTTAGAGTGGGGTGGGGCGGGGCAGGGTGGGGCGGGGCAGGGTGGGGCCGACGGCTTCTCTTTGTCCATCTCGAAACGATTAAATTCTATTTCCGCGCGCGGGTCGGCCGGGACGGCGCCGGCACAGCAAAGGGGCTCCTCGGCCACCGCGGCGGTCTTCAAGAAATAATGACGGGTCAGGCTGCAGCAGAGCAGGTGGAGTTGGCCAGCACCGCAGTGCAGCCTCACACACTCGCAGACTCTCTCTCTCTCTCTCTCTCTCTCTCTCTCTCTCTCTCTCTCTCTCTCTCTCACACACACACGAGCAATAAAAGGAGAGGGGCCGCCTCGCCACCTTTCTTGTCCTGCTGCAGCGTCGCAGCGCGCGAGGGTCAGACAGGCGGACACACTCAGGGACAGAGGGGGAGGAAGAAAGGCACGTAAAGAGGCGGCTACGACGACTGTTCGAAAAATAAAAGCAGGAAACGATTTCACGCAATTTTACTAGAAACGAACGCAAAGTCTGATCCGTTATGATTTCACCACAATAGTTGCCTCTGCCGAAATTCTATCGCTGTTTGAAGAGTGAAGAAATGCTATAAGCAGTCAATTTTGAAAAACAACACACCAGGCCACATTTTTCGGAAAACAACGCTCTTTGCAGGGGACAAGGGCGGGCGGTCTCTCCTGCCTACTTGCTAAAATGCACGGCTGTCGTTCGGCCCGGTGTGTATGGGGGTTCGTGTGGACGGGAGTGTGTTTGAGTGTGGCGAGCAAAGAAAGGACGCGTGTGGGGGGAAGGTGAAAGCGTTCAAGTGCGGCCCGGTCCCTAACCTCCCCCTGTCTGCTGCCTGCCTGCCTGCCTGCCTGGCATTTCCAACCTGCGCCCCACAATACCCTGCCGAGATCAGCGCGGCAATACGCATTGTCGCCAACCTGGCTGCAATGATGAGGGTCCCAGTCGGTAATTGGTTGGCTTGCATGACGCGGTGGTTCACGCGGGTGCCGTAGCAGCTGTTGCCCCCCTCTCCGCTCCCAAGTCTCTGTCGAATGGGGCCTCCAAAGGGGCGCGACAGAAACGGAGCGGCGTAAAAAAAAAAAACAAACCTTTCGAATCGCTCGGCTATGCGGGTGCGGCAGCAGTCGTTCTGCCTAGCGCACTTCTTCGAGGCGGCGGTGGCGAGACCCACGATGGCGTGCGGGAAAAGAAGGCAGCAAGCCAACAGGTGCAACGAATCCCACAGCAATTTCATCAAATCTCCATAAACTGCATTTCCCTAAGTCAATGCTGGCCTCGCCGCCCTCCGCGTCCGCGCCGGGTCTCCTCAGCTGCTTCCACTTTGCAGAAAGAACGCGCCCCGCCGCGCCCCGCCCCGCCCCGCCGCCACCGTCCCACCATGTCGACCCACAAACCCCCTTCCTCCCACGCGAGAACGCCACGCCCCACCAGCACAGTGTGCGTGTGCGCAGCATCGCTCCGTTTACACGCGTTACCGTTCCGTGCGCTTACTCAACACCACGCTTAAAAAGTACACATGCAGCGGCCGCCCTTTTTCCCTCCTTTGTCACGCACACACACATAAACACGCGCCACACACACACACACACACACACACACAGCCGCACGAGCTCGGCGTGCCTTTTCTCTTTTCGCTCGGCGAGCGTTCCGTTCCTCGCCACCCATCTGGAGTTTTAAACTTGCCGGTGCGACGCGGCCACGGAATTTGATAATTTCGCCGCGAGCGGGCGTGCTCGACGTGGGCGGAGTGGGGTGGGGTGGGGTGCGGCGGGGGCGGAGTGGGGTGGGGTGGGGTGCGGCGGGGGCGAGCGAGGTGGGCGCTCCCTGCTGCCACCGCGTGCCTGCCGAAACTCGCCGAGCCCAGCTTCAGCTTGCGAATGCTCTCCCTTTCGTGCCCACTTAGAAGAATCGAAAAGACGACAGGGAGGACGGGTAACGGGAAGAACGCGAGAAAAGGGAGGAGGGGAGAGGCGCAGGGAGGAGGACGGCTGCGACGTGTGAAGTGACGGCCTGGCCGGGCCCCGCTAGCAGGCGAGGGATGATACTGTTGACATTGCCTCGACACTTAATTCCGCCGGCCCAGCCGCCCAGCGCGCTCCAACACCTTGCGTCACCGAGCCGACCCCGCTACGTGGCGTCGACCTCCAACTTTTCCTGATACGCTACTGGGAAAAGTGAGCAAACTCAGGGGAGCGCTGTCACACGAATTCGGTAAACATGAACTTTTTTTATTTTCTTATTTATTTACGTTTGTCCCAAAGTAACGACATGTTTTGATAATTCTAATGCCTGAGGCCCGTCCCTTGAAGAGGGAGACGGGGTCGGCCCCGCAGTCCGCCGCGGTGGGCCGTGGGTCGGCCAGCCTGGCAGCACGGCAGTGTAGTGTAGTGTCCTCACACCTCTCTCCACCTGCGCGGTTCCCTGCTCACGTCTGAAGTGCCTCCCTCCCTCTCTCTTGATCCGATGCCTTTCTGAGCCGCCCCGCCCCGCCCCGCCCCGCCCCGCCCCGCCCCGCCCCGCCCCGCCTCGACCCGCAGCCGCGACTGGCTTCCTATTTGAGCCCACTTCTTCCCCAGTTTACTAAACCAATACCTCTCTGGCGCCGCGCCGCCACTTCGCCTTGAATTTCATCCCCGACGCGCGGCTCTGCGGCGCTGGCTGCGGCTTGCCCCCAACACAAACCGGAACTCCCTTTTCGGCGCATTGGCCGCGCTGCCTCGCGCGCACCTCGCCTGATTACCGACCGCATTCCGGACCCAGCCCCTCCCCGCCCCGCCCCGCCCCGCCCCGCCACCGGCCCAGGCAACGAGCCATCTGACCCGAAGCACCTCCAGCCCGCAGCAACGATAACATTGACGCCCGCAGGCACCCGGGCCTTGTGGCCAGCCAACTTGGGGGCCTCGGTGAAGGCGGGGCGCGCGAGGCGGCCAAGCAGGGAGGACCTAAAATAGTACTCATGGCGACCCTGCGCGGCCCCGCCGCCGCCGCGCCTGCTCCTGAGCTCAGAGTGCGGAAGGTGTTCGCCGCCCCACCTCGCCCGACCGCCTCTACTGCGCGTCGATGCCGGGGGCGTGTTCGAAAGCCGGGGCCGGGGTTGGGGGCGTGATGGGGCTCGGGGTGCGGCCCCTATAAGTACATCCTGCAAGACCGCAGCGAGGCGCCGGGACGGGTTGTTTCGGGCTTGGGGATAGTTAGAGCCGGGGGCGCCCGGGCGGTGCCAAGCGGGCCCGGCGGAGGTGACGCGGCCGTGTTTCACAAAATGTAGGCCGAAGGTAATCCAGGCTCCGAGGGGCCGGGGCCGGCCTGCCGGGCTGCCTGCCTGCCGGGCTGCCTGCCTGCCTGCCAGGCTGCCTGCCGCCCCTGCAGTGGGAAGGAGGAGGGGCGTGTGTGCCACGGGGAGTGCGTGCGGCGCGGCGCGGGCGGCGCCAAGTTCACCCGGTCGGAATCGCGACGCCCTCGCTTATTTGGAGCGCCGTCATCCGGGTCGCACCGCCGTGCCTGCGCTGCCTGGCTGGTTGATAGGCCTCCGAGGGCGAAGTAAGTGGGCGCCAAGTGCCTCGGCAAGTGGGTCGCCAAGTCCGGGAGCGAGCGGCGTGCCGTGGGTGTGTGCCGCCAAGACGCCGCGGCCGGCGGGGGCCGCTTCCTAGGAAGGAAGCCGGAGAGAGGCAGGCGCTGCCTTAAAACCACCGAACGGGAGTGGTCATGGAACCTTTGAAATTTTAAACGAAAAATTCATGGAATGTGCTCGAGAGATATTGGTGGGAGCCATTATGTTCTCAGCATCTCCAGCTATTTTCCATCCTGATCAGAAGCACCGCGGAGTGGCTCGGAGTGCACGCACAAAGTCTCGCATTGAAAAGAACGGCTCGGAACACATCGAGACGGGCGGAGCTGTACGTCCGCAGAGGGGTGCTCGGCTCTTTAAAGTCCACCGCTCGCGCCCCGCCTGCCGTCCCTGCGCGCCCCGAGGGAGGGGCGGCCTTGGGGCTCTCCGCCTCGGGGCTCTCTGCCTCGGGGCTCTCCGCCTCGGGGCTCTCCGCCTCGGGGCTCTCCGCCTCGGGGCTCTCCGCCTCGGGGCTCTCCGCCTCGGGGCTCTCCGCCTCGGGGCTCTCCGCGGCGGCGAGGGAGGCAGACTGCTTCCATCGCGCACTTGCATGCAAATCCGGCGCCGGAGTGGTGGACCGCACCGGACTGGCGCCGCGGCGGCACAAGAGGGCTGTCATGGCGGTGTCGCCGCGTCCGGAGGGGTTATTTATTCCTCCCAGCGCTGCAGCAGCCGCGCTGCCGCCTGCCTGCCACACCGCCGCGTCGCGAGGGAGAGATATTTTTGAGTTTTGGTGGGCGCGTGGCGTGTGTTCGGGACCTTTCTCTTCACGCCCTGTTCTTGTTGCGCGCCCGCGCGAAGGCTGATTCGGTAGTCGCTGTCGTCCTGTTCGGTCTGCGCAGCAGTCCGTCCGTCCGTTCGTCCGTCCGTTCGTCCGTCCGTCCGTCCGTCCGTCCGTCCGTCCGTCCGTCCGTGCGCCGCCGCGCGTCGCGCGCATTGTAATTCCGCTCAGGGAATACTTTAATGGCGGAAAAAGGGCCGTCGGAACAAATCGCTGCGGTTCCCGGAAGACCCGCTCGGGTTCCCGCGGGGCCCCCCGTTGGTCCTCGCCGTCCCCGCGGACACGACCGAGGCCCTCCGCGCAGACCCTCTCATTGTCGCCGGGCGGTATGGATGCCCCTCCCTCCCCCACTCCCCCGGGGACGGCGGGACAGCGAGGCTATCGAGCTGGGCCCTTCGCTGTGTGTGCGACCCCTGTTGGGAGAGAGGAAAGGTATGGGACAGGCCCGCGCCGTTCTCACCTCCTTTCCGCTCTGTGTGTGTGTGTATGTGTAGGGTTGTGTGTATGTGTGTGTGTGTGTAGGTGTGTTTATGTGTGAGGGAGAGAGCGCGTGTTCACGAGATGGGATATAGGAAAGAGGTGAACGGTTCGGGCTAAGATGACAGGGGAGATGGAGATGGGTGCGGGTGAAGTGGGGGTCGCGCCCCGGTCGCCCTTGGCGATGCAGGGGCCACGGCGGCAGGCACGGTGGTCATTGCATGGCGGGCAAGAAAAATGGTTGTCGCCGTGGCCAGTGGCCGCGCTGGTGGACTGGCCGGGCCAGTCGGACCCTTCTGAATTTTCAGTGAATGATGGAGCTGCCCGGCCCCGCTTGCCTCGCTACGCCGCCGCCATGACCGATGAGGCGGACAGAGAGAGAGAGAGAGAGGGGGGAGGGAGCGCGAGCGAGAAAAAGAGAGCTAGCCAGCGGCCGCGTATCGGCAGCCAGCACGGCTTCCGCTCGGCCGGGTGGCACGGCGGCACCATGCTCGACTGGGGCCTCATGGCCGCGTCATGGCCGCCTCACGGCCGGCCTACGTAAGCCAATCCAGAGCAATTTGGCCGTTTTCACGAGTCATTGTGCAGCAAGTCGGACTGACGGGCGGGGCGGGGCGGGGCGGGGTGGGGCGGGGCGGGGCGGGGCGGGGCGGGGGAGCGCGAGGTGGACTCGGCGCCGGGCAGTGTGTGTCGCCGAGCCGCCTTTGTACTGCACGCTGAGCCCCACCCAGATCGGCCTACCCCGCGGCGCAGCCTCTTGTGCTGCCTGCCTGCCTGTCTGTCCGGCCGACCGCCCCGCCGCACCCCGCCCCACCGGCGCTGGCGGGAGCTGCAGGCTTGCGGTCCGAAAGGAATGTTGTATTGATGAGGCCAACGTTCTGACAGAGTACTTGGTGTGCGTTTGCGGTGAGCCACCCCGCCCGGTGTGTATACATGCGGACACGTGTGTGTGTGTGTGTGTGTGTGTGTGCGCGTGTGTGTGTGTGTGTGTGTGTGCGTGCGTGCGCGTGCGCGCGCCGTGTGTACCGGTGCGGTGTGTGCTCCCGTTTCCGGCGAACGCCCGTGCCGGTTTACATTAGCCTGGTCTGCTCATTTGCTCCCACAACATCCGGCCCACTGCAGTGCCTGGCGAGGCGAGCGTCCCGCTCACTTCCCGCCAATGTCATTCTCGCAACGCGCTTTTGTCTGTAGTGCAACGCAGCGCCACTGAAAAAGAAAAAAAACGGAAAGAAAAAAAACTATTTCATTTGTTGGTGTTTGAACCCGCGTTGTATGAGGGTCGCGCGCTGCAGGGCGGGGCTGCGAAGACAGAGCCAGGGGTGAGGAGTTATTCCGATGAGGATTTGCTAGTGAGATAAAGTGGTCTTTTGTTACGTTGGCGACGGGTGGAGGGAGAGCGGGGGGCCGGCAGCATTAGCAGCTCGGAACAAAAGCCATTAGTGGTTCAGAGAAGGCAGCGGCTGGCCTTGGCGGACTTGGCGGACGCAAAGACTCGGCTCGGCTAAGGCCTACTTTAACAAGCAATGTCTTTGATTACCGCCCCGTGCAACGAAAGCCGCTGCTGCGGGGCTGCGTGGGGCTCGCCGTCGACTGCTTCGTATTCCTCGCGGTACGGTGGCTTAATCTGGATAACTCGTGTCGCGCAATACAGCGGTGATTTGATTTTTTTTTTTTATGCCGCCGGTTTAGCTGATGCTGGGCCCCCAGCAACGCCCCCAGCCCCCAGCGTCACGCCCCAGCCTGGAGTAGATTAGGCCCGTTAGGCACGGCTCGGCACGGCTCGGCACGGCGAAGCGAGCGGCCACCTTATGAAACTTTGCGATTCCGGCGGCGAGGCCACCCGAAGGTCACTCGCCGGGCTGCCTGGCGCTGCTGCTCTGCCGAAAATGTTTGCTCATGGGTCTAGGGGCGGCTGCAAGTGTATGCAAAGTCTGGCCACCAGCCGGCCCACCGTCCAGGCCCTTCGACCCTGCACCAAGAAAAACGATTTCTTAATTCAAGTAAAATTTACTTGATGCAAGTAATTTTTTTGCATTGATGTGCCTGAGTAAAATTCTGCTTTGGGTGAAGTAGAAATATCCTTGATATGGTCAGAGTTGAATGAATGCAAAGCCTGTTAGTGTTCACCTGACTCTCAGGTTGGCTTGAATCAAGCACTTTCAGACTCGACATTGACTTTTTGTGTATGGTATTGACATTTTGTTAGTAGCACCTACAGTAATTTGTGCATCAATAATGCGTACTTTTCGCTTTTCCGATCATTATTTACATATTCGTTAGTACTTGTTGACTAAAAAATTTTCCTGAATAATTTCATGAAGTAAATTGTACGTATCTAAGAAGAAAATACTAAATATTATTGCTGTAGGCAATAGTACCTGGTTACTTACAATAAAGTTAGAACGATGCTAAGAGTGAGTATTTTTAATCAAAAAAAATATTTTACTTGATTCAAGAAATGGTTTTTCTGAGTGTGGCCGGCATTTCGACGACCCGGTCCACTGCAATTACGCCATCAGCCACTCGAAGCACCCCTCCCTCCCCCTCCCGGCCCTGCACCGCGCCGTGATCGCGGGACTAACGTCGCTGTATCTCTGCCCCCCACCCCCCCGACCTTGGGGTGGGGGGTGGGGGGTTGACCCCATCTGCAAACCCCACCCCTTGCCAGCACTTCGCGAGCCGCCAACGACATAATGAACACATGAAAGAGCCACTCCGGGAGGGAGCGAGGATGTAGTGCACCGACCCGATCGGCAAGCGGGATATGCAAATGGCGGGGCAGCATGCCGTTTTCATCTGTGGCCTCTGTGTGTGTGTGTGTGCGCGCGCGCGCGCGTGCGTGTGTATGTGTCTGTCTGTCCGCCTGCCTGTCCGGCCGCATGTCACCCAGCGGTGGCGCGGTGTCAGGTTGCCGCGGCGTCAAGTGTCTGTTCCTGCTAGGGGGTGGGGGGTGGGGGGAGGGGGGGGCCTTGCCGCCCCCCGCCCGGCCCCGTCCGCCCAGCCAGCCGCCAGATTGGGGGGAGGCCGCGGTTGCCGTTGTTTCTGATTTCTTTTAGTTAGCGAGTCATATTCCGCGCACATCATCTTTTACGCCAAGCTGGGCGCCGGGCCGGGCCGATGACACAGCTGCGACGCGGCGACCTCGCCCAAAGTCATTCCCAACTTTTTTAAACGCGCAGCGCGGTCGGCGGCGGGGCGTTCGCGGCGGGGCGGGTCCCTCATCAGAGCGCGCTAGGCTGCTGCTGCGCCCACCCTCGCGCCCGCCACACCCCACGCCATAGCCATGCGGCGGGGCCAGAAGACCGGCGCATGCGGCCAAAATTCTAGACGCGTTTTGAGCTTTGCCGAACCGGACTCGAACCGAACCCGCGACTCTACCAATCAATCGATTGCTCTGCGAGCGAGGAATCCTTTGGTGGGGAATCACTCGTTCGGTTTGAGTCCTGGTTAGCGACTCCAGATCTCAAAACCCGTCCGGGATTTCGACCGCCTCCAGCGGTCTTCTGGCCCGCCGTGTCCAAAGCCCTTGGTGAGGCGGTGTAAGTCGCAGCGGTGGGTCCGCGGGTGGGAGGAGATTGAGTGGCGAAACAGAGAAAGCGCCCGGGGCTGTCGGGGTTGTGGCGGTGCCGGCGGTGCCGGCCGCGCGGTGTGCGGTCAGTGTGTCTTTGTCCGGCTAATGACGCGTCGTTCCTCCGTTCCCCGCCACGCGCTGCGCCCGAACTGCTTCGCGGAGTGCGGCGGGGACCTCGAGGCCCCTCGTGGGAAATATCACGGAAGTTGGAGGGCGCCGGAGTGGCCTGCGCATCAGCTGGCCCTTGGCTCGGCCCTTGGCTCGGCCCGCTCGACCGTCCTCCGCCCTTCAGCCCTGCCCGTCGTCCCTCCGCCCGGCCGGCTGAAATAATTAATCCTGGCAGCAGGCGGGTCCTGTTACCCATGCCGGCCGGCTGCCACAGCCCCACTCGCTGCCCTTCGTTCAACACTCTCTAATAGCCTGGTCGTGTTTTTTGTTGCAGGTAAGCTCCCGCGCCCGTTCTGCGAGTCCCCGACACTAGGGGAGCGCCGGAGGGAAAGGTCGGTGCAAACATTCCGAAAATGAACCCGGAGACGGAAAGCGAGAACGCGGCGGCAGCCTTGAGGAGAACCGCGTGGCATATTTCACACGCACAGACAAAAAAAAAATCAAAGAAAAAGAAGGAGCGTTGGCAAAATGGCACTCCCAGGAGAAAAGTTGGTGGAACTCGAGGAACTTGTGTATCCGAGTCAGTGACGGCAAGGACGCGGGGACGGAACGCTTTAGGCGGGAAGCCTCGCCTGCCATCCCTCAAGGCCGACTCGCTGCTGGCGCTGCTGGCGCTGCTGGCGCTGCTGGCGCCGCTGGCCCGGCCACCTGCCCAGGGACCTCGCTCGGTGTGTACACTTTGGTTTCAAGGTGTGCGGGCCTCCGGGCCAGCAGCACGTTGACACACGCGCGCGTGCGTTGGTCTGGGGGAGGTGTGTGTGCGGCGCGGCGGATCGAACAGAGTGACTGCGTGTTCCTCCCCGTCCCACGGTGGCTGTCTGTCTTCCTCGCAGTTCTCCCCCAAGAGGTGCTGCCAATTCGGGGGACGTGAAAAATGGCCCCGTGAAATACAAGGCAAGGCGGGGGCGCCCGAGTGGGGCGCGCTGTGCGGGGCGGCGCGCTGTGCGGGGCGGCGCGCTGTGCGGGGCGGCGCGCTGTGCGGGGCGGCGCGCTGTGCGGGGCGGCGCGCTGTGCGGGGCGGCGCGCTGTGCGGGGCGGCGCGCTGTGCGGGGCGGCGCGCTGTGCGGGGCGGCGCGCTGTGCGGGGCCGACGTCGCTGTCGTCGGCGCTGGTATGGAACACCCTCATGCTCCTCGGCGGCCAGGCCTCGCAACAGGCCGGACATCATCTCGAGGCGTGCGTCGCGGCGTCCTCCTCCCCCGGACCGCGGCGACCGGCCTCGCCGTCCTTGTCTACACGCTCATAACGCCGCCGCCGCCGTCCGCCGCCGGAATATCAAGCAGCTGGCTCGGGCCGCGCATCCTTCCTAGCAGCCTTTTTCTTATTTTTAGTTTTTGGCATGTTTTTTTTCTCCGTC
The DNA here is from genome assembly GCA_030522485.1 of Stenchaetothrips biformis. NCBI lineage: Eukaryota > Metazoa > Arthropoda > Insecta > Thysanoptera > Thripidae > Stenchaetothrips > Stenchaetothrips biformis. The sequence continues at coordinate 20,163,178 of CM060087.1, forward strand.
CCTTTTCCCCCTCCGCCCTGCCCGTCGCTGCTGCTGCTGTGTGTGTCGTGTGCTCTCTCTCACGTTATTTGCCGCGCTGCCTCCGAGCGCCCGCAATCCGGCGGATAGGCAACCCGCCTCGCGTGTGCGCCCGGCGTTGCCTACTCCCTCGCGGTCGGGCGCTCCGCTCGGCTCCTGTCGCTCCCGCCAGACGCGCCGTCACGTCGGCGTCGCTGCCTCGGCCGTCGCCTGTCAGTGCGTTGCCATTAATTCCTGGCCCGGAGACGGCGTTGCGCCCTTGAGGGACAAATGGTGTAACTAGGTTACGCTTTTAACGTGCCGTTCCTCACCCCGCCCTCGGCCCTCCCGGACCATGAGAGTCCCGGCGCGCCCGCTGGCAGGCTGGCAGGCACACACACACGGAGGCGCTAGAATCGACCGCATTAAACCCAGCAAATTGATTTCCATCCCGAGAAAGAAATGGGATCCTCGCTGACGGCGGCCTGTGCCTGGATGCCTGCCTGCCCGTCTGTCTGTCTGTGCCTGGCCCTGCTGGCGCGGGGCTCAAATAGCAGGGAGCCCCAAACAGGATCGGCGAGATGCTTAACTCCATTCGGAGCGGCTCGGCTCCGCTCAGCTCGGCTCAGATCAAACTCGGCCTGGCACAAGCCTCGGGATCGCGCGACAGTATGTTGGAAGAGGATTCGTGAGGCGGGGGGGGGGGAGTGGGGGAGAGGGGGCGTGGGACCCGTCCGCCACGCGGGGTTCGCAATTAATGTCCCAAGTTGGAGCCGCGGCCGCCGTGCCCGCCGTGCCCGTTGTGAACTTGTCGCGCTCTGCGAGCACGCTGCGGGCGGCGAGGCGGGGCCCGGCAGCGGCGGCGCGCCACTTTATGAAAATAAAACACGAAACTGCGGCGGGGAAGCAGAGCGAGGAGAAGCAGGTATGACCCGATTGGGACTCGCGTCGGCCCCCCGACGGCGCGCCGGCACTGGGCGGGCTGCTCGGGAGGAAGCAGAGTTGTTAGCGCGTCCAGCGGCGGGCTGGGCCCCACAGCTGACTCGTGGTGTCAGATGTCACGGCACGCGGGACGGCTAGTGGGTTCCGCGACGAGCCGCTGGAGCGCAGCACCTTCTGGGGCTTACCATGAGACTAGTATGAGAAAGCATGGTGGCGGAAGGGCCCGGAGCCGGAAGGGAAGTGCAGGGGAGGAGGGATGGGAAGAAGGGGCTGAGACGATCGGGTGTGTGGGTGGGTGATTGGAAAGGGTGATCGAAGGAAATCGTGCCGTGTGTTGTGCTACACCTTGGAAGATACCTGGACTCTTCTACTATGCTGACGGGTGAGTTAGAGCGATTCGGGAAGGTGCTGCCGGGGCTATAGGTAGAGTTAGTTATCCGATGAAAACAGATTTAGTAAGGGTATAGGTCCAGGTAGGCCAGGTAGGATTAGGTTAAGGGCGCCTTGTGGAAGCATGTGTTCTGAAATGTATGTGTTCCAATAAATACCAGTTACGGCCAAAAGGGGAGTACCGTTTGTCGTTATTTGTTGAGGAGTGAGATACCCGATGGTTGGAGAACATCAGTGAGATTATGGAGGAGGAGGGGACGGTCCAACAGAGTCAGCTAAGTTTTTTCAACTTGGGAGACCGTTACGATTCGGATATGATTATCGCGGACGGAAAGTCGATCGGGTGGGACGCGGCGGGACGGGGCGGGCCGACGGCACGGTGGAGCGCGGCACTCTTGTTCCTCTCCGAGATGGCGACCCAAGAAGCGCTCCCCCGGGCCACCTCGTGCCGGCGGACATGCCGGCGCGCCGGATTCAACATTCCTCGCCCTCGCGGCAGTGGCGGCGCGGTCGGGTGTGGGGTGGGTGGGGCGGGGTGAGGCGGCGCACAGTCGCACCAAGCGGGCGAAAGAAAGGGCGTATGAAAGAAAGCCCGGGTCGTTATTCGTGTGGCCGCAGAGCCCCCGGCTGCTGGCTGGCTGGCCATAATCAAGCGAATCGAGGCTCCCGGCCCCCGCCGCCTCAGCGCGGCCTTTGCTCCACGAACAAAAGTGTGTCTAGGGGCTTCCTGACGAGACAGCGAGAAAGGCCTGCCTCGGCCCGCCCGCTTCTTGCTGGCGCGCTGGCTTTGGCCGCCCGGATATACATCCGGCAAAAAAAAGGGACAAAGAAGGGATGAAGGGGAGAGTGACGTGGTATCGCAGCGCCGCAGAGCCGGCGGAGCCAAGGCAGAGCAGGCTGGCCGCGGGCGAGCCGCGGGTGAGCCGCGGCACAGCACCAGTCCACCAGCTTGAGAGGGCGCCGCAAAATGACCATTCTGAGCCACTTTTTTTTTTTTTTTTTTTTCTGGCCCTGCAGGCCCAGCCAAGGAGCGAGGCGTCTCTCTTTTTAATGCCGTGCGGTGTGCGACGGTGTGAAACTCCCCGGGCTTGGCTTTATTGGCTGAGCCAGCCGCAGATCGGGTGGGGGGGGGGGAGAGTCCCCGCGCCCGCCGTTGATTGCTTCCCCGAAGAATGGCTCAAACTGCCGCGCCCTTGCGCTGGAATTAGTTGAAACAAGGAAGTCTTTCCTCAAAAGGCCGCCGAGCCGAGCGTGGAAGTTAGCCTCGCGGAGTGCTTCGCAGGGGAGGGGCGGATCGCGAACGCCCCTTCCTTGTTTCCCGATGCAGGTCAGGAGGCGGCCGTTCGTCAGTCCCTGTTACTTTATGTTTTGGTTCGCTTTCGTTTTTCTTGTTTTGCAGCGTACCTGTGTCGGCACCAACTCCCCCCCCCCCCCCCCCGTTCTGGCGCGGCGTTCCTTTCCGCCGGCAACTGTGGTGCGGGTCGCGGAACGCGCTGAATAAGAGAGCAATTTATTATCAAACACGCCGTCACCAAGTTTAGTTGTGTTTTTTCCTCCCACTCCCCTTTTTTTCCGTTTCATCGTTGGCCGCCTCCTCAGCTCTCACATGAGCGAGCCGGCCTCAGCCACACCCCGCTGACTTAACATTGTAGCGGAGCGGCGCGGGGGCTGGGGACGTGGGTCCAAGTGGTCAATACGTGCGGGGCCGCCCCACTGGCCGCCCGGTGCCGAGCAGTGGAAGGCCTCGACCCTCGGCTCGGTCGTCACAGCCGTCACCGTGACGGCAAGCTGACCACCGCCCTCTGCATGCAGGACAACGCAGCCGCCCGATACTCGTCGAAATAACATTCTGCGTCATTTCGCAGCTGGGCGGAAAAAAAAACAACAACAACAACAACAACAACAACAAAAACGTTGGTGTGGGTCGGGAGTGCTGGAGCGAGAAGGAGGACCGGATAGCAGGGCTCGCAAGGGAGAGAGAGAGAGATGGAGGGAAGCCACCCAAAAGTCCCGCCATCAATCGTATTGCCGCCCGGGAGTCTTCTCGGGAAAATGTTTGGCAAACACGTCCCATGCGATGTGCCGATGTTCGGCTGGCTGGCTGCTCGGGCGGGCGGCAGGTCCGCGGGGAGCCAGCCAGCCAGCCATCCATCATACCGACGAGATCCGCCAGGCTGCCAGACGCGCCACGTCTCATTCACGTGTAATTTCCTATTTCTCGGTGTGTCTGCCTGCCGCCGCCGCCGCCGCCGCCGCCTCGGCTTCCATTGACTCGCGACTCGGCGGCGCCGTGTTCGGATCGCGGCTTGGCAGTGTGGCGGCTGACGCGTTGTCCGCGCGGGGCGTGGCGGCCACAAAGACCACCGCGCCACCCTATTCATCATCATGCAGCCCGCGGTCCGGGACACGGTCCAGGACACGGCGCGCGGTTGTCGTGGCCGCGAGCAGCGCCGACATCCTCTGTTTTGCGCTGCTCGCTTGTTCTGTGTGAGTGTGTGTGTGTGTGTGCGCGCGCGCGCGTGCGTGCGTGTGCGCGCGATCAGAAGCGCCGCGATGCAGACATAGGCACAGCCGCGGGCCTCCTTGAAGATGCCCAGGTCGCTATACTGGTACAGTAGGTTATCCGCGGAATGCTGGGGGCCATTTTACGGTGCTTGTGAGTGCCGGGGGCGTGCCGCCGGCGCGCCGTGCCCGCGGCCGTTTGATAGCAGCCGGGTCTTTGGGCCGCGCCACGCCGCGCACGCCTCCACGACGGCCATCAATATTTACGCCACTCACGTTGATGCGTAAATACGCGGCGCGCCGCCTCGACGCGACACGAAATAAATTTTAAAGCTCATTCCCCTTTGGCCGCCTATGGCGGGAACGGAAAGGAAAACCGGGCGTCTCGCGATGATCGGACTCGGCGGCGGTGCTGCTGCTGCTCCCAGCGCTAGGGATGGCTCCGGTATTTTATTGGTCGGTATTTATCGGTATTATAGGGTTTTTAAACCGGGATTTCTGAATTTCTTGGTATTTTACGGTTTTATACCGGTATTTTTCAGTATTTTATTCAGTTTAAAACCTATTAAAAATACCAAAGTCTATAATACCGGTATTCTACCATCCGCCACCCGGCGCTGGCGGCAACAAAGGGCCGCAGTTGCGCCTAAATCCGATTTTTCACTCGCCCTTTTACCTTTGACAGTTAGTTCGACACGTACGGAAGACGCAACTAAATAATGCATGCGACGGCAAGCCTTCTTCGGTGAGCTCCTTGCCGCACGCGGCGCCTAACCTAACCTGTGTGCTCCCTCACGCAGACACTCGCCACACACGCACGCACATTACTAATTAACGTTACTTGAAGGGTTTCCGGCGAGGGCGTTCGGTCTCTCCGTCCCACTCGCACGTTCTCAGGCGCCCGAATCGGATCGGCAGCGACACGTGTTTTGCTGCGACAACAGACGAGCCCCGGGCGATGCTGCTTCTCTGTGCTCTGGGTCCGACGCGCCGAGTCGTGTCCGTTTCCGCCATGCGCTGCTCCGATTGGCGCGCTGACGTGTGCGGCAGAGAACGAAGGCAGACCAAAAGGAGGAAAGAAGGCGGTTTGCAGTGTTGTCCCCCTGCAGGGCCAGCGCAGCAGTGGTGCAGGCTGGCCAGCTTAAGATGCTGATCGATCCGAAGCTCGGCCAAGCACTGCGGCAGGGCAGGGCCGAGCAGTATGCCGGCTGCGGGGCACACGTTTGCCTTGCAAATGGAATGATTTAGGCAAAGACGAATCAAGGAAATCGCCTGTTCTGGGCAGGACCTCTTGATCTGCCAAGACAATTTTTTTTAGGCACGAAGTAGCCGTGTGAGTTTGTCTCAGGATTGTTTTTTTTTTTTTTTTTTTTTTTTAAATTAGTCTGGCCCTTTTTGGCATTTTTGAAATTTTCTAGAAGATTTTGATAAGACTTGTTTTAATTTCGGGAAACGGGTTGTCAAGTTCAAAGCCGCAGAAAAAAAAAAGAAAAAAAGTGGGACGGAGGATGAAGACGATGATGCCGACCTAGTCTCACAGCTGCTACCTGTTCTTCGTCAGACCGCCGCGCTGTCAAAACAGAAGATTACCTCTCACTCCACCGCCGCGGCGAGCCGCCCTCCTTCGCGACGCTTTTCCGTGACCACTACATTAAGTCGAGAGTGCAAAGCCCTCGACGCCCTGCCACGCCCCGCCCTGCCGCGCCCCACCCTGCGGCGCCCCACCCTGCCACGCCCCGCCACGCCACATCCGCCCCTACTGTACATTTCCATAAGCCATTAAAACGTGGAGTCAAGAGATCGGCTAAGCCACAATGAGCAGCACGGCCAATGAGGGCCCACAACAACCACGCTCTCCTCCTCTGCGGGAAAACAATATTTTTTGCTGATGTTTTTTCCCCAATCAATGACGTCAACCTCCGCAAGCCGATTCCCGGCTGGCTCCATCAAGCTTCCCCGCTGTTGTTTGCCCTTTTGGACACACCGGCGGGGTTTAAAAACGATTATTGGCCAGCACGCTGCCACGCGTGGACGGACGGTGAGGCGAACAGGGGTGGGGGTGTCTGCCGCGGTGGACACCAGCCAGCCACCCCCTCCACGCCGCACCATTGTGGCTGGACCCTTACCGTCGATACCGAGACCCATTTACATCGCAATGTTTTCTTCTCCTCCCTGCTTGCCGTTCCGCTGGACGATGTCCTCGCGTTGCACAGTGTGCTGCTGCAGGGCTTCCCGAAGTAAAGGGCCGGCCGCCAAGGCCCTGGGGAAGGGCTGAAGGGCGGCCCGCGGCTGCCCGCGGCCACTGGGCCCTCCCTCCCAGTCCCCGCTCACCACGGCCGTCCTGCCGTCCTGGCTGGTCCTGGTCGTCCTCGGACGGGGATTACTGTCACGAGTGGATAAGTGCGGGCGGCGGCATAGAGTCCGTGGGTGGTAAGGCCCGCTTGCCGCGCGCTTGCCGCGCCGGCTTTCGGATGACGTATGAATGCGGTCTAGTCTGTCCGGCTGCAGCGCCTGGGACAGCGCAAAGGGCGGCGCGCCTTGGGGACCAGAGGCCCCGCGTCGCGCAGCCCTGGCGCAGCCCCCGCGGGGGCCCAGATCCACTTCTGCACTTTTATTCCGCCGCTCTCCTGGATGTTTGCGGAGCGGGAGCGAGCGTCGAATTTCGAGCGGCTCTCGTC
>CM060087.1:20170686-20299059 GCA_030522485.1 Stenchaetothrips biformis
CGCCAACAGCGGCGGAGCACTTCGGCTCCACCCGAAGCGACCGACTGACCCGAAGCGCGCGCTCGGCTTCCCCCTCTACTTTCCCACCTCCCTCTCTGGCGCCCCTACCTCCACCCGCACCACCCCGCCCCGCGCCATTCCTTCATGTTCCGTCACTTCTCCAGGTCCAGGCCAGGCCGTCCAGGCCCAGGCTCCCAGCTGGACTTGACTGGACAGGACAGTGGACGCGTCCCGGACGGGCTATATTTAGGTCCAGGTTCAAGTCTGGCAGGATGACGACCGGCTTGGCGCGCCAGGCATCGGCCAGGCCAGGCTCTCTTCGAGCGAGCCTTAAATGGACCGACCATCGCAAAGGCAGTTGGCAGCAAGTTTAGAAGCGCTTCAGCTTGACTAGATAAAAAGGCGTTCCTGTTGAAGGTCACTCTCGAGGAATACACGGCCTTTTTAACGCGACAAGAACGATTTGACTCAACACTTTCTGAAACGGAAGTTTATTTTGACGACTGAATAATTGGTAGCTTCATCCAACGTCCAAGCTACACGTCAAAAAATATTCCCTTACGACCTATTTAGCGTTTCTTTGCGATATGGTAGCGCTTCGTTGACTTGTGACATCGCAATCTGTCGTACAATCAAGCCGTTTTTGTGCTCAAGAGGGCATTTTCGGCGAAAGTATTCTGCAGCCGTTGGTTGCTGCCGCGGCGAGCCATCACCGAGTGGTCGAATTAATCCCGTTGGTGCAGCGCAGTGGCGGGTGCGTTCCAGAGCGTGACGCCTACCGCGCCACAGCGGGGGCCTTGGCGGGGGCCGGCAGCGCCGACCACAGTGACCAGCTCAACACCGGCGGCAGGTTGGGTTGGGGCGGCAGCAGGCCAGGGCGGTATTCACACAGCCCTGCCGGAGTCGAGTCGCCCTGCCTGCCAGAACATTCGGCCGGCCTCAGGACGGCGCCAGGGCCCTTGATTCCGAACAACAGCTGTCTCTCTCGCCCCCCTGCGGAACGCCCCGAGAGCGAGAGAGACAGGGCGAGAGGGCAGGGCGAGGCAGCTGCACTTTGATATCGCACCGCCCCATCTGCGTGATGGTGATGGCGACCCAATAGCGCAGTTCTAGTGGGCCGCCGCGGTGGCCGGCTCACTCACACAGATTGGACTCCCAGGATGTGGCGGCTAGGGCCTTGCCTTGCCTTGCCTAGACCGGCCTGAGCTGTTGCTGGGGTGCCGCCGCGCACCCTCTCAACCACCCACCTCGCTAGGCACCGCCAGCGGGGGGGGGGGGGGCTCACACACAGAGGCGCCACCCGCCGCGCCAAGGTAGACGACAACGGCGGGGCTGTGGGGGCGGGTGGCGGTGGCGGCGGGGCGTCGTGGCTGGGCGCGCAGCACTTCGCCGGGTAATGCTGCTATAAAATTGTGGGTTACGAACAAGCGCGGCGACAAAGCTTGACTCTGTGCAAAACACGCTATTTTTATGTTACTTTTCTGGAGAAAAATTAGTTTGGGGAGTGATTGCAAAAAACCCGGTGCGTAAAATTTTCTCGGCCACCCACTACAAGAGCCTTTCCCTTCCCAGGCCTCCACCTCCTCCTTTCTTCTGCCCCTTTTCGGCCGCCGCAGCGTATGGTTCCGCCAGGCTGAGCACCGCAGCCAGCTTCATGAAAAAAAAGTCCCGACATTTTAATGAAATCGCATGCTACAATTGAATTCATAATAATCATAATATTTTTTTTTTATTTTTTTTTTTGTGATTTTGACTCACATTCCTATTCACTTTGCACGCGTTCCTAATGGGGCCAATTATTCACATCGGCCGAACGGCAACAAAACGCGCGAACCTCGCGGCCCGCCACGCCCCGCCACGCCAGTCGTGGAATGTGCAGACACTTATTTCTCACACGTTAGCCGCACACCGCGTCCGCGCACACACGGTGTGCGTGCAGCAAACCGAACGTGACATTCACCTTTGGCTGGCGTTTTTTCTATTTTTTACTTTTTCTCCAGTACAAGTGTGTACGAGGGAGAGAGGGAGGTTGTTGCCGCGTCTTTACGATTATTTGGAGGCGCGACAAAGATGGCGGAAGTGGCGGCTGTGACGAACGGGGCACACGTCGCGCGGGGACTGATTGGAGTCCCCGGGCTGGGCCCCACACCGGGCGGAGCTGGCGGGGCGGGCCAAGCCCAGGCGTGTCGTGGCTGCCCTAGAGGCGGCGGCCAGGGCGCGGCGACCCCCGGCCGGGACGGGAAGACGGAAACCAGAGCGCGTGTTTTGCCGTTTAGCCGTCTCGGCGCGCTGGCCGCTGCGCCGCCGCGACGCTCCCAGCATTTTAATTGTGATTCGCTGCGATTTCCAAGTCTAATATAACCGCGAGCCCCGCGAGCTGGCTGAAAGGCGAAAGGCCCGGCCGTTGCGCGGTGCGGCGCGGTGCGGCGCGGTGCGGCTGGAGACCCTGGAGGCCCCGCGGATGACAGAACGACTGCCTCGAATTAAAACGGAGAGCGCAACGCGAGGCGACGCGGCGCGAACGCGCTGCCGCCACGCTGCCGCCGTGCCGCCTCAGCGAGGATGAGACGCCGGCGACCCGATCCAAATGAGAATCCTGAAATTGGCGGCGTGCATCTCTTGACACGGCGCGCGGCGCCGCGAGGGTACTCTGCAAAAGAAGAAGGAAAAGAAAGAGAACGACGGCGGACGGCTGGTGATGCTTTTATGCCAGCCAGGATTCCGTTCCCTTCCTTGACGCGGCGAAGAAATGTCGATGTGGTTATGGCGTGGCAGACATCGCGGTTTGATCCGGTGAGAATCTCTTCGCCACGGCGGCGGCGTGCCGCGCCTCGCCCTGCCTCGCCGTGCCTTGTCGTGCCACCGAGGCGCGCGTGACAGCTGCGTGACGTCACGCCCGTTTGAACAGGTGCAACGAACTGCAAACACTGCGGTGAGAAGGCGGCGGCACCCTCTTCACAAACACAGTCAATCCGAACCAGCCTCAGACCTCCTCACAAACACAGTCAATCCGAACCAGCCTCAGACCTCCTCACAAACACAGTCAATCCGAACTAGCCTCAGACCTCCTCACAAACACAGTCAATCCGAACTAGCCTCAGACCTCCTCACAAACACAATCAATCCGAGCCAGCGCCTCGCGCACGCACTGTAGGTCCTTTCAGTGAATAGCGCGCAAAAGTGGAGAAGATTTATGTCTATCCCACCTCTCACTCGCTCGTCGCCCCCCGCGAGTCTCACACAAACACACGCGAGCGTACGTATGGACAAGAAAGAAGGGGAGCAGAGCGAGACAGAGGGAAAAGCCCCCCCCCCCCCTTAACACATTAATTGCACATCGCATTAAGCCGGGCTGAGTGCAACGCGTGCATCCACTGCATCAGCGCCGCGATCAAGAAGACCATGAAGGCCTTGCAGGCTCGCGTGGCCGCCGCGGCGGCGGCGGCTCGCTTGGAGGGCTTGGGAAGAAAGCCGCGTGTACTGCACCACGAGCAAGGCCGGGCCAAAGCCGGGCCACGACGAGGGGCACGAAGGATGTAATCGCCCCGAGTACTCACTCAGTGGAGTAATAACAGCGCTAAACAGAACGGCGCACTTTGCAACACTGGAGGGCACTGGAGGGCGGCGCTAGTGCCAATAATGCCATAGGCGGGCTGCCTGGCTGGCTGGCTGGCTGCGCCCCAGGCAGGGCTATCAATGACCGGCCGGGAAATGAGCAGGCCAGGGAAACACGACGGCAATCCGGAATCAATATCCTCGAAGCATAGCGCGGTTCTTCTTCTTCTTCTTCTTCTTCTTCTTCTTCTTCTTCTTCTTTCTTCTTCTTCTTCTTCTTCTTCTTCTTCTTCTTCTTCTTTCTTCTTCTTCTTCTTCTTCTTCTTTCTTCTTCTTCTTCTTCTTCTTCGTTGGACTGAATTATCGCACAGAGCCTCTAACAAACACCCAAACACCAATATTGCCGTTTAAAAAGCGACACAAAGGCGAGGCTGAGAGTGTTTAGTGTTTACGTGACGATGCCCCCGTCGCGTTCTCGTCGCGTTCGGGGACTTGGCGAGGATGGGGTGACTGCAGCGACACGACGGTAATAATAGGATTCCGTTTGATTTGTTGCTTTCTTTTCGCTTTCTCTCCCCGCGTTTCCGCGCCGCGCTGCGCACTGCTGCCGAACGCATTCTGCTGCCCAATGTGACGCTCTGCCGAGTGAGGCGTGGTCGCGCCCCTGCTTCTGGGCGAGTAACGTTGGCGGCCCTGACACCTCTCATCTCGGCCGCTCGCTCCCGCAGGCCAGGCCAGCCAGGACAGGCGGGTAATAGAATCAAACGAGCGGCCGACCCATCGCCCATCTCATCGGGACACAAGTATGAGAAATTGATGCCCGCTGGGTTACCGCCGGTTTCAGTGGTGGAGTGAAAGCCGGCGGACACACAAACACGGTGGACGAGCAAGCGAGGTGACGGTGGTGCGGGCGTGCAAGCTGGCGGGCGTGCTGACGGGGCCACCCGACATGACCGACGCTATCTGACCTCTCCTCTTGCTTCCAACATATATATTGGAGTTTCGTCTTTTCCGGTCATACTTTATCGCCGAAAATTGGTGAGATTTCTCAACTTTTGAATTTCAGTGAAGGGAATGAGTCATAGACTGCGTTGGGTGAGCGTGGCGGCGAGCTCATCACGACGCTGTATCAATCCGGTCCGCCCCTCCATGCCCCGCCCCTCCCCGCCACGCCACGCCACGCCACGCCCCGCCACGCCACGCCTTTGGCGCCAAAGGGCCTCGGCCACGGCCGTAAAGGCCCTAAAGGCAGTGGCCCCTGCTCCCGCTGCTCCCCGCTGCCTCGCGGCTGTGGACCCGAGCGGCCTTGAGAGGTCGTGGACTGTGCAGCTAGCTTACAGCTTACAGCACGCAGGCGGGCTCGGCTCGGCTCGGCCCGGGTAAATGCCCCTCATCTCCGCGCGGCTGCGCTCGTCTCATCCCGATCGTTGTATTGCGTCTGCCGCGCCCGCCCCGCCCGCCCCGCCCGCCCCGCCCGCCCCGCCTGCACTCCAGACGTGATTCCGTAATTTAACACGCCGAGGTAGTTTCCTCGGAAAGCGCGCACACCGTCCCAGCGGGGCGGAGACTTGAACGCAAGCATGGACGAGAGCCGCGGTGGGCCGGGCTACGCCGGGCTACGCTACGGGGCTGCAGCCGTCGCACGGACTGCAGCATTCCGAAGTCGTTTCGTCGCTCTGTCTCCGCCGCACTCACGGGCCCTCCTCAACGGGCGTGAGAGAGACAGAGCGCCGAATCGACTCATTTGCCGGCAGGGAAGTCCGGCCGGCCGAAAACCAAATTTACCGCGTCCGTTCACCGAGGCTCGCTCGAGGTCGCGGTGGAGGTTACTGCACTCCACACGCACGTGGGGCCGCGGCCGCGCCTGTTGCCGAACGGCGCTCTGTCTCTCTCGCACTCGTGGGAGCCGAGCGCTGTCGGGAATGAGACTACCGGCCGGCCGCACCCGGCCACGCCCGGCCACGCCCGGCCACGCCCCACAATGCACCGCCGCCAGTTCCTAGAGATGCTAACAGTGGAGACGCAGCAGCTTGCAACCGTCGTTTTATTGGCTGTTTCAGTTAACTGCAGCGCGCCTTGACACCTTGACGACACCGCGCAGCGCGGCGCAGCCCCATACCGCGCCGACAGCGCGATGCGTCGACCACCGCCTTCGACGCCAGTAACAGCATCAAGTCGAAAAAAAAGCGGGAAAATATTGGAGACGTTTGAAGTTTCAAAGGAGGAATTCCTAGAGGAAGAAGGGTCAGCAACAAACGCGATGGCCTGGGAGGGGAGAGAGGAAAAAGGAAACAACACAAAAAACTAACAAGAGCACTAATTGCCGACTGTCTTAATGGTGGTGCCCTAGCGAGCTGACCGGACGGAGTGCGAGTCGTGCGGACGTCTGTGTGAGTGAGCGCGCCCGCGCGCGTGTGTGTGTGTGCGTGTGCGTGTGCGTGTGCGTGTGCGTGTGCGTGTGCGTGTGCGTGTGCGTGTGCGTGCGTGCGTGCGCGCGCAAGCGCACGTTCCACAGTGTGCTCTAGAAACAACAACTCGTACCTCGAAGTGTGCTTGCAGATAGACAAGCGCGCTCCGAAGAAGCCGCCGTGTTTATGAGCTTGCCTAGTGTTTCCCTTGAGCGGCTTGCTTGAGCCGGCAATGCGGTTTCCTGGAGGTGCTGCACTGGCCGCCAGGGCCCCGGGTCCAGGCAGCGCGGCGTGCAGTCAGCGGTCTCGCGGTCCGTCGCGGCGATAATGCTGAACTGCTGAAAATTGATAAAAATGTTACCGTTACAAATAAAAATGTTAATAAGCTCAATGCGTCAATAAGTTATTAAACAAAAACTCAGTAGTACGAGTGTGTGAGAGTGCGCGGCTCCACGTCTCCACGGCGGGCCAGAGGGAGACGGCGCGACGAAGCGCTGCTGTGCAGCCTGCTGCCACCGAGCCCGGGCTCGGACCGCAAGGCGAGGCAGCCGATGGGTCAACGGAGACGATCCTGACATTGACCCACGCCACCGCCGCGCCGATGCACCAGTCTCGCCGGTCGCGGTCGTCTGCGTCTGCAACGGTCCGTCGCTACAATGTTGCACTCAGCAGGGGGACGGGGCGGCAGTGTGACACCGGCGACAGCCCCGGCACGCAGAGCGCCGGGGCGGCAGGCAGCCCGCCGGGCAGCCCTGTCGCACACCGCCGCCGCCTGGCCTACCTGCAAGGCGCCCTGTGCGCTGCCGTTGCGACACCGGCTGCTGGGTGAGATCACGGCCCCCCAAGGCGACACACACACAAACACACACACACACACACACACACACACACACACAAACACACACACATAAACAAACAAACACACACACACACACACACACACACACACGCATGTTCCTACACATACGTGTGCGAAAAGAATTGCGATTCGTGTCGGGGAAGCGGCAGCAGTAGCTTTGAAAATGTACAGTGATTTCCATGTTGAGATACCTTCTAGCGAGCCGTACACAACAATCGTACAATGTCGCTTTGTTTTTATCCTGGGCCCTGGGTGCTGTTTGTGTGAGTGCGAGAGAGAGTGAGAGGGCGAGAGAAAGGCGGAGTGAATGAATGATTCACCTCGCCGATTACAAATACGTTTCTGACGCGGCGAGGCGGGATTACGAGTGGTTGTATTCCGGGCGATGAGAGCCAGCGTCGCCCGGTCGCCCCTGTTGACGTGGCCGTCCAGGAGACGACGACGCCGACCTGGAGCCTCGCGGTGGACGTCCACTGGTCGCTGCACGAGTCGGGGCTGGATCTATCCTCCGCCCTCAAGTCGGGCGGCCCGAATGCGGCTCGAATGAGGCTGGCTGTGCCAAGCAGCGCCAGGCAGCGCCAGGTAGCGCGCGTCACGACGGCTTGCCTCGGTGTGACGCGCAGCACGTCCGCGTTTGGACAAAATTGGGAGCTGTCGACACGGACGGCTCCTCCCCGTGAACGCAACATCCTCGTCCTTGTTCACGTCGCGGGAGCGCTGTGATTAATCACACGACTCGCGGCGCTGCCGTGCTGCGTCTTCTTCAGCCCCGCTGGGCAGCCACACGCGGAGGGGCGCCGCGCACGGGAGCGGCCCCGGCCTGGCCCGGCCTGGCCCGGCCTGGGGGTGCCACCTGCCGTCGCCGCTGTCGCCGCTGGCCGGCCCGTGCGCCCTGCGGTCCCCGCGGTGCTGCCACTTTACGCCGAGACTCGCCAGAATTGGACACAGTGGGTGGCGGAGCGCGGCGCGCGGCGCGGAGGCTGAGGCCCGGGCCGGCGTCGTGGTGCGCTTGACACACTTACCCAACGCCTTTAATTTAGCCAGCCGAGTGCAATCCTCGAGGATCCCGATGGCGTCGCGGGCCGCCTTGCCGCGGTTCCCCGCCGCCACCATTGGCAGTAAAACCATCTCGTTATTTGCAGAAAAGTGGCCTGGTTGGCAGCAGTGCGCGGCAGAGGGGGCGGCGCGGCGGAGCGGCGACAAACGAGTCGGACGAGACCGACGGTGACGCCCGACGCCTCTCCCAGCCGAGGAAGTATTTATGAAACTTTACGTCTCTGCGAACGGAAACGTCTCGACCAGCTTATAGGCTTTGGTGGGCCTGCCTTGGCTAAGCGGGCCCTCCATGACTGTGAGCCTGTCATGTCTCGCCTATTGTCCCGAGACTCCGGCGTCGTGCCGGAGGAGCAGAGTCTGCAGGGGGCCGGCGGGGGCCGGCCGCCGGCCCCGAACGCCTCGGTCCAGCACCCGACCATCGAGGGATAGAGTGGTGACTCGCAGGGCCGCTGGGCGCGCTGCTGCTGACAGCCTCGTCTCGCGTTTTAGCCACAATGGCCGTCTGCCTCGGCGGACGCCCTGCGACCGCGCGCACGGGCGGACGAGCCGCCGAGGAAACCGTGAGTCGCCGCCATGCGGGAAGTACGTTCCTGAACCGCCGTTCACGGCGTCCACGACGACGGCGGCCTTGGCGGGCTGCACACACGCGGCGTGCGCAACGCGGTCCTCGGCACGGTGACGTCCCGGTGACGTCATGCTGACATCACACCGTGACTTCATCGGGGAGGCCTCCTTCTGCCGGGAGCTTTCTAGGCCGGCGACACAAGGCGAACGCCAAACAGCGGCTCAAACGGCTATCTGAAAATAAACCCACTGGCCAGAGCGCCGCTTGAAGCACCTAGAGTGACCTAGAGTGACGCAGCGCGACCTGGAGTAACCCGGCCCGGCGACTCGGCAGCAGTGCATCGCAGCCAGCCGCTGGCATGACGAAAACAGAGAGAGAGAGAGAGAGAGAGAGAGAGAGAGAGAGAGAGAGAGAGAGAGAGAGAGAGAGAGAGAGAGAGAGAGAGAGAGAGAGAGAGAGAGAGAGAGAGAGAGAGAGAAACAGTGGCTTCACGAGCGCGGCCAGCGCGGGGCCTCCTCATCTTCCTGCTTCGGCAATGACACGGCCCGCAGTGCAGCCTGCATCCAGGCCTCCATCCACTTCCACAAACAGCTCGCGGGGCGCCGATTTCCCGGGAAAATGCGAGCAAAAGAACAGGAAAACAAAAGAAAAAGTGGGAGGGAAAAATTCCAGGCTGGCCGGCGCGAGATCCTTTCCAAACGAGGAATGCGTGCCGTCAGTGAGTGTGTGTGCGTGTGTGTGCGTGCGGGCATCCAGTACGGAGAAGCGAGGTAAAAATAGACCTCCTCTCAGACTGATGCTTTGCTAAGTGAAAAATGGAAGAAGAGCATCTCTCTCTCTCTCTCTCTCTCTCTCTCTCTCTCTCTCTCTCTCTCTCTCTCTCTCTCTCTCTCTCTCTCTCTCTCTCTCTCTCTTTCTATATCGCTGCGGTGGCGTCGCTCTGGCCGAGGCGAGCTGTGGCATTGCAGGACAATTAATAATATTTTTGGGCCAACAGTAGCCAACCCGAGCCGACCGGACGAGCTATGGAAGGCGGAGCGCTGGAAAAATGGAAGGCGACTATGGCACTTAATTGCCCTCCGCGTGCATTGCATGTGTTCGCCGCCCTCGCCGCGACGGGGCACATCACGGCACGTCACGTCACGGCACCAGCTCCGGGCAAAAAGAGATTGTTTACATCAACTAAAATCTAGACGATCCACACCGATCCGATCGATTCAGAATCAGCGAAAAGGGTGCGCCCCTGCTCCCCCAGCATCCATAGCGGCCACCACAGAGGCTTAGAAGGCCGCGAACAGGTGCGCAACGTAGTAGAGGCACGCAATCACTCACTCACTCACTCACTCACTCACTCACTCACTCACTCACACTCACTCACTCACTCACTCACTCACTCACTCACTCACTCACTCACTCACTCACTCACTCACACACTCACTCACTCACTCACTCACTCACTCACTCACTCACTCACTCACTCACTCACTCACTCACTCACACACTCACTCACTCAAACACTCACTCACTCAGTCACTCACTCAAACACTCACTCACTCACTCACTCACTCACTCACTCACTCACTCACTCACTCAGTCCAACACACACAAGACAATCCCGCAGGTGGAAAGCAATAATCCGGATGACAATGGCCATCACTGCGGCCCTCCGGCGCGGCCTCGCGCTTCAATGGACGATTTCAACAAGTCACACGCCGCGGCAAAGGCGCGTAAATGAAATATTGCGCAGTGCGCGCGCGCGCGAGTGTGTGTGTGTGTGTCTTTGTGTATGTGTGTGTGTGTGTGTGTGTGTGTGTGTGTGTGAGAGAGAGAGAGAGAGAGAGAGAGAGAGCAGTGTCTGGATGATGTCTGTGGTTGTCGGCCGCCAGCGAGTCCACACTCGGTCGCACCATACGGGCGACAGTACGGAGGAAATGTTTGCCCCCGGTGTGTTGCAGCAAGCATGAAGACAGTGTGTGTATGTGTGTGTGCATGAGAGAGGGGGAAGGGAAGCGCGCATACCACACACGCACACACACGCACACTCGCGGCCGCATCCCGCGCACCCCGTTACTCGTATTAGCCCCGGTCAAACATGGGCCGAAATATTTTCCCTGCGTGTCGCGGCTCGCGGCTGGGCCCATAAATCAGAGGGCCTCGTCCAGACATTCCGCGTGCAGCCTGCATCCCAAGGCCGCGCTGGGGCCCCCGAATCGCGTCCCAAACTTCACGAGGAGACGCACCCAAGAAAACAACACCAACAAATGCCAAAAAAAAAAATCATTGAAAAAAATAGTTTTTTTCTTCTTTTCAATTATTACTACCGCGCAAATTGGGAAGACACTTGCTACTTTTCTTTAGGAGCTCCTCTTGCAGTTGGAATGCGGCTGGAGGATGCGTCCGGCATGCTGGGGGCAGGGCCGGCAGAGCCCTTCCTCCCGCAGGCTGTAATCACCAGCCAGGGAGACAGAGTGCGTGGCCCTAGGCCCTGCCAAGAAGGCTCCAACCTAAAGGCGAAGCTGATGGCGGCCCGCGGCCCGCGGCCCGGCCCACCACGTATCATCGGTAAAGGCCGTGGAACAAGTGGGCAATGGCCGTGCGCGGCGATCCACTCCGCGCCGCCCGATCCAGTCGCTAGTGTTACGGCGGCAGCTCCTGGCGGCCGCCGCGTTTATTCGGCAAGCACTATTATCATGCAAGTGTCGCGCGGCAATGACCCGTTGCGCACCGCGCAGCCGCAGACACCGCACGCCGGCGCAGCCGCAGACAGCGGCGAAAAGAGCCTCCTTGGCAGACTAAGCAGCTCGCCGACGCACTTTCACACAATTGCCGAAGACGAGCACCACGGCCACGACGCTCTTGCAGTCCCGCGGGACACCGCCGCCACCGCGTGGAGATGACGGCCTGGAGGGCGCAGTGCGCGGCGTCTGGCGTGGAGACACTGAAAAACCAAACGTGGTCTAGACCACACCAACTGATGCAGTCAAATGAGTGCCGTTTCGCCCGCATCAATTGGTGGGGTCATTGCATTGACTGCGCTGGGCGCTGGGCACGCTCGGCCTGCACTGGCGGAGGAAATACTGCAGTTTGCCACGCCAGGCCGCGAGCACGGAGCGAAGGGGTGCTCGGCATGTGGCGCTGGCGTGCGAACTCGCAGGCCCACCCCGCGCCGCCCCGCGCCGCCCCGCGCCGCCCCGCGCCGCCCCGCGCCGCCCCGCGCCGCCCCGCGCCGCCCCGCGCCGCCCCGCGCCGCCCCGCGCCGCCCCGCGCCGCCCCGCGCTACCCTTCCGGGCTATCGACAGCTTTGTCGACACGCTGGCGGGGCGCGGCCCGCTGGGTTGCGGAAGGCGGCCCGGCGCCGATCTGATATCGATATCTGCGAAAAACGCTGCTACTCTGGCGAGAAAATGGGCGAAGGTTCGAAAATGTTCGGCCAGAACGAGTCTCACAGGGTGGCGGGTGCATGGAGTGTTCGTTTAGTGCAGTCAGACTGGCAGGCGAGCGGGCGTGGCTGCAGAAAGACAACAGAGCGATGGCCAGTATGGACATTGTGGGCCGCCGTCGTCGTCAGCCACCTGCTAACGCTGCTAACCAAGACTCTCTCTCTCTCTCTCTCTCTCTCTCTCTCTCTCTCTCTCTCTCTCTCTCTCTCTCTCTCTCTCTCTCTCTCTCTCTCTCTCTCTCTCTGTCTCTCTCTCTCTCTCTCTCTCTCTCTCTCTCTCTCTCTCTCTCTCTCTCTCTCTCTCTCTCCTCTCTCCCCCCTCTCCCGCAGGCCTCAGGGTGCGACGCATCGGCGCATCCCGCCGGCCCGGCTGCCTGGCCAGCGGGACCCGGTTCCTGATAGAGCCGTAAAATGGATGCGAGCGGCAGACTGCAGTCCACTGCGGTAGGCAAGGCCAGAATGGCGAGGCCGGCATGGCGAGGCCGGGATGGCGTGCGTCCGGGAGTCCAGGTGCGCCTTGACCTGAGGAGCGCGCCATCAACACATCCACCCCTCGACCCGCGGTGTAGGATGCACCGACTCACCCACAAGTTGTTATGTTCCCCGACATCCTCTGCAGGATGCGCTGCTTCCAAACGTCCAACTTGGAGACCTCGAGGTTGGCCACGACTTCGTCGGTGGACCCGGAGTTTCCGTCCCCACACGCGTAAATACTGTCGACGAACGCTGTGTACGGTCCCTGGCCGCACGCACCGCCGTTTCGGACAGGACAAAATGAGCAAAATTCATTTCTGCGGCAGGGAGAATAGGGGCTACGAAGGCCGCAAGGCAGAGGAGACTGAGCCGGAGGAGGACCGGAGGACGGACGTTGGACGCGTCACGCAGTACGTCGACAATCATAACAAAGGCGGTAATCACTGTCTTATGGTTTCAAGGTAAGCGCACTGAATGATACAGCTGGAGAACTTGGGCAGCAGTCGCTGCCGATCCATTTGAATATTTCAATAGACATCCGAGACGTCCTCCTGGCGGCGCGGCGTCATCCAGTCGGTGCGGCGATACCCCACGGCCTCATGTCTCTCCAGCAGCAGGCAGTGTGCAGCGGAGATACCCCCCGCGAGCTCGCTACTCCGCGCCTCACAGGCGCGCAGCCGGTCTGTCGCTACCCAGGACCCCAGGGTCAATGCTGCAGGTGGCGGGGGGCCAGCGCTAAAACCAAAGCCGTTCTACGCATTGTTTGACAGCGCAATGCTACAAGCGGCTTGCCGCACACAAGACCTGGGATGTCCGACTCTATGCAACTCCTCATTTCTTTCCTCAGCTGGTAAACTTTTCTCGCTGGCCGTGTGTGCTGCTTGCAACTAACAGGAGGGCCGCGCGGGGAGCGCTAAAGACCTGCTTCGGAACGGCCTGCAGACCACTCAGGGCGCGCCCGGCGGCGCGGGAGAGAGAAATGAAAGTCCTTAGAGTAGCCCTCGCGTGGCTTCAGCCGGCCCCGGCAGCCAAAAGGGAAGACGGAGGGCGGCGACGGAAGGGAAACAAAGAACTCTGCCTCGCAACGGAAACTTCACCCCGCCGCGCCAGCCTCGGCCTCGCGCGGCCGCCTGCCCCGATTCTTTCACGCTACATGAACTACTTGGTATGGTCCAGGCAAGTGAATTGCTAGCAGCTCCGTCGGCGCGTCGGGTGGGGTGGGGGCCAAGGCTGCTAGCACCTCCCTTGTCCAGGCCACCAGCGATGTACATGGTTTGTCCGCCCAAATTTTGTCCGACCGAGCCCGCCGCCCCGTAATTACTTTTTTGTCCGACCCCAGTTTGACCGACCACCCGACCCAAGAAAACTGTGCGTTTTGTCCGACCCCGTTTTGTCCGACCAGGGTTCGACCACTCAACCGCAGGTGTATATGGATTGTCCGACCAAATTTTGTCCGACCGGGCCCGCCGCCCATCCGTGTTATTTTTTTGGCCGACCCCAGTTTGTCCGACCACTCGACCCATGAAAACCGTGCGTTATATCCGACCCCGTTTTATCCGACCCCGTTTTGACCGAACACAGTTCGACTACTCAACAGCATGTAGAACGGCGGGCTGCCTACCTGCACGGATCAGGGCTGTGTTAATGGCGGCCAACGCAGCCCTCACCGAGCCTGCCCAAGGCTCCGTCAGGGCTGCGTGAGGGGCGGGCGCCCCGCGCAGCCTCCGCAGAGCCTTAGGACGGCTCCGTCAGGGCTGCGTGAGGGGCGGGCGCCCCGCGCAGCCTCCGGAGAGCCTTGGGACGGATCCGTCAGGGCTGCGTGAGGGGCGGGCGACCCGCGTTGCCCCCCCCCCCCCCCCCCCCCCCCGAGCCTTGAGAAGGCTCCGTCAGGGCTGCGTTAGGGGCGGGCGCCCCACGCAGCCTCCGCAGAGCCTTGGGGAGGCTCCGTCAGGGCTGCGTGAGGGGCGGGCGCCCTGCGCAGCCCCCGCAGAGCCTTGGGACGGCTCCGTCGCGATCCAAGAGGCTCCGCGGATCGGTTTTGCAATCAGAGAGGCTCCGTGGATCGTCGGCGGATCGGTTTTGCAATCCAAGAGGCTACGCAGATCGTCGGCGGATCGGTTTTGCAATCCAAGAGGCTACGCGGATCGTCGGCGGATCGGTTTTGCAATCCAAGCCCTCATCGAGCATTGCCGAAGCTTTGGCAGTGCTCGGTGAGAGCTCCGTGAGCCGTCCTTCTCTCTCACGCAGCCTTCACCGAGCATTGCCGAAGCTCTGGCAGTGCTCGGTTAGAGCTGCGTGAGCCGTCCTTCTCTCTCACGCAGCCCTCACCGAGCATTGCCAAAGCTCTGGCAGTGCTCGGTGAGAGCTGCGTGAGCCGTCCTTCTCTCTCACGCAGCCCTCACCGAGCACTGCCAGAGCTTCGGCAATGCTCGGAGAGGGCTGCGTGAGAGAGAAGGACGGCTCTGGAAAGCAAAACCGACCCGCCGAACATTCCGCCGAGCCTCTTAGAAAGCAAAACCGACCCGCCGAACATTCCGCCGAGCCTCTTGGAAAGCAAAACCGACCCGCCGAACTTTCCGCCGAGCCTTTTGGAAAGCAAAACCGACCCGCCGAACATTCCGCCGAGCCTCTTGGGAAGCACAACCGACCCGCCGAACATTCCACCGAGCCTCTTGGAAAGCAAAACCGATCCGCTGAGCCTCTTGGAAAGCAAAACCGACCCGCCGAACATTCCGCCGAGCCTCTTGGAAAGCAAAACCGAACCGCCGAGCCTCTTGGAAAGCAAAACCGACCCGCCGAACATTCCGCCGAGCCTCTTGGAAAGCAAAACCGACCCGCTGAACATTCCGCCGAGCCTCTTGGAAAGCAAAACCGACCCGCCGAACATTCCGCCCAGCCTCTTGGAAAGCAAAACCGACCCGCCAAACATTCCGCCGAGCCTCTTGGAAAGCAAAACCGATCCGGCGAGTTTCTTGGAAAGCAAAACCGACCCGCCGAACATTCCGCCGAGCCTCTTGGAAAGCAAAACCGACCCGCCGAACATTCCGCCGAGCCTCTTGGAAAGCAAAACCGACCCGCCGAACATTCCGCCGAGCCTCTTGGAAAGCAAAACCGACCCGCCGAACATTCCGCCGAGCCTCTAGGAAAGCAAAACTGACCCGCCGCACATTCCGCCGAGCCTCTTGGAAAGCAAAACCGACCCGCCGAACATTCCGCCGAGCCTCTTGGAAAGCAAAACCGACCCGCCGAACATTCCGCCGAGCCTCTTGGAAAGCAAAACCGACCCGCCGAACATTCCGCCGAGCCTCTTGGAAAGCAAAACCGACCCGTCGAACATTCCGCCGAGCCTCTTGGAAAGCAAAACCGACCCGCCAAACATTCCGCCGAGCCTCTTGGGAAGCAAAAACGATCCGCCGAGCCTCTTGGAAAGCAAAACCGACCCGCCGAACATTCCGCCGAGCCTCTTGGAAAGCTAAACCAACCCACCGAACATCCGCCGAGCCTCTTGGAAAGCAAAACCGACCCGCCGAACATTCCGCCGAGCCTCTTGGAAAGCAAAACCGATCCGCCGAGCCTCTTGGAAAGCAAAACCGACCCGCCAAACATTCCGCCGAGCCTCTTGGAAAGCAAAACCGACCCGTCAAACATTCCGCCGAGCCTCTTGGAAAGCAAAACCGACCCGCCGAACATTCCGCCGAGCCTCTTGGAAAGCAAAACCGACCCGCCGAACATTCCGCCGAGCCTCTTGGAAAGCAAAACCGATCCGCCGAGCCTCTTGGAAAGCAAAACCGATCCGGTTTTGGATCGGTTTTGCAATCTAAGAGGCTCCGCGGATCGTCGGCGGATCGGTTTTTCAATCCAAGAGGCTCCGCGGATCGTCGGCGGATCGGTTTTGCAATCCAAGAGGCTCCGCGGATCGTCGGCGGATCGGTTTTGCAATCCAAGCCCTCACCGAGCATTGCCGAAGCTTTGGCAGTGCTCGGTGAGAGCTGCGTGAGCCGTCCTTCTCTCTCACGCAGCCCTTACCGAGCATTGCCGAAGCTCTAGCAATGCTCGGTTGGAGCTGCGTGAGCCGTCCTTCTCTTTCACGCAGCCCTCACCGAGCATTGCCGAAGCTCTGGCAGTGCTCGGTGAGAGCTGCGTGAGCCGTCCTGCTCTCTCACGCAGCCCTCACCGAGCATTGCCGAAGCTCTGGCGGTGCTCGGTGAGAGCTGCGTGAGCCGTCCTGCTCTCTCACGCAGCCCTCACCGAGCATGGCCGAAGCTCTGGCAGTGCTCGGTGACAGCTGCGTGAGCCGTCCTTGTCTCTCACGCAGCCCTCACCGAGCATTGCCGAAGCCCTGGCAGTGCTCGGTTAGAGCTGCGTGAGCCGTCCTTGTCTCTCACGCAGCCCTCACCGAGCATTGCCGAAGCTCTGGCAGTGCTCGGTTCGAGCTGCGTGAGCCGTCCTTCTCTCTCACGCAGCCCTCACCGAGCATTGCCGAAGCTCTGGCCGTGCTCGGTGAGAGCTGCGTGAGCCGTCCTTCTCTCTCACGCAGCCCTCACCGAGCATTGCCAAAGCTTCGGCAATGCTGCGAGAGGGCTGCGTGAGGCAGAAGGACGGCTCTGGAAAGCAAAACCGACCCGCCGAACATTCCGCCGAGCCTCTTAGAAAGCAAAACTGACCCGCCGAACATTCCGCCGAGCCTCTTGGAAAGCAAAACCGACCCGCCGAACATTCCGCCGAGCCTCTTGGAAAGCAAACCGATCCGCCGAGCCTCTTGGAAAGCAAAACCGACCCGCCGAACATTCCGCCGAGCCTCTTGGAAAGCAAAACCGACCCGCCGAACATTCCGCCGAGCCTCTTGGAAAGCAAAACCGACCCGCCAAACATTCCAGCGAGCCTCTTGGGAAGCAAAATCGATCCTCCGAGCCTCTTGGAAAGCAAAACCGACCCGCGGAACATTCCGCCGAGCCTCTTGGAAAGCAAAACCAACCCGCCGAACATTCCGCCGAGCCTCTTGGAAAGCAAAACCGACCCGCCGAACATTCCGCCGAGCCTCTTGGAAAGCAAAACCGATCCACCGAGCCTCTTGGAAAGCAAAACGGACCCGCCGAACATTCCGCCGTGCCTCTTGGAAAGCAAAACCGACCCGCCGAACATTCCGCCGAGCCTCTTAGAAAGCAAAACCGACCCACCGAACATTCCGCCGAGCCTCTTGGAAAGCAAAACCGACCCGCCGAACATTCCGCCGAGCCTCTTGGAAAGCAAAACCGACCCACCGAACATTCCGCCGAGCCTCTTGGAAAGCAAAACCCCGCCGAACATTCCGCCGAGCCTCTTGGAAAGCGAAACCGATCCGCCGAGCCTCTTTGAAAGCAAAACCGACCCGCCGAACATTCCGCCGAGCCTCTTGGAAAGCAAAACCGACCCGCCGAACATTCCGCCGAGCCTCTTGGAAAGCAAAACCGACGCGCCGAACATTCCGCCGAGCCTCTTGGAAAGCAAAACCGACCCGCCAAACATTCCGCCGAGCCTCTTGGGAAGCAAAAACGATCCGCCGAGCCTCTTGGAAAGCAAAACCGACCCGCCGAACATTCCGCCAAGCCTCTTGGAAAGCAAAACCAACCCGCCGGAGATTTCGCCCAGCCTCTTGGAAAGCAAAACCGACCCACCGAACATTCCGCCGAGCCTCTTGGAAAGCGAAACCGATCCGCCGAGCCTCTTGGAAAGCAAAACCGACCCGCCGAACATTCCGCCGAGCCTCTTGGAAAGCAAAACCGACCCGCCGAACATTTCGCCAAGCCTCTTGGAAAGCAAAACCGACACGCCGAAAATTCCGCCGAGCCTCTTGGAAAGCAAAACCGACCCGCCGAACATTCCGCCGAGCCTCTTGGAAAGCAAAACCGACCCGCCGAACATTCCGCCGAGGCTCTTGGAAAGCAAAACCGACCCGCCGAACATTCCGCCGAGCCTCTTGGAAATCAAAACCGACCCGCAGAACATTCCGCCGAGCCTCTTGGAAAGCAAAACCAACCCGCCGAACATTCCGCCGAGCCTCTTGGAAAGCAAAACCGACCCGCCGAACATTCCGCCGAGCCTCTTGGAAAGCAAAACCGATCCACCGAGCCTCTTGGAAAGCAAAACGGACCCGCCGAACATTCCGCCGTGCCTCTTGGAAAGCAAAACCGACCCGCCGAACATTCCGCCGAGCCTCTTTGAAAGCAAAACCGACCCGCCGAACATTCCGCCGAGCCTCTTGGAAACAAAACCGATCCGCCGAGCCTCTTGGAAAGCAAAACCCCGCCGAACATTCCGCCGAGCCTCTTGGAAAGCGAAACCGATCCGCCGAGCCTCTTTGAAAGCAAAACCGACCCGCCGAACATTCCGCCGAGCCTCTTGGAAAGCAAAACCGACCCGCCGAACATTCCGCCGAGCCTCTTGGAAAGCAAAACCGACGCGCCGAACATTCCGCCGAGCCTCTTGGAAAGCAAAACCGACCCGCCAAACATTCCGCCGAGCCTCTTGGGAAGCAAAAACGATCCGCCGAGCCTCTTGGAAAGCAAAACCGACCCGCCGAACATTCCGCCAAGCCTCTTGGAAAGCAAAACCAACCCGCCGGAGATTTCGCCCAGCCTCTTGGAAAGCAAAACCGACCCACCGAACATTCCGCCGAGCCTCTTGGAAAGCGAAACCGATCCGCCGAGCCTCTTGGAAAGCAAAACCGACCCGCCGAACATTCCGCCGAGCCTCTTGGAAAGCAAAACCGACCCGCCGAACATTCCGCCAAGCCTCTTGGAAAGCAAAACCGACCCGCCGAAAATTCCGCCGAGCCTCTTGGAAAGCAAAACCGACCCGCCGAACATTCCGCCGAGCCTCTTGGAAAGCAAAACCGACCCGCCGAACATTCCGCCGAGGCTCTTGGAAAGCAAAACCGACCCGCCGAACATTCCGCCGAGCCTCTTGGAAACAAAACCGATCCGCCGAGCCTCTTGGAAAGCAAAACCCCGCCGAACATTCCGCCGAGCCTCTTGGAAAGCAAAACCGACCCGCCGAACATTCCGCCGAGCCTCTTGGAAAGCAAAACCGACGCGCCGAACATTCCGCCGAGCCTCTTGGAAAGCAAAACCGACCCGCCAAACATTCCGCCGAGCCTCTTGGGAAGCAAAAACGATCCGCCGAGCCTCTTGGAAAGCAAAACCGACCCGCCGAACATTCCGCCAAGCCTCTTGGAAAGCAAAACCAACCCGCCGGAGATTTCGCCCAGCCTCTTGGAAAGCAAAACCGACCCGCCGAACATTCCGCCGAGCCTCTTGGAAAGCGAAACCGATCCGCCGAGCCTCTTGGAAAGCAAAACCGACCCGCCGAACATTCCGCCGAGCCTCTTGGAAAGCAAAACCGACCCGCCGAACATTTCGCTAAGCCTCTTGGAAAGCAAAACCGACCCGCCGAAAATTCCGCCGAGCCTCTTGGAAAGCAAAACCGACCCGCCGAACATTCCGCCGAGCCTCTTGGAAAGCAAAACCGACCCGCCGAACATTCCGCCGAGCCTCTTGGAAAGCAAAACCGACCCGCCGAACATTCCGCCGAGCCTCTTGGAAAGCAAAACCGACCCACCGAACATTCCGCCGAGCCTCTTGGAAAGCAAAACCGACCCGCCGAACATTCCGCCAAGCCTCTTGGAAAGCAAAACCGACCCGCCGAAAATTCCGCCGAGCCTCTTGGAAAGCAAAACCGATCCGCCGAGCCTCTTGGAAAGCAAAACCGACCCGCCGAACATTCCGCCGAGCCTCTTGGAAAGCAAAACCGACCAGCCGAACATTCCGCCGAGCCTCTTGGAAAGCAATACCGTTCCGCCGAGCACGCAGCTCTCACCGAGCACTGCCAGAGCTTCGGCAATGCTCGGTGAGGGCTGCGTAAGAGAGAAGGACGGCTCACGCAGCTCTCACCGAGCACGGCCAGAGCTTCGGCAATGCTCGGTGAGGGCTGCGTAAGAGAGAAGGACGGCTCACGCAGCTCTCACCGAGCTCTGCCAGAGCTTCGGCAATGCTCGGTGAGGGCTGCGTGAGAGAGAAGGACGGCTTACGCAGCTCTTAGCGAGCACCGCCAGAGCTTCGGCCATGCTCGGTTAGGTTTGCGTGAGAGAGAAGGACGGCTCACGCAGCTCTCAGCGGGCACCGCCAGAGCTTCGTCGGCGGATCGGTTTTGCAATCGAAGAGGCTCCGCGGATCGTCTGCGGATCGGTTTTGCAATCCAAGAGGCTCCGCGGATCGTCGGCGGATCGGTTTTGCAATCCAAGAGGCTCCGCGGATCGTCGGCGGATCGGTTTTGCAATCCAAGAGGCTCCGCGGATCGTCGGTGGATCGGTTTTGCAATCCAAGAGGCTCCGCGGATCGGTTTTGCAATCCAAGACGGCTCCGTCATGGCTGCGTGAAGGGCGGGCGCCCCGCGTTGCCCCCCAGAGCCTTGGGAAGGCTTCTTCAGGGCTGCGTGAGGGGCGGGCGCACCGCGCAGTCTTCACAGAGGCTCCGTCACGGCTGCGTTGGTCGCGCCTCACGCAGCCTTTACAGAGCCCACCCAAGGCTCCGTCAGGGCTGCGTGAGGGGCGCCCAACGCAGCTTTTCCAGAGCCTGCCCAAGGCTCCGTCAGGGCTGCGTCGGTTGAGCCTTACGCAGCCCCGTCGGAGCCTTGGGCAGGCTCGGTGATGGCTGCGTTGGCTGGCCCTCACGCAGCCCTGACGGAGCCTTGGGCAGGCCCGGTGAGAGCTGCGTCGGCCGCACCGAGCCCTCTCCCCTTGACGCTCGAGGGCCAAAGTGTGCCGTTCGGGCATGGGTGGGGGCGGGGGCCGGGGCGGGGGCGGGGGCGGCGTGCCGACACACTTCGGGACCACGTAGCGCCGCGCAGGTCGCGATGGTTTCACTTTTTCCTCATCACCCTCCGTCTCAATTTGGCTCTGAGGCGGCTGCCTCTCCTACGCCCGGGTCTCTCTCCCGGCCCTCTCCCTCGCGGGCCTCGGCGCACCGGTCGGGGACCGCGTCGATGGAGCTCGGACCCCAGCGGGCGAGGTGGCGGTGGGAACGTCAAGGCGAAACTTTGTTGCGTTGCGTTGTTTCCCCGCTGCCGTCCGCTGCGGCCCGCCGCCCTGCCTACGGCCGGCCCGTGCGCGGTGCGGTTCGCAGCGCCGCGTCGTTCTCGCGGCGTCGGTATGACTGCACGAAGTCCTGGCCGCGGTCCAACGGCTCCAGCGGCGGTGGCGCGATATGGGCGTCGGGACGGCGGGGCGTCGAAACGGGCGCCGCGACGCCTCCCATCCCCACTCCTCACCCCTCCCATTTGCCATCACAGGCTTGCTCGGCAGGTCGCATGAAACTGATTCGTAAATGAGGGCGGTCCGTTGTCATTGCTTGTATTTATAAGCCGCAAGTCAGCCGCAGAGCGAGGGTTTTGAGTGTGTGTGTGTGTGTGTGTGTGTGTGTGTGTGTGTGTGTATGTGCGCGCGCGCGCGCGCGTGCGTGCGCCTCGGAAACAACACGCGGGGCGCGAATTAATTAAACCAGCTGCTGGTCGGGGTTGGAGAGTCGTGAGAGCACAGAACGCGCTGTCGCACAGTGCAGCGTCACAGAGCGCATCCAGATTCGCGGCGAAGGCGCGTTACTCATTGCCGGCCTTGGGTTCCCCCCCCCCCTCCACCACCACCACCACGCGAGGAGCCTGCGATATTTATGACCGTAAACACTACATCCATCAGGGCGGCGTCGCGGTGCCGCGGCCGGGAAAGGGGCGAGGCGAGACGGCGAACATTGCATACCTTCCTCTTCCCTGAACCGCTCTGGTTGCGCTCGACGAGGGTGCGGCAGCGCGGCGCCAGGATGGTTCAACCTGTAAAACCTGATCTTAAATAAATTTAAAGTATTTTCACGTAACTGGAGTTAAATAAGACCCACATGAAATTCACTTAATGAGATCCGAGAGGGAAACCACTCAAAATTTTTGTGTACGTTTTACAAAATTTCTTGAATTTATTTAAATTTTTCTAGTTTTTAGAAATTTTAAATATTTTTTTTGAATTGTAAATTTTTTAAAAAATTGCCAAAATTAAAGAATTTTTTAAAAATTTCTTCAACTTACTCATTTTTTACTATTTTACTATTGTTTGGATGTGGGAAACGGTGTACCCAGGCGCTGGCGATCGTGTTTAACTAAAAATAAATTTAAAAAATGGAACTCTACACCCCCTCCCCAGTCTTAATGGGGAGGCCTCCTGCTTTACTTCGGTGTTCGGGATGGGAACCGGTGCTATCAGGTAACTGAGGTTAATTTCAATAGAATTTTTTAAATTTTTCAATAAAATTTTTCATATTTTTCAATTATTTTTTTTCAAATTTTTTTGTCATTTAAATTATTGGTGTACATGTATTCTGCCAGTTGTTTCACCCTCGATGAGATCTTATTCATAAAACTCCGTTGTTTGGCAGAAAATGGTTCTGAGCGACGTGTCGTTTATAATACGGGGCAAAACACAGTCGTGCGAATTGGGGGCCAGTTTGGAAAGAGGTCGCTGCGGGTGCAGTCAGGGCGGGCAGGGCGGCGCGGGATAGCAGTGCCGGCTGGCGGCCCGGCGGCGCACAGAAATGCCCCTCCGTATTGTGTTTTAGAGGGGTAGCAAAAGTTACTCGCGAGAGCCAAAGTTACCCCAGTTATTGTTGTTGGCCGGCCGCCTGCTGCTTGCCACTGCCCCCCCCCCACCACCACCCCCGCGCTCGCCTCAGGTGCCGCGTAGCGCCACGGCCGCGGACACGCGGTGTTGCCAAAACTTGCCTAACCATTGTCGATGGCTGTCAATACCCGTGGCTGGTGATAAATGCGAGTTTGGCTTCTTGTAACGGCAATTTTTCACGCCGAACGAGATAAAGGTGTACGACGGTCCCCGGAGGACTCGGAGGACTCGGGGGCAGGCCGCGGCTGCCAAGGAGTCTGGCGGCTACTTTATCCGTCCAGGTAGCCGTCGAGGCCGGCAGGGTGGCAGGCCTGTGCTGGGCTGGGCCCTCTCCATTTGCGCGTCCTCACAGCTATTGATGGCCACCCGATTTATTGTGTAGAATTTTTTTGGCGTGCTTCATAGGTTACCCTTCATATTTTTAGGGGTTCCAAAGAACCACTGCCATAATGTTGCATGTATTAAAAAACAAAGAAATTAATTTTTTTTAAAAGACAATCATCGTTTGTAGGACTTTTCCGTCAACAACGAAAACATAAATTTGCAACAATGAAACACCTCGATTTATAGATCCACCGCGCAGCGAGCACACTATGAGCCGGCGTCACACAGAGCAACACAGCACAGAAAGTTGGTGGCCTGCACAGAGTGGGCCGGGCGGGCAAGCCGTCCCCGTGGCTCACTGGCTGCCGGAGGGTACCCCCCTCCCCCACCCCCACCCCCCAGCCGCACCACGGCCGTCGTCAAAGCCGCCTCCCTCCCCCCTCTGCCTCGCCTCATCCCCTCTAATCCGAAATACAGTGAATCCATCGAGCCGAAGCGCAATAATGCCGTTCTTTACGCTGTCACTGCAACCAATAAAACCGACACAGCAACAACAACAACGGGCGGGCGGGTAGAGACGCGGTGCGAGTGCAGCAACAACAACAAGGCGGCGTGCGAGGCAGTCTGTGTCGGACCGGGATGCTCGGCGATAAAGCAACTGGCCGTGAAAATGGAACACGATTCATTGCGGCAGGGTGCGCAGCGAGAACAAGGAGTGTTGAGTGAGAAAGTTACGCCCTCTGCCGGCATTAGAATACGCGCTGTCACAATCTGTTACCGCGTACGTTTACAAATCTGCCGCCGGAGGTTCTGAGGGAAAGGAGGGGGGGGTGAAAATGGAGGGCCGCTGTCCCCGCTTCCTCTTTCCTTCTTTATGGGGATGGGAAATCATCCCCTTGGCCTGGCCGGGCCTGCCCATCCATCGCGTCTCGAATTTCCCACCTATCTGCCGCCGCTACCGCCCCACCGCCCTCTCCCTTTTCTGACTGGTTCCGACCAGAGGGTTCTCTCTCTAGGCCTACAGTACGGGACGCACCATGAGAGAGAGAGAGAGAGAGAGAGAGAGAGAGAGAGAGAGAGACAGACAGACAGACAGACAGACAGACAGACAGACAGACAGAGACAGAGACAGAGAGAGGAAGAGCCCTCTTACTCAGCCCGGTGCACAAAGGCTCTGCGCGCTAATTCACTGGCGGTCTAGGTTAGCCGGTGTCAAGCCGCGTCGAGGCGGTGCCGCTGGCCGATCAATCAGCCCCCCACCCCCAATCCATCAGCCCCTGCACCTTCGCTTCCTCCCGTCGCCGTCGGCGTCACCCGAAATAGAGACGCCTTTCGAGACATTATGATAATGGGGGATTATTGTTTCATCTCGCGTGGACTCTCTCGGTATGGGCAGGGTCGCCCGTTCGCTTTGCCGGGACGACGCGTCCGGTAGTTTGAAGGACGCACGCGCAAAAATACCCTGCGATGGCGTGGACGACTGGTGCGACGGTAGCTGCCCGTCAGACTGTCGTTGGCATTCCCCCGCGGCGGCGCGGCCCTTCAGGCCCATCAAAGCCCTCGGCCCTAAAGGACCCGCTTCCGGTATGAGAATTACCACGTCCACAAACACAACCCCACTCGGGCGACTGGACGAACTCGTATAATTGTCCCGGCACCGCCCTCCAAACGAGTGCATCCGAATAGCCGTCCCTCGCCCCCACCAACGCCGCCTGCTTGGCGGTGTGGTCTGGCGGTCGGCTCGGGGCGTTCCGCGCGCAGCCATCGTACCACTCCACCGCCCCATGTAGACGTCTGTGCG
Organism: Stenchaetothrips biformis; assembly: GCA_030522485.1. Lineage (NCBI taxonomy): Eukaryota > Metazoa > Arthropoda > Insecta > Thysanoptera > Thripidae > Stenchaetothrips > Stenchaetothrips biformis. The sequence goes on from CM060087.1 coordinate 20,195,864, forward strand.
TGCGTGTGTGGGGGATGGGGGGAGAGAGTGAGAGAGGCATTTACGCATATGCATGCAGCTGTGCGGTCCAGAAAGCAATCTCCCCCCTGAATCATCACCGCACGGATCGCGTGGGAGTTGACCTAGTCTCTTCGCGAAAGACACTTTTGTTGCTGGTGCGTTTTGCCTCGCTTTGCTTCGCTTTGCGTCGTTTGCCTCGCTCTGCTTCGCCCTACCGGTGGCCGTGCGCCTCGTCCCTCCATTAAATTGCGGGGGTCGGGTTTACCGGGTTTGCTCCGTAGCTGCTGACGGCACGCCGGCACCGGTAACTAGGCCCTAAGTTTTGGCTCGGGTTCAACTCCCGCCGCCGACAAGTCCGTTTTGTCCTGGCCGGCCCGGTTTGTCCCGGTCGGCCCGTTTTGGATGGTGTGCTCTCGGCCCTGCCGGCCCTGCCTTCCGTCCCGCCCTACCTCGCGCCGCCTGACCCTTCTTCACTGTCATCCTCAACTCGTCGCCTGGCCGAGGAGGCGGCCGAGAACCGAGGTGGCGAAGGGAAGGGGGAGGTGCGATGGTGCGAACGAGCCCAGACGGGTAGGCCTCAATTGTGCCCTGAAATGTAATATACACGACGCTGATTAAGCCCTCGGCAGGCCTCGGCCCGCCCGCCCGGCCAACCTATGGAAGCCGTACCACTATTGGCAGGGGCTGCGGGGCCGGCAGGCGCTGGCTCTGCCGGCTATTTGCAGCTGCACAGGGTGCCTTATTGGAGCAGTGCACACGGCTCACCGCGCCACAGCGTGCCAATTACGGCTAATCCTCGCGAGCAACCAACGAACACCGCGTCGAGGCGGGGCGGGGCGGGGTAGCGGTGTGAAACCTTTTTAATAAAGCGAGCGGGGCGTCCTTTTCACGGCACCTGTTTTTGGCGCCAATATTAGAGTCATAATGCGACGAAGGTCTTGATTAACGCAGTGATTCGGCGCGACAAGAGCGAGCCGCGTTAATTACCATCGTCGCTCCCTGCTCGGCGAATACAGAGCTGTTCGATTTGCGCGAGGTCCTTCTGGTCTCTGCGAGGCACCTCATGAGGCGTCATGGTCCTACGCGAGGTGTATACCTTCCCTGCGCCGACGGATACTTTCGCTTCCCACATCGGCCGAACCCGAGGCCGACCGAAGGCCGCGCCCTTCACGCACCCCTGCGCTTTCAATAATTGGGGACATTAAAAAGTTTCTAAATGACGGAATTAAATGGGGTGGGCCGCCGTGACGGCCTTGGCTGTCAGTCTGTCAGGACCTCCGTCACGGCCTCCGTCACGTTCACCATTACAGCCACCGTCACAGGCACCGTCACTAGCACCGTCACAGGGGCGAACGGGCGGACGTCACAGCGGCCGTCGCAGCGTCCGTCGCAGCAGCCCCGCGACGCGCTAACGTGTTTGCCAAACGAAAATACGCGTGGCGTCCCCTCGGCGTCCCCTCGGCGTCCCCTCGGCGTCCCCTCGGCGTCCCCTCGGCGTCCCCTCGGCGTCCCCTCGGCGTCCCCTCGGCGTCCCCTCGGCGTCCCCTCGGCGTCCCCTCGGCGTCCCCTCGGCGTCCCCTCGGCGTCCCCTCGGCGTCCCCTCGGCGTCCCCTCGGCGTCCCCTCGGCGTCCCCTCGGCGTCCCCTCGGCGTCCCCTCGGCGTCCCCTCGGCGTCCCCTCGGCGTCCCCTCGGGTTCCCTTTGGCGTCCCCTCGGCGTCCCCTCGGCGTCCCCTCGGCGTCCCCTCGGCGTCCCCTCGGCGTCCCCGTCAGCTGTGTTTATGCTGGCGTCCATACATGCCTCTGCTTTCGCTCGGCCTTCCCCGTGAAGGCAGTTCCCGTGCCGCCCCGGCGCCGCGACGCCAATAAGTCTGCCGATCTGACATAAAGACGTGCATCCGGCTGGAGATAACAAGCCGCGCCGTAGCCCAATTTGTCACTCTATCCAAGCAAATTTTTGCCGTCAGCGGAGGCGGTGCGGGGGTGGGGGCGTCTTTTCAGGGCCCCGCTGAGCCCCACGAGGGGTAGCTTGACGAGCGCCGCGACAGTGTCCCCGGCCTTGCGGCGCTGCCAGCCTTGCCTTGCCCCTTGATCGGCTCATACACATGCTGCAAGCGTGACGTCCACCGCGCGGCCGTGCAATGCGTGGACCAGGCGGACTGGCTGCCCCGCCTGGGGCTCCAAGGGCTCGCCGCCCCGCGGAACGCCCCGCGGAACGCCCCGCGGAACGCCCCGCGGAACGCCCCGTGGAACGCCCCGCGGAACGCCCCGCGGAACGCCCCGCGGAACGCCCCGCGGAACGCCCCGCGGTACGCCAAAGAGGAGCCAGGCGATGCTACACTCCGCGTTCGAGTCGCTTCCCGTGCCAATTCCTAAAGAGCTTTCTCGTCGCTATACGAACGCAGAGCTGAATACATAACAGTCAGTTTCTTCTTATTACTGAGAGATGGGTTCGCGTTTCGATGGCGCGCTAAGGACTAATGGGGCAGGTAGCCGGTCTTCGCAGCGAGCCGAGGGAGTGCAGGGCGGCGCGGTGCAGGGCGGCGCGGCCCACTACCATCGAAAGCCGATATCGGAACGGTTTATACGCTCAAACGGCGTCTTGTGTCCTCCTTGGGAAAGGGGGGCGGCGCAAAGTGGGCGCTGAGCGTGCGACGTGATTTTATGGACGGGCTAATGTGAGAAAATAATGCCGACTTTATCGGGGGAAGTTTGTAGCGGAGCCCATCGCCTACCGCCGTGACGAACAAGGACGCGAGGCACTAGCCTGGAAGGTGATCAGGCTGGAAATGGGGGCGCTTCCTGGTCGGCAGCGACCCCCTCGCTCCTTGTGCCAGCCTCCGCATGTGTGTTTCTCTATGTGTGTGTGTGTGTGTGTGTGTGTGTGTGTGTGTGTGTGTGTGTGTGTGTGTGTGTGTGTGTGTGTGTTTTGCAGGGGGGTGTTACTAAAACTCGCCGTCGTGTGTCATTGTTCCTTTGATGGCTTTCGGCTGACCTGGTTTCAATATACTGCCGTGCCCACGTTTTATTTGGCAGAAACTACCGTGCGGCTGATGGGGCTGACGGACAGCCACCTCCAGTTGGCCGAGGTGGTCAAAAAGAGACTCCCGAAACCACTCACATCAGGTGGTGGGAATCGAACCGGGTCCGATGTGTGGTTAAGGCGTTCTCGAGGGCATGAAAGAGTTGGATCCTCAGAGTACAAGGAGCGTCCGTCTGGGTTCCGATACCTTTTTCCGGCCTCACACGTGCCACGCGCCTCGCCCGCAGCGCTACGAATGGAAAGCCGTCGTGCTAATGCTCTTCTCGGCGAAGCGCCGCTCTGCGTGAGCCGTGAGTGATGGAGAGGTTTGCGCCCCGACGGCCCCGATGACACGTGCACTCAGGAGAATGACGAAATGACGTCCAAACTAATTCGTTCGGCCGTTCGGCTTTTTTCCCCTCCCGAGTACCCGCGAGTTTCCATGATTTGTTTGCATCTCTGGCATGAGATAATTCTTTGCCCGTTTTCCCGCGCTGAAAAATGTGAAAAAGTGGCGCCAAAAAGGGAGTGAGGAGGGGGAGGGAGGGCCTTGGGCAAGTCGCGTCTTTAAAGCACTGAGCGGCCATTTAGGAGCGATTAGGAATGGGAAACGGCACAGTGTCATAAACCCCATGATGAGGATAGCGGGATGAGGAGAGAGAGAGGGCGGGGGGTGGAGGGGGAAGGGGACAGCAGGCCATCTCACTTGGCCTAACGTCCGATCGATCCGCTAAAGTTGTGAGATGAGCAGTGAGGGGGATCGCGGCGGATGGAGGAATAAAGGAGGACGGGGAGGACGCGAAGACGGCGAGGAGGACGGCGAGGACGACGCGGAGGTCGCGAATCATCATCATCCCCGAATTTGGGGACGAGTCTTCCGGACAAAACCGAGGAGCTGGCAGGACCCGCGCGATTGGCTAATCCCGGGGGCTGCAGAATGCTAAGCCGCGCGGGCTTCGGTCGCGACGGCCGGCGGCGTAGGGGCGAGGTGGGTGAGGGGATCAGCGGCGCCGCGCGGCGCGGGGCACGGAAAGTGTCCTAAAACTTGGCCGAGGGGCGGGGCGGGCGGGGCGGGCGGCGCGACGACTGTGTTTCCATCGTGGCGCTAGATCAATCCCCGCATCCGCGCCGCGACCTGTTCCTCTCGTCTGAGGTGGGGCCCACTTTACGGGGGCTGGCGCCGCGACCACTCACGGCGAGGCGGCGGCCCTGGCGCTGCCCTGGACGCTGTCCTGGTGGAGCGCCGCTCCAAGGACGCGCCAGATAGCAGTGTTTTATGGCCTTGTTTTAGGGAATCGTCCTGCGCGGCGCGCCGTACCGCACTTCGCCGGCGATGGCGGCCCAAACAAGGTGCGCGACGACGCGATCGGCAACCTAAAGGACCCCGGCGCGGTGGCGGTCGTCGAGGACCTATCGGCCGCAGGGAGCGCTGTTACCACCCGACGGGCCGCCGCGGCTGGATGTGGCCGTCGAGGTGGCAATGCCGAAAAACCACACAGGCTGCAAGGCGCGACCAAGGCGTTGTGTGGACAGGGTGGGTGGGAGGCTGTGCGGACCGGGGCCGCCCCACTCCGCCCTACCCCCCACGGGCCCTCTCTCCGCGGGCCCTCGTGGCGAGGCGCGGCGGGCCCAGGGCCCCGCCAGCCCCGCCAGGCCAGCCCAGCCAGTCGATCGGTAGCGTTGGCGGAGGCCGGAGCGCGCACAGCAGACTGCGGCATGTCCCGACGGCCCTCCACCGGCGCGGCGCGGCGCTTCGGGGCGTGAGCGGCGAGAGCGGGGCTGCACGGCATCCGATGCGTGACCGTGCCGGCTGCGTACTGAGTGGCATGCAGTGACATGAGGGTCGGCGCGGCATGTCGGGGTGGCGGAGTCGGCCCCGGATGCGGCTACGGCGCCTGGCCGGCCATCCGCGCCTGGCTGCTGTCCGCCCTCGTGGTGCACAGCGCCGTGGCCGGCAACCCGGACGCCAAGCGGCTGTACGACGACCTGCTCTCCAACTACAACAAGCTGGTCAGGCCCGTCGTCAACACCAGCGATGTGCTGCGCGTCTGCATCAAGCTCAAGCTGTCGCAGCTCATCGATGTGGTGAGTATGCGTGTGGTGGCTGGCGGACTGGATGGCGTGGGTTCAAATATCGACGCCGTGCGCGCCGACAATTTTTTTCCGGCCGCGTTGCCTACCGGCCGCCTCGCCCCGCCTAAGTGCTTTTTAGTGTCGGCGCTGGATTTTTAGGGGCCGTAGTCCTGGGCGTTCGCTGTCGGGATCGCTCGGCGGGGATGGGCACGACCTCAATGCCAGCGGTCACCTTGTCAGAGGCGCCTCCAAGTTCATTGGTGACTTTGCGATCCGGGCGACTTTGGTCCGCATGGCGCGTGGGCGTGGCAGCAGGGCGACCTTCAGGTCCTTCAGGCTTCAGGCGTGGCGGCGGACACCCTCCACCCTACTCGCCCCGCGTCGCCAGCGGCGCTTGTCCCCAAATCCTGGCCGACGAGCGAGTATAGCATTCGTGTTGCTGGACGAGGGCGTGGGTCTGGCCGGGAAGACGACCGCTTACCTTCGGCCTTCGGCAGCGCCAACCCTGTTCTTAACGCATCTTCCACTCCGCCACCCCGCCGCGCCCCACCACACCCCGCCCTCGCGTCCTATTTCTCTTTCGAGAGACCCAATCACGACGCGCGCCCTGTCGAAATAGCAATCATGCAAAGATTTGTCGTTGAAAAAAGGGGGAAAAAAAGGCAACGAAAAACCCCGGGCAATGAGATGGTCCCGGCTGCGCGACATGAAAACTCTCGCAATGAATAAATATACGAATTTTCATTCTGCGTCATTTTTATTTTTTTCCTTTTTTAATTCCTCTTTTGCTGACACGTGTTACGTACTGCCAGCCCGTTGTCACTGCTCCGCTCAGCGGCGGCCAGCGAAAATTGCATTAGCGCCGAATTTTCTCGCTAAAATGCGACACATGGTAACAAATTATTCTAATAATGAGCAATCAATTACGCATTCCCTCATGCATGTATGGATGGCCCGTGTGTGTGCTGATGTATGAAGGTGGGTAGTGGGGGGGGGGAGGTCAACACCGCAATGCATATGAGGCGTGGACTCGGGGCGGAGGGCCCGGTGGTTTTGCGGAGGGGTCGACTCATTTCCCTGTTATGCCCCACCTCCGAGCAGAAACGAGCTCTGACCAACCTCAGCCCCCTCCCCCTTTTTCGCTCCCTTCCCACTGACCGGTAATTGTCAGCGTCGACTGCCATTATTTCTTTTTCGCTTTCTTTTCCATTTATTTCGCCACCGCGGTTGTTTCTGGCCGAGGTTATAGCCGTTGACTTTCATGCGATAGTCGCCCCTCCCCCGACATTGTTAATGTCGTTAAAATAGCAACAAAAAGAGTGCGATTGTTCCCGGGAGATCCCCAAGTTCCCTGGAACATTCTCGCCCCTTTTGAACCCTAGTTAGAGCCCTTCGCGTTCACATGCCTCTCTTTCGGGTGCAGCGAGTAGCTGCCCGGTCGAAGAGTCATAGAGTCGCAAAGCAACACGAATCCCTCCATGGCCGGTTTTCCTGTTCCTTCCGTGTCCGACTTTTCGTTTGGTTTCTGTTCAGTCGAATTATTTGGTCGCCCCCGTAGCGGTGTCGCGTCCAAACCGTGCCCCGCTCGGTGCCTGAATTGTACATTTGCGGCAGCTTGTTTGATCGATCCAATATTCAACGAGTCCGGCTAAAAGCATCGCGAAAAATTCATCGACATGTATGTGCGCCGGGGCGGCCAGAGGGGGCGTCGGTACCGGGCGGGAGAGGCGAGGACAGGACAGGGCAGACTGATTCCGAGTGGCTCTCTGTCGCGCTCACGATGCTCCCCGCACTGCGAGAGACAAAGCCACCTGCTGGGCCGCCTTCCCTTCCGGCAAAGCACTACTTTGATTATTCAACAATAGCCTTCCTCGCACTCGCTCGCTGGCCGACCGACCAGGGTCCGGCCGTGGCGCGGCTGCGCGGCTGCACCCGTCCTGGGGCCCCTCAAGTATTTATACGATTTCTTGTTATGTGTGCCCCGACCCCCTCCCCGCGACGTGAGTCCGGCCGCCCCACGGCAGCCGCGGCAGGCCAGTGCAGGCCAGTGCATCAGGGTCCCACGGACGCGCTGCCGTCCCGGACCGGCCAGCAACAAGGCCTGCTGCAGCAGGGGCGGCGCCAACAAGGAGTCCTGCCACCGTGACGCTGTCCGCCAAGCCACCACCGGCCCCGCCCACTCCCGCGCCAGGCAGGACCTCAAGGACACGGTCATCATGAAGACCGACCCTCCCCGGCCGTGAGGGGAAAGTGCCTCGCACTTTTTGCATGTAATGGCTCGGGGATCCGCGGCTGGGGTGGGGGTGGAGGGCGGACGTGATTCTAGTCAGTAGCCGGACCGTGCCCCCACCCCCCGCCCCCCACCCCCGCCTCATCAGCGGCAGTCCCGCGGCGGCAGTCATTTGAAGAGCGTCCAGCGAGTGCGGTCTGTCTGGACGTGTCCGGGCGTCGCGGGCGGACGCGGCGTCGCGAGGGAGAAGACAAGCAGCCAGGCCGCGCCCGGGATTGAAATCACCCTGGTGGCCCCGTGATGCCGCCTTGCCGCCTGTGACTTCAATTTCATGGCGACTCCAACACGGAGCAGCACTCAGGTTTTTCCGATGGATGGAGCTAGCAGGGGAATAGGGGAGACGAAAAAAAATGTATATATCGCACAGCAGCAGCTCGATGGGATGCCCGCGCCGCGCGCTCCTCGTACGTATCTCTGACGGCGCCACGGCGGCACGGCGCCACGGCAGGCGGGGTTGATAAGAAAACGTCTTCGGCGGATCCACCGTCCTCGCGCGCGGCCGGGAGCCTTTGTGGGACGACTGGTTGGCAGCAATGGGGGTACGGGCAAAAAGAAAGGGAGAGGGGAAGGGGCGTTATTGTGTGGCGAGACGGGAGCGAACCTCACGGTAGATTCCGAGAAGCGAATCGAAAGCATGCCGCCACACTCACACACACATGCACACAGGTCTGCTTCACTTCCACGCTACCGCGCACGTCTAATGATTTCCCAGCGAAAAATCTCGAGAAAAAAGAATAAAAGTTGGGGGAGGGGAGAAGCCCATTACCACAAAATGCAGGTTTGCAGCTCAACCCCTCGACGCCATTTTCACCGGGACCGTCGTCGTTCGTCATCGCACCTCTAATTTGTACTGCGCGGCAATGAGCGATCGCGCTCAACCACCCCCACCAACTCCACCCCATCTCCCCCTCCCACTCCACCCAATCTCCCCCTCTTCCCATCGTCAAACTCATAATTCCTGGGCGTCCTCGTCGCTCCGATTGCCCCGCTAATGTGCGAGAGAGAGGGGGAGGGGGTTCATTTTTCAGTGCGGTCCACTTCCTGTGGCTATGACAAATTCATCCGGGGGCAGCCTACACTGTGCTGCCCGCCGAGTTCCGCCGCGGCGTGTCGTCTGCTTGTCTGTCTGTGAGCGAGGCCCCGGTCCCCGGCGTGCTGTGCTGCCCGGCGTCGCGGCGCCGCGAGGCGTCCCCCGTGGAAATGGACCTGAAGCACCGTCACGGAGCTGCGCGCCGCGCCCCTAGGGTGCAGCCTTGCGCCTTGTCTGCACTCTTTTGTCGTCTGCCCCGCCTCCTACCCCCGCCTCTTTCTTTTGGTGGCGTTATATATGTCATTCCTTGGAAATCGCGTGACTCGAGGAGCGGCGCCTTGATTACCCGCCTCCTGCATCCTTGTTGGCCCGCTTGCCGCCGCCCGGCCCGTCCCTGACCTCGATCCTCGTTCTTTGTGACTCGTTCTTCGTTCTTTGTTCCTTGTTCTTCGTTTCATTGTTCCTCGTTCCGCCGCGCTTGGTATGCAACTGCTCCGACCCGCTCTCCCGCTCCTCTCTAATCCCCGCCGCCCCTGGAGGCCCCTGGAGGGCCCTGGAGGGGCACCGCGGGGCCGCCACTATCGCCACACGAGGAGTAACGACTCGGCCGCACGAGTTGCACGCACACCGCAGTTTATTTGTTTCCGGCCGCTCGCCGTAGTCGCTGGGCTGGGCGGGGCCGGGTCCACTCGCCCGGCCTCCCGATGACGCCTTCAGGGAAGCCCTAATGAAGGACGTCCCGAAGGATGTCCCGAAGGGCGCCCCGAGGACGAGGATTACCTCAAGGGTGTCCTCAGATGACTTACCTGGCGGCCGCTGGCCAGGGCGGCAGGGCGCGGATCGTGGTGCCCCTTAATCCTTGGGGGGGTTACGGCGTACACCCCGGTGCACCCCCACCCCACCCCGCCCTCGGGCTAAACTCATCCCGCGCGCTTGCCAGTCACTGCACGTAGCCGGCCCCTGCGAGCCCCGGTGCGACAGAGACGAATACTGCCGGAGCCGGCCGCGGCGGCGCTGCGTGCGACGGAGAGGCCGAGAGGACCCTGAATGATGAACCGACGAACGCTTAGAGCTCAACAAAACAAAGTAATACGGTTAGGGTTGCCGGCGGGCGAGGCCGGGCGAGGCCAGGCGAGGCCAGGCGAGGCTAGGAGGCCAGGCCGGCGCGCGGGCGTGTGCTGGATGACGTCCAACGCCTCGTCCAACGGTCTGGCCGGCCTGCCAGCCTAGCAGCGCGGCCGGACCGCTTCTTGCTTTCTCTCCACGGCCCTGCCTCCTCCAGGTCTCGCCCCACCCCGCCCGCCCCGGCTGGCCCCCGGCCAGGAAAATCTCCACCCTGGCCTGGCTGGGGCTGGGCCGGGCTGTCGCAGTGGCCAGGCTAACAGGCTGTGACAGGCGAAATGAACCTCCCTCCTCGGTATTTGTTTCCAATGCCGAATTCTGCGGCGCTGCCCGAAGCCCGGCCTCTTTTCAATAACGGAGCGGCGCGCGGCGTCGTGACGTCGGCGTCCGGTTCGACGGCGTCCGCTCTCCTCGCCCTCATCGGCGCGCAGGTGCGGGCGTGCGGTGCAGGCTGCACGCCCAGATCTGGCCAGGCTCCAGTTATTGATCCGCGCTGTTGGCCAGACTGCTCCGCCGGCCGCCACCACCGTAAGCACCGCCGCTCTGCACCGCGCTGCACCGCACCGTGCGTCCGAGCAGTGCGCCAACCCTGGCCTGCTCCGCGTTGTCGCACTCTCTGTCGCACGCCCCCCCCCCCCCACACACACACACACTCCGGGCCGCTCTGATTGGCTCCCCAATCGCGGCGGCGCTGCGCGGCGCATCGTCCGAGCGGCCGCCATTAAGCGCGCCGAATAAGTGGAGCAACTTTGGGAGGGGCCGCGGGAGTTGGGGCGGTTAAAAACGCGGAGGGCGTGGGGGAGGTGTGCACCAAAGTTGGGCCCGATGGGGGCGAGGAAGAACTACTTTGGGACGGCGCGAGAGAGAGAGAGAGAGAGAGAGAGAGAGAGGAGAGAGAGAGAGGAGAGAGAGAGGAGAGAGAGAGAGAGAGAGAGAGAGAGAGAGAGGAGAGAGGAGAGAGAGAGAGAGAGGAGAGAGGAGAGAGAGAGAGAGAGAGAGAGAGAACACCGTAAAAAGTTGGCCCAGCCGTGCCAGGCAATGCTGCGCTGCCCGAGAGATGCCCCTCGGCGGATGTAATGCTCCAAGCAGGTATTCGGCATTGCTGCTGCTGTGTGGCTCTGCGTTTGCCGGCGGGTAGGCTGGCAATCCTAACATTCTCGCCCCCGCTGCGCCCCCCCCCCGCCCCCCGCGTGCATATCATTCTACGTGCGTGGCTTTGTTTCACAAGTTCGGCGCCGATCGCTGCAACACTGTGCAAACACGCCGTAATGAAGCCAGATGGAGTTTGCCGAGTAGAGTGTCTCGAACTGTATCGCAGCATCCGCAGTATGAACAAGTATATTCCGATTATTCTTTTCCTGTTCGCAATCCCTGCTTGGCTGGAGGCCACACCGGCGGCAACGCGTTTGAGTCTCATTTTTTGGCTGATTCTCGCGGAAACATTTTTTGTTTGCTGGAGAGGCAGGGATGCTGGGGAATCCCGCCAGGCCAGCATGGGGCGCGAAGTGGAGGCACGTGGAAAGACAGCGAGAGAAAGAGAGAGAGAGAATTGGACGAGCGCCGACAATACGCTACGGAGCGCTGCACTTTGCATTGTTGCTCTTCCTTGTCCCCGACAGGACCGAAAAGACTCAAAGTCACCGCTGCCATCTATTCTTATCGCCGTGCCCCATGGCTGGCTGGCGGCCCTGGCTGGGCGGCGCGGCCCCGCCCCTTCACATGGAATGCGGCGCAGACAGCGCGCCGGGAGCGAGGCGGCGGCGCAGCTCATCTCTGAAATGAATTAAAACGCTTTAGCGCCAAACTTGCAGACGGGCCGGCTGGCGGAGAGCCGTATCCTTTTTTTTTGTTTCTTTTGGATTTTTGTTTCAACGCTTTCCATTTTTCATTCTTCCCTTTGCACTACTGTGTTGGCTGCTGAGCCGCCGCGCCGCCTGCCTGCCTGCTCGGCCCGGCTGCCGCTGCTGCCTCCTCGGTCTGCCCCGCTGTGATGGCAGGGGATGGCTTTGTTTGTGGGCCGCTGCTGTGCAGCTGACGATACGGCGCCTTGATGAGAGGCTAGGGTCGCGTCCGAGACGCCTTCCGGGCCGCGTTTACGCCAATCGCGTCTTTGTCGCTCCAACGGCCCGGCAGTGTGCCGGCAGGTCCGCACGACGTGTGCGACGGAGACGGCCGAAGTGCACTCGGCGGGGGCGGCGGGGGCGCGCAGGGCCGGCCGGTCGGCGCGTTCGGGGGCTTGGGGGCTCGTGATAGTGTGGGGCTTCCTTGCGATCCCTGGGGAGGGGAGCAACGGCGAGGGGAGGAGGAAGGGGACGGGGACAGGCGTCGATTGGGGGAGGGGTGATGGAGAGGACGGATCGCGGGGGGAGTTTGAGGTAAAGCGTCACAGGCGAGGCGGGCGAACGGAGAAGAATGGAGGCGAGGCGGGGCGAGGGTGCGGAGGCCGGAAATGGTGTTTGCCTCGCCGAGGACGCGGACGACGGCGGCGAGACGGCGAAACGGAGATAAAAACGACGCACGGCGGGGTGTCTGTCTGCAGACACGACCCACGGGCTGCCCATAGACCTCGGCCCAAGACGAGCAAGGTCACGGTGGGACGGCGGCGAGCAGGCCGGGTCCATGGTGCATGCACAGGGCCAAGGCTCCGAGTATAGCCGCTTGTTGCCGAGCTGGACCATGCTGCCGTTCCGTCAGGTTGGCCGCCCTGCGCGTGCTGTGCTGCTGGGTTGGCACCGCGGCAGCGCAATGAAGACGGATGAGCGTCACTCAGTGTTGGGTCGGCGGCCGGGCATGTCCGCGCGCTGGCCGTGCTCCGATGGACGTTGCGAGTGAAAAGTGTATAGATTTATCCGCGCGCTTTCGGCGGCCCCAGCGGCGCCGCGTGCATTTCCGGCTTCCGCCTCGGCTTTCACCGCTCTCGCCGCCAGACGTGTGTCGGGGATCGAAGCGCCCGACGCCCCTTCGAACGAAACGACACCGAGGGGGAAGCAACTCAAAATTTTTGTGTACGTTTTACAAAATTTCTTGAATTCTTTTGAATTTTTTAAAATTTTTGAAATTTTTCTAATTTTTAGAAATTTTTTAATATTTTTTTTTAAGTGTATTTTTTTCAAAAATTGCCAAAATTGAATATTTTTTAAAAAAATTTCTTCAAATTATTCATTTTTTTACTATTTTATTATTGTTTGGATGTGGGAAACGGTGTACCCAGGCGCTGGCGATCGTGTTTAACTAAAAATAAATTTAAAAAAATGGAACTCTACACCCCCTCCCCAGTCTTAATGGGGAGGCCTCCTGCTTTACTTCGGTGTTCGGGATGGGAACCGGTGCTATCAGGTAACTGGGGTTAATCCGATCCAGCGACTTCGATATCGTACGCCGGGGGACCCAGTAGGACCCGAGCCGCCGACACGGCCCAACATGGGCAGAGTAGAGTAAGGCAGAGACGATAGAGAGACAGAGAAAGAAAGAAAGAGAGAGTAGTTTTGGGAGCTTTTGTTTGCGCAGGCTGGTCGGTACCCAAATGGTACACCCGCTGTCCGGCGCTCCCAGACCCGAACATGCAGTCAGTGGGCCAGCTTCAAAGGACTTATCAACTCCATCCGACGAATCGGAATGGACCCACTCGCGACCAATTTCGAGTGGCTGGCTCGATCGGGGATCGAACCAGTGCCGAGGCCAATCCGCCGAAGCGGACTGCTTTTTAGACACCCGGGTGTAATGGCCTGGATTGAGCCTAGACCACTACACCACCCTGACTTGCACGTCTGCCGAGTGTTGGACGACGGGTTTGAGTCGCAGTGGGAGGAAGCCAGTCGAAAAATGAAAGATTATATTGGGATTCGATCCCCGAACCTTTCTGTCGGGGTCGGACGCCTTAACGCCCTCAGCCACCACGGCTCATGACTGGTGTCGATTGAAGCGGGCTCTTGACGTGACAATGCGCAGCGGTCAGAGAAAAAAGTTGTGAAGCAATAGGAATTGAACCGCCGATCCTCATACCGGGACCGACGCGTTGACACATCCAGCCACCACGGCACATGATGGTGACTGCGCATTTCTGTGGGTTTGAAGCACATTGGGGAGGGCAGTAAAATAAAATAAAATAAAATTTTTCAAATTTTTCAATAAAATTTTTCAAATTTTTCAATAAAAATTTTCAAATTTTTTGACATTTTAATTTTTGGAGTACATGTATTTGGCCAGTTGTTTTCCCCTCGAACGACACTCGCCAACGCGCTGCCTGCGGTTGCCTGCTCGACCTGCCCGGAAAGCCCAGCAGCCAGCCAGCCCCGGGCCACTCGCACCAGGTGCCGCGTTTAATGATTCGGCTTGTGTTTTTCCCGGCACCCCCGGCACTCCAATCTACCTCGCTAATCCCCGCCGCTTACGAGCCGAGGCAGGCAGGCCGGCCGGACCGCCACGCCCGACTTGACTTGTTCGAATCAGCGGCGCCTTGCCGCCCTTGGCTCGCAACTTTGGCCGCGTCTCGGCCCCAGAGGGGCTTGGCGCTACGCAACTGGGCCAAGAGAAGGGGTGCTTGAGGAGGGACTTGTTGGAGCTGCCGAGCGCACCCGCTGCTACTCGTCCAGCGGCGTCGCCGTTGCCAAGAAGTGCGGCGGGCCGAGTGCCTGCGGACGGCAGGGTAGGCAACCCGGCCGCCAGCAGCGCGCGCCTGACTCACCATGCCTACCGCCCAGGCTGCGCCAGGCTGCAGGCCCCGCAGCCAGGGTCTCGATGTTTGCGTGTTTAGCCAACCTGCTGGGCCCTATTAGGCGATTCCGGGGCACTGAAGAGCATTCGTGCGCAGAGTGCTTTTTCGAGCCCTTGAATGGCGTCCCCGCATTGAGGAGACTTGATGGGGCTCATTAGGCACGCAAGGCACCGCCAAGAAGGAGGAGCGCGCCGGGAAGGCAGAAGGCACCGCCACCGCACCGTGAAAGCCCTTTTACGGAGTTTCGCTCTTTTCACGTCCTTTTCGCGCGACGCGACCCGCGAAGCAGACTACAGACCCCGCGCTAATATGCCACTTTTCCGAGGAAAAAAAAAATTAACTGGAATCGGAACGGAGAGCTAGGAGCCCTGCGGCCGTTTAACGCTGGCGGGGCCAGGCGGGCTGGCCGCGTGCGCTGGTGAGGCACCCGTCGCCGTGCGTGCGTGTGGCTCGGCCATGGCTCGGCGGGGCGGGACGGGGGCCACACCCCGTCGGATGATGGCTCGGGGGATCCTTTTTGTGGTTGGATGAGCAGCGCGGTGGGGGGGGGGGGGCTCCCACTCTGATGGATGTCCTCGCCCCGACTCCAACAAATAAGGAGGAGGGGAAAGTGTATAGCTATGCTTCCCACGCACCGTCGTCGCGGCCTCTCGACCAAGGAAAGTGGCCGTGGTGGTCGTCGGAACTAAATATCAGGCAGGCGACTGCCAACATCTAAAATCTAAAAAAAAAAAAAAAGGGTGAGCGGCTGTCTTCCTTCTTTCTCCCCTTTATTCATTTTTTTTTTACCTCTAGCAAAAAAAAAATTGTTAATATCCGTCGGGTCTAATGGCGGGTGTTGCAAGGTGAGTTTACTGTGCACGGCCCCTGTTTGACTAAGGCGGTACACTTTTTTTTCCGGCCCGCGCGTCGACCACTAAGGCAGGGAAATTCACGAGGCGCAAAAAAGGACGACCTCGAGCAATATGCGGCGCGTACACTCCGAGCAAGAGGAATCCAGCGTGCCGTGACGCGTCAAGTTCGAGGACGATTGATGCCTAATGCAGAGCGTGCCAACCCAAAAAGTGGTCGGTGACTGCTTCCCTGCCGCCTCGGCGCCACTTCGTGTTCTCGGCGGTGCTGCGCCGCGCGGCCGAACGGGGATCGGACAATACATCATCCCGGCGGCCGAGCCGGGCCGAGCCGGAACGCCCTCCGTGCCGACCAGGCCGCGCCCCTCCGCGCCGCCCTAACTCAGTGCGGCAATTACCAGTGCCGAGCGGCGCTGCCAACACAACGGCAATGAGACTCTCTTGTAATCAATGAGCAGACGCACCTGGCGGGGGTCGTGTTGGGTTGGCAGTCGTGGCGGCGCCAACGGCCCGCCGCAGTGGCCGTCGAGGCGTCATGGTGCCAGGCATCGGGATGGCGCGGTTCGCCGTCGCGGCGCACAGTTGGCCAGTCGAGGTGGTCAAAATCCAGGACGCATTTTGAGCTCCAGAGCAGGGCAGGAGAACCGTTTTTGCCGCTGCGAGCCACTTGGCGGCATCCGCGGGCACCGTTAACTGTTTGCGGTAACGCCGCTTGCAAACCATTTAGATCGGGTACTCACACCTCAGTTACCTTTTGGCATCGGTGTGTCGATACGGGGCGCGGCCATGCAGGCAGCGCGCCGCCTGCTTGCTGCCTGCTTGCTGCCAGCTCGCCCCGCCGCCTGTCCGTGCGTAATTTATGAGGCAGGTGGTCTGCGCAAAGTTTTTCAATGTTCAACACGGAGATACAGCGAGACCAAATTACCCCTGCGCTAAAGGATGCCGGCCTGCCCCCTCCCCGAATGCCCACCCCTGATCCCTCTCGCCACCCCGTTAACAAAAACCTAATTCCTGCGCGGCTTTCCACCGAATTAAACCATCTGCGCTGTGGCAGTGCGAGAGAAAGAGAGAGGCCCATCGCACGTGAGAGAGAGAGAGAGAGAGAGAGAGAGAGAGAGAGAGAGAGAGAGAGAGAGAGAGAGAGAGAGAGGGAGAGAGAGAGAGAGAGAGAGAGAGGGAGAGAGAGAGAGAGAGAGAGAGAGAGAGAGAGAGAGAGAGAGAGAGAGAGAGAGAGAGAGAGAGAGAGAGAGAGAGAGAGAGAGAGAGAGAGAGAGAGAGAAGAGAGAGAGGAGAGAGAGAGAGAGGGATTTTGAGTGTAGCGGCGCCCGTCGAAACCGGTGGCGCTGCGTCGAAGTTTTCGGTGGTTTGGGGGACATGGAACATGAGAGACAATGACGGCGGCGGCACGGCGGCACGCAACAGCGCTGATGAGGGCGGATTGCGGACGCCTTCGCACGCCGGCCCTCTCTTTTTGCTGCTCCTCTCAGACGCCTCTCTCTTTCTCTCCCGGGCCGGGCCTTCCCTGCGGTCTGTGCGCGCAGAGTGTTCCGGCGGCGCTACACGCGCTGCAAGACTTGGCCGCGGCCCTGCGTGGCGCGGGCTGTTCCCGCCATCAGGTAGTGCTGACGATACACTTCAACTACTCGGGCTTTGTTCCGCTCCGCCTCGCCCCCACGACCCTCATCCCATCTCCGCGAGCCGTTTTTGGCAAAGTTAGAGTGGGGTGGGGCGGGGCAGGGTGGGGCGGGGCAGGGTGGGGCCGACGGCTTCTCTTTGTCCATCTCGAAACGATTAAATTCTGTTTCCGCGCGCGGGTCGGCCGGGACGGCGCCGGCACAGCAAAGGGGCTCCTCGGCCACCGCGGCGGTCTTCAAGAAATAATGACGGGTCAGGCTGCAGCAGAGCAGGTGGAGTTGGCCAGCACCGCAGTGCAGCCTCACACACTCGCAGACTCTCTCTCTCTCTCTCTCTCTCCTCTCTCTCTCTCTCTCTCTCTCTCTCTCCTCTCTCTCTCTCTCTCTCTCTCTCTCTCTCTCTCTCTCTCTCTCTCTCTCTCTCTCTCTCTCTCTCACACACACACACACGAGCAATAAAAGGAGAGGGGCCGCCTCGCCACCTTTCTTGTCCTGCTGCAGCGTCGCAGCGCGCGAGGGTCAGACAGGCGGACACACTCAGGGACAGAGGGGGAGGAAGAAAGGCACGTAAAGAGGCGGCTACGACGACTGTTCGAAAAATAAAAGCAGGAAACGATTTCACGCAATTTTACTAGAAACGAACGCAAAGTCTGATCCGTTATGATTTCACCACAATAGTTGCCTCTGCCGAAATTCTATCGCTGTTTGAAGAGTGAAGAAATGCTATAAGCAGTCAATTTTGAAAAACAACACACCAGGCCACATTTTTCGGAAAACAACGCTCTTTGCAGGGGACAAGGGCGGGCGGTCTCTCCTGCCTACTTGCTAAAATGCACGGCTGTCGTTCGGCCCGGTGTGTGTGGGGGTTCGTGTGGACGGGAGTGTGTTTGAGTGTGGCGAGCAAAGAAAGGACGCGTGTGGGGGGAAGGTGAAAGCGTTCAAGTGCGGCCCGGTCCCTAACCTCCCCCTGTCTGCTGCCTGCCTGCCTGCCTGGCATTTCCAACCTGCGCCCCACAATACCCTGCCGAGATCAGCGCGGCAATACGCATTGTCGCCAACCTGGCTGCAATGATGAGGGTCCCAGTCGGTAATTGGTTGGCTTGCATGACGCGGTGGTTCACGCGGGTGCCGTAGCAGCTGTTGCCCCCCTCTCCGCTCCCAAGTCTCTGTCGAATGGGGCCTCCAAAGGGGCGCGACAGAAACGGAGCGGCGTAAAAAAAAAAAAAAAAAACCTTTCGAATCGCTCGGCTATGCGGGTGCGGCAGCAGTCGTTCTGCCTAGCGCACTTCTTCGAGGCGGCGGTGGCGAGACCCACGATGGCGTGCGGGAAAAGAAGGCAGCAAGCCAACAGGTGCAACGAATCCCACAGCAATTTCATCAAATCTCCATAAACTGCATTTCCCTAAGTCAATGCTGGCCTCGCCGCCCTCCGCGTCCGCGCCGGGTCTCCTCAGCTGCTTCCACTTTGCAGAAAGAACGCGCCCCGCCGCGCCCCGCCCCGCCCCGCCGCCACCGTCCCACCATGTCGACCCACAAACCCCCTTCCTCCCACGCGAGAACGCCACGCCCCACCAGCACAGTGTGCGTGTGCGCAGCATCGCTCCGTTTACACGCGTTACCGTTCCGTGCGCTTACTCAACACCACGCTTAAAAAGTACACATGCAGCGGCCGCCCTTTTTCCCTCCTTTGTCACGCACACACACATAAACACGCGCCACACACACACACACACACACACACACACACAGCCGCACGAGCTCGGCGTGCCTTTTCTCTTTTCGCTCGGCGAGCGTTCCGTTCCTCGCCACCCATCTGGAGTTTTAAACTTGCCGGTGCGACGCGGCCACGGAATTTGATAATTTCGCCGCGAGCGGGCGTGCTCGACGTGGGCGGAGTGGGGTGGGGTGGGGTGCGGCGGGGGCGGAGTGGGGTGGGGTGGGGTGCGGCGGGGGCGAGCGAGGTGGGCGCTCCCTGCTGCCACCGCGTGCCTGCCGAAACTCGCCGAGCCCAGCTTCAGCTTGCGAATGCTCTCCCTTTCGTGCCCACTTAGAAGAATCGAAAAGACGACAGGGAGGACGGGTAACGGGAAGAACGCGAGAAAAGGGAGGAGGGGAGAGGCGCAGGGAGGAGGACGGCTGCGACGTGTGAAGTGACGGCCTGGCCGGGCCCCGCTAGCAGGCGAGGGATGATACTGTTGACATTGCCTCGACACTTAATTCCGCCGGCCCAGCCGCCCAGCGCGCTCCAACACCTTGCGTCACCGAGCCGACCCCGCTACGTGGCGTCGACCTCCAACTTTTCCTGATACGCTACTGGGAAAAGTGAGCAAACTCAGGGGAGCGCTGTCACACGAATTCGGTAAACATGAACTTTTTTTATTTTCTTATTTATTTACGTTTGTCCCAAAGTAACGACATGTTTTGATAATTCTAATGCCTGAGGCCCGTCCCTTGAAGAGGGAGACGGGGTCGGCCCCGCAGTCCGCCGCGGTGGGCCGTGGGTCGGCCAGCCTGGCAGCACGGCAGTGTAGTGTAGTGTCCTCACACCTCTCTCCACCTGCGCGGTTCCCTGCTCACGTCTGAAGTGCCTCCCTCCCTCTCTCTTGATCCGATGCCTTTCTGAGCCGCCCCGCCCCGCCCCGCCCCGCCCCGCCCCGCCTCGACCCGCAGCCGCGACTGGCTTCCTATTTGAGCCCACTTCTTCCCCAGTTTACTAAACCAATACCTCTCTGGCGCCGCGCCGCCACTTCGCCTTGAATTTCATCCCCGACGCGCGGCGCTGCGGCGCTGGCTGCGGCTTGCCCCCAACACAAACCGGAACTCCCTTTTCGGCGCATTGGCCGCGCTGCCTCGCGCGCACCTCGCCTGATTACCGACCGCATTCCGGACCCAGCCCCTCCCCGCCCCGCCCCGCCCCGCCCCGCCACCGGCCCAGGCAACGAGCCATCTGACCCGAAGCACCTCCAGCCCGCAGCAACGATAACATTGACGCCCGCAGGCACCCGGGCCTTGTGGCCAGCCAACTTGGGGGCCTCGGTGAAGGCGGGGCGCGCGAGGCGGCCAAGCAGGGAGGACCTAAAATAGTACTCATGGCGACCCTGCGCGGCCCCGCCGCCGCCGCGCCTGCTCCTGAGCTCAGAGTGCGGAAGGTGTTCGCCGCCCCACCTCGCCCGACCGCCTCTACTGCGCGTCGATGCCGGGGGCGTGTTCGAAAGCCGGGGCCGGGGTTGGGGGCGTGATGGGGCTCGGGGTGCGGCCCCTATAAGTACATCCTGCAAGACCGCAGCGAGGCGCCGGGACGGGTTGTTTCGGGCTTGGGGATAGTTAGAGCCGGGGGCGCCCGGGCGGTGCCAAGCGGGCCCGGCGGAGGTGACGCGGCCGTGTTTCACAAAATGTAGGCCGAAGGTAATCCAGGCTCCGAGGGGCCGGGGCCGGCCTGCCGGGCTGCCTGCCTGCCGGGCTGCCTGCCTGCCTGCCAGGCTGCCTGCCGCCCCTGCAGTGGGAAGGAGGAGGGGCGTGTGTGCCACGGGGAGTGCGTGCGGCGCGGCGCGGGCGGCGCCAAGTTCACCCGGTCGGAATCGCGACGCCCTCGCTTATTTGGAGCGCCGTCATCCGGGTCGCACCGCCGTGCCTGCGCTGCCTGGCTGGTTGATAGGCCTCCGAGGGCGAAGTAAGTGGGCGCCAAGTGCCTCGGCAAGTGGGTCGCCAAGTCCGGGAGCGAGCGGCGTGCCGTGGGTGTGTGGCGCCGCCAAGACGCCGCGGCCGGCGGGGGCCGCATCCTAGGAAGGAAGCCGGAGAGAGGCAGGCGCTGCCTTAAAACCACCCAACGGGAGTGGTCATGGAACCTTTGAAATTTTAAACGAAAAATTCATGGAATGTGCTCGAGAGATATTGGTGGGAGCCATTATGTTCTCAGCATCTCCAGCTATTTTCCATCCTGATCAGAAGCACCGCGGAGTGGCTCGGAGTGCACGCACAAAGTCTCGCATTGAAAAGAACGGCTCGGAACACATCGAGACGGGCGGAGCTGTACGTCCGCAGAGGGGTGCTCGGCTCTTTAAAGTCCACCGCTCGCGCCCCGCCTGCCGTCCCTGCGCGCCCCGAGGGAGGGGCGGCCTTGGGGCTCTCCGCCTCGGGGCTCTCTGCCTCGGGGCTCTCCGCCTCGGGGCTCTCCGCCTCGGGGCTCTCCGCCTCGGGGCTCTCCGCGGCGGCGAGGGAGGCAGACTGCTTCCATCGCGCACTTGCATGCAAATCCGGCGCCGGAGTGGTGGACCGCACCGGACTGGCGCCGCGGCGGCACAAGAGGGCTGTCATGGCGGTGTCGCCGCGTCCGGAGGGGTTATTTATTCCTCCCAGCGCTGCAGCAGCCGCGCTGCCGCCTGCCTGCCACACCGCTGCGTCGCGAGGGAGAGATATTTTTGAGTTTTGGTGGGCGCGTGGCGTGTGTTCGGGACCTTTCTCTTTACGTCCTGTTCTTGTTGCGCGCGCGCGCGAAGGCTGATTCGGTAGTCGCTGTCGTCCTGTTCGGTCTGCGCAGCAGTCCGTCCGTCCGTTCGTCCGTCCGTTCGTCCGTCCGTCCGTCCGTCCGTCCGTCCGTCCGTGCGCCGCCGCGCGTCGCGCGCATTGTAATTCCGCTCAGGGAATACTTTAATGGCGGAAAAAGGGCCGTCGGAACAAATCGCTGCGGTTCCCGGAAGACCCGCTCGGGTTCCCGCGGGGCCCCCCGTTGGTCCTCGCCGTCCCCGCGGACACGACCGAGGCCCTCCGCGCAGACCCTCTCATTGTCGCCGGGCGGTATGGATGCCCCTCCCTCCCCCACTCCCCCGGGGACGGCGGGACAGCGAGGCTATCGAGCTGGGCCCTTCGCTGTGTGTGCGACCCCTGTTGGGAGAGAGGAAAGGTATGGGACAGGCCCGCGCCGTTCTCACCTCCTTTCCGCTCTGTGTGTGTGTGTATGTGTAGGGTTGTGTGTATGTGTGTGTGTGTGTGTAGGTGTGTTTATGTGTGAGGGAGAGAGCGCGTGTTCACGAGATGGGATATAGGAAAGAGGTGAACGGTTCGGGCTAAGATGACAGGGGAGATGGAGATGGGTGCGGGTGAAGTGGGGGTCGCGCCCCGGTCGCCCTTGGCGATGCAGGGGCCACGGCGGCAGGCACGGTGGTCATTGCATGGCGGGCAAGAAAAATGGTTGTCGCCGTGGCCAGTGGCCGCGCTGGTGGACTGGCCGGGCCAGTCGGACCCTTCTGAATTTTCAGTGAATGATGGAGCTGCCCGGCCCCGCTTGCCTCGCTACGCCGCCGCCATGACCGATGAGGCGGACAGAGAGAGAGAGAGAGGGGGGAGGGAGCGCGAGCGAGAAAAAGAGAGCTAGCCAGCGGCCGCGTATCGGCAGCCAGCACGGCTTCCGCTCGGCCGGGTGGCACGGCGGCACCATGCTCGACTGGGGCCTCATGGCCGCGTCATGGCCGCCTCACGGCCGGCCTACGTAAGCCAATCCAGAGCAATTTGGCCGTTTTCACGAGTCATTGTGCAGCAAGTCGGACTGACGGGCGGGGCGGGGCGGGGCGGGGTGGGGCGGGGCGGGGCGGGGCGGGGCGGGGCGGGGGAGCGCGAGGTGGACTCGGCGCCGGGCAGTGTGTGTCGCCGAGCCGCCTTTGTACTGCACGCTGAGCCCCACCCAGATCGGCCTACCCCGCGGCGCAGCCTCTTGTGCTGCCTGCCTGCCTGTCTGTCCGGCCGACCGCCCCGCCGCACCCCGCCCCACCGGCGCTGGCGGGAGCTGCAGGCTTGCGGTCCGAAAGGAATGTTGTATTGATGAGGCCAACGTTCTGACAGAGTACTTGGTGTGCGTTTGCGGTGAGCCACCCCGCCCGGTGTGTATACATGCGGACACGTGTGTGTGTGTGTGTGTGCGCGCGTGTGTGTGTGTGTGTGTGCGTGCGTGCGCGTGCGCGCGCCGTGTGTACCGGTGCGGTGTGTGCTCCCGTTTCCGGCGAACGCCCGTGCCGGTTTACATTAGCCTGGTCTGCTCATTTGCTCCCACAACATCCGGCCCACTGCAGTGCCTGGCGAGGCGAGCGTCCCGCTCACTTCCCGCCAATGTCATTCTCGCATCGCGCTTTTGTCTGTAGTGCAACGCAGCGCCACTGAAAAAGAAAAAAAAAACGGAAAGAAAAAAAACTATTTCATTTGTTGGTGTTTGAACCCGCGTTGTATGAGGGTCGCGCGCTGCAGGGCGGGGCTGCGAAGACAGAGCCAGGGGTGAGGAGTTATTCCGATGAGGATTTGCTAGTGAGATAAAGTGGTCTTTTGTTACGTTGGCGACGGGTGGAGGGAGAGCGGGGGGCCGGCAGCATTAGCAGCTCGGAACAAAAGCCATTAGTGGTTCAGAGAAGGCAGCGGCTGGCCTTGGCGGACTTGGCGGACGCAAAGACTCGGCTCGGCTAAGGCCTACTTTAACAAGCAATGTCTTTGATTACCGCCCCGTGCAACGAAAGCCGCTGCTGCGGGGCTGCGTGGGGCTCGCCGTCGACTGCTTCGTATT
Source organism: Stenchaetothrips biformis (assembly GCA_030522485.1). Taxonomy (NCBI): domain Eukaryota; kingdom Metazoa; phylum Arthropoda; class Insecta; order Thysanoptera; family Thripidae; genus Stenchaetothrips; species Stenchaetothrips biformis. The sequence goes on from CM060087.1 coordinate 20,219,142, forward strand.
CCTCGCGGTACGGTGGCTTAATCTGGATAACTCGTGTCGCGCAATACAGCGGTGATTTGATTTTTTTTTTATGCCGCCGGTTTAGCTGATGCTGGGCCCCCAGCAAGGCCCCCAGCCCCCAGCGTCACGCCCCAGCCTGGAGTAGATTAGGCCCGTTAGGCACGGCTCGGCACGGCTCGGCACGGCGAAGCGAGCGGCCACCTTATGAAACTTTGCGATTCCGGCGGCGAGGCCACCCGAAGGTCACTCGCCGGGCTGCCTGGCGCTGCTGCTCTGCCGAAAATGTTTGCTCATGGGTCTAGGGGCGGCTGCAAGTGTATGCAAAGTCTGGCCACCAGCCGGCCCACCGTCCAGGCCCTTCGACCCTGCACCAAGAAAAACGATTTCTTAATTCAAGTAAAATTTACTTGATGCAAGTAATTTTTTGCATTGATGTGCCTGAGTAAAATTCTGCTTTGGGTGAAGTAGAAATATCCTTGATATGGTCAGAGTTGAATGAATGCAAAGCCTGTTAGTGTTCACCTGACACTCAGGTTGGCTTGAATCAAGCACTTTCAGACTCGACATTGACTTTTTGTGTATGGTATTGACATTTTGTTAGTAGCACCTACAGTAATTTGTGCATCAATAATGCGTACTTTTCGCTTTTCCGATCATTATTTACATATTCGTTAGTACTTGTTGACTAAAAAATTTTCCTGAATAATTTCATGAAGTAAATTGTACGTATCTAAGAAGAAAATACTAAATATTATTGCTGTAGGCAATAGTACCTGGTTACTTACAATAAAGTTAGAACGATGCTAAGAGTGAGTATTTTTAATCAAAAAAAATATTTTACTTGATTCAAGAAATGGTTTTTCTGAGTGTGGCCGGCATTTCGACGACCCGGTCCACTGCAATTACGCCATCAGCCACTCGAAGCACCCCTCCCTCCCCCTCCCGGCCCTGCACCGCGCCGTGATCGCGGGACTAACGTCGCTGTATCTCTGCCCCCCACCCCCCCGACCTTGGGGTGGGGGGTGGGGGGTTGACCCCATCTGCAAACCCCACCCCTTGCCAGCACTTCGCGAGCCGCCAACGACATAATGAACACATGAAAGAGCCACTCCGGGAGGGAGCGAGGATGTAGTGCACCGACCCGATCGGCAAGCGGGATATGCAAATGGCGGGGCAGCATGCCGTTTTCATCTGTGGCCTCTGTGCGTGTGTGTGTGTGTGTGTGTGTGTGTGTGTGTGTGTGTGTGTGTGTGTGTGCGCGCGTGTGTGTATGTGTCTGTCTGTCCGCCTGCCTGTCCGGCCGCATGTCACCCAGCGGTGGCGCGGTGTCAGGTTGCCGCGGCGTCAAGTGTCTGTTCCTGCTAGGGGGTGGGGGGTGGGGGGGCCTTGCCGCCCCCCGCCCGGCCCCGTCCGCCCAGCCAGCCGCCAGATTGGGGGGAGGCCGCGGTTGCCGTTGTTTCTGATTTCTTTTAGTTAGCGAGTCATATTCCGCGCACATCATCTTTTACGCCAAGCTGGGCGCCGGGCCGGGCCGATGACACAGCTGCGACGCGGCGACCTCGCCCAAAGTCATTCCCAACTTTTTTAAACGCGCAGCGCGGTCGGCGGCGGGGCGTTCGCGGCGGGGCGGGTCCCTCATCAGAGCGCGCTAGGCTGCTGCTGCGCCCACCCTCGCGCCCGCCACACCCCACGCCATAGCCATGCGGCGGGGCCAGAAGACCGGCGCATGCGGCCAAAATTCTAGACGCGTTTTGAGCTTTGCCGAACCGGACTCGAACCGAACCCGCGACTCTACCAATCAATCGATTGCTCTGCGAGCGAGGAATCCTTTGGTGGGGGGTCACTCGTTCGGTTTGAGTCCTGGTTAGCGACTCCAGATCTCAAAACCCGTCCGGGATTTCGACCGCCTCCAGCGGTCTTCTGGCCCGCCGTGTCCAAAGCCCTTGGTAAGGCGGTGTAAGTCGCAGCGGTGGGTCCGCGGGTGGGAGGAGATTGAGTGGCGAAACAGAGAAAGCGCCCGGGGCTGTCGGGGTTGTGGCGGTGCCGGCCGCGCGGTGTGCGGTCAGTGTGTCTTTGTCCGGCTAATGACGCGTCGTTCCTCCGTTCCCCGCCACGCGCTGCGCCCCGACTGCTTCGCGGAGTGCGGCGGCGGGGACCTCGAGGCCCCTCGTGGGAAATATCACGGAAGTTGGAGGGCGCCGGAGTGGCCTGCGCATCAGCTGGCCCTTGGCTCGGCCCTTGGCTCGGCCCGCTCGACCGTCCTCCGCCCTTCAGCCCTGCCCGTCGTCCCTCCGCCCGGCCGGCTGAAATAATTAATCCTGGCAGCAGGCGGGTCCTGTTACCCATGCCGGCCGGCTGCCACAGCCCCACTCGCTGCCCTTCGTTCAACACTCTCTAATAGCCTGGTCGTGTTTTTTTGTTGCAGGTAAGCTCCCGCGCCCGTTCAGCGAGTCCCCGACACTAGGGGAGCGCCGGAGGGAAAGGTCGGTGCAAACATTCCGAAAATGAACCCGGAGACGGAAAGCGAGAACGCGGCGGCAGCCTTGAGGAGAACCGCGTGGCATATTTCACACGCACAGACAAAAAAATCAAAGAAAAAGAAGGAGCGTTGGCAAAATGGCACTCCCAGGAGAAAAGTTGGTGGAACTCGAGGAACTTGTGTATCCGAGTCAGTGACGGCAAGGACGCGGGGACGGAACGCTTTAGGCGGGAAGCCTCGCCTGCCATCCCTCAAGGCCGACTCGCTGCTGGCGCTGCTGGCGCTGCTGGCGCCGCTGGCCCGGCCACCTGCCCAGGGACCTCGCTCGGTGTGTACACTTTGGTTTCAAGGTGTGCGGGCCTCCGGGCCAGCAGCACGTTGACACACGCGCGCGTGCGTTGGTCTGGGGGAGGTGTGTGTGCGGCGCGGCGGATCGAACAGAGTGACTGCGTGTTCCTCCCCGTCCCACGGTGGCTGTCTGTCTTCCTCGCAGTTCTCCCCCAAGAGGTGCTGCCAATTCGGGGGACGTGAAAAATGGCCCCGTGAAATACAAGGCAAGGCGGGGGCGCCCGAGTGGGGCGCGCTGTGCGGGGCGGCGCGCTGTGCGGGGCGGCGCGCTGTGCGGGGCGGCGCGCTGTGCGGGGCGGCGCGCTGTGCGGGGCGGCGCGCTGTGCGGGGCCGACGTCGCTGTCGTCGGCGCTGGTATGGAACACCCTCATGCTCCTCGGCGGCCAGGCCTCGCAACAGGCCGGACATCATCTCGAGGCGTGCGTCGCGGCGTCCTCCTCCCCCGGACCGCGGCGACCGGCCTCGCCGTCCTTGTCTACACGCTCATAACGCCGCCGCCGCCGTCCGCCGCCGGAATATCAAGCAGCTGGCTCGGGCCGCGCATCCTTCCTAGCAGCCTTTTTCTTATTTTTAGTTTTTGGCATGTTTTTTTTCTCCGTCCCTTTTCCCCCTCCGCCCTGCCCGTCGCTGCTGCTGCTGTGTGTGTCGTGTGCTCTCTCTCACGTTATTTGCCGCGCTGCCTCCGAGCGCCCGCAATCCGGCGGATAGGCAACCCGCCTCGCGTGTGCGCCCGGCGTTGCCTACTCCCTCGCGGTCGGGCGCTCCGCTCGGCTCCTGTCGCTCCCGCCAGACGCGCCGTCACGTCGGCGTCGCTGCCTCGGCCGTCGCCTGTCAGTGCGTTGCCATTAATTCCTGGCCCGGAGACGGCGTTGCGCCCTTGAGGGACAAATGGTGTAACTAGGTTACGCTTTTAACGTGCCGTTCCTCACCCCGCCCTCGGCCCTCCCGGACCATGAGAGTCCCGGCGCGCCCGCTGGCAGGCTGGCAGGCACACACACACGGAGGCGCTAGAATCGACCGCATTAAACCCAGCAAATTGATTTCCATCCCGAGAAAGAAATGGGATCCTCGCTGACGGCGGCCTGTGCCTGGATGCCTGCCTGCCCGTCTGTCTGTCTGTGCCTGGCCCTGCTGGCGCGGGGCTCAAATAGCAGGGAGCCCCAAACAGGATCGGCGAGATGCTTAACTCCATTCGGAGCGGCTCGGCTCCGCTCAGCTCGGCTCAGATCAAACTCGGCCTGGCACAAGCCTCGGGATCGCGCGACAGTATGTTGGAAGAGGATTCGTGAGGCGGGGGGGGGGGAGTGGGGGAGAGGGGGCGTGGGACCCGTCCGCCACGCGGGGTTCGCAATTAATGTCCCAAGTTGGAGCCGCGGCCGCCGTGCCCGCCGTGCCCGTTGTGAACTTGTCGCGCTCTGCGAGCACGCTGCGGGCGGCGAGGCGGGGCCCGGCAGCGGCGGCGCGCCACTTTATGAAAATAAAACACGAAACCGCGGCGGGGAAGCAGAGCGAGGAGAAGCAGGTATGACCCGATTGGGACTCGCGTCGGCCCCCCGACGGCGCGCCGGCACTGGGCGGGCTGCTCGGGAGGAAGCAGAGTCAGCTAAGTTTTTTCAACTTGGGAGACCGTTACGATTCGGATATGATTATCGCGGACGGAAAGTCGATCGGGTGGGACGCGGCGGGACGGGGCGGGCCGACGGCACGGTGGAGCGCGGCACTCTTGTTCCTCTCCGAGATGGCGACCCAAGAAGCGCTCCCCCGGGCCACCTCGTGCCGGCGGACATGCCGGCGCGCCGGATTCAACATTCCTCGCCCTCGCGGCAGTGGCGGCGCGGGGCGGGGTGGGGTGGGGTGGGGCGGGGTGAGGCGGCGCACAGTCGCACCAAGCGGGCGAAAGAAAGGGCGTATGAAAGAAAGCCCGGGTCGTTATTCGTGTGGCCGCAGAGCCCCCGGCTGCTGGCTGGCTGGCCATAATCAAGCGAATCGAGGCTCCCGGCCCCGCCGCCTCAGCGCGGCCTTTGCTCCACGAACAAAAGTGTGTCTAGGGGCTTCCTGACGAGACAGCGAGAAAGGCCTGCCTCGGCCCGCCCGCTTCTTGCTGGCGCGCTGGCTTTGGCCGCCCGGATATACATCCGGCAAAAAAAGGGACAAAGAAGGGATGAAGGGGAGAGTGACGTGTATCGCAGCGCCGCAGAGCCGGCGGAGCCAAGGCAGAGCAGGCTGGCCGCGGGCGAGCCGCGGGTGAGCCGCGGCACAGCACCAGTCCACCAGCTTGAGAGGGCGCCGCAAAATGACCATTCTGAGCCACTTTTTTTTTTTTTTTTTTTTTCTGGCCCTGCAGGCCCAGCCAAGGAGCGAGGCGTCTCTCTTTTTAATGCCGTGCGGTGTGCGACGGTGTGAAACTCCCCGGGCTTGGCTTTATTGGCTGAGCCAGCCGCAGATCGGGTGGGGGGGGGGAGAGTCCCCGCGCCCGCCGTTGATTGCTTCCCCGAAGAATGGCTCAAACTGCCGCGCCCTTGCGCTGGAATTAGTTGAAACAAGGAAGTCTTTCCTCAAAAGGCCGCCGAGCCGAGCGTGGAAGTTAGCCTCGCGGAGTGCTTCGCAGGGGAGGGGCGGATCGCGAACGCCCCTTCCTTGTTTCCCGATGCAGGTCAGGAGGCGGCCGTTCGTCAGTCCCTGTTACTTTATGTTTTGGTTCGCTTTCGTTTTTCTTGTTTTGCAGCGTACCTGTGTCGGCACCAACTCCCCCCCCCCCCCCGTTCTGGCGCGGCGTTCCTTTCCGCCGGCAACTGTGGTGCGGGTCGCGGAACGCGCTGAATAAGAGAGCAATTTATTATCAAACACGCCGTCACCAAGTTTAGTTGTGTTTTTTCCTCCCACTCCCCTTTTTTTCCGTTTCATCGTTGGCCGCCTCCTCAGCTCTCACATGAGCGAGCCGGCCTCAGCCACACCCCGCTGACTTAACATTGTAGCGGAGCGGCGCGGGGGCTGGGGACGTGGGTCCAAGTGGTCAATACGTGCGGGGCCGCCCCACTGGCCGCCCGGTGCCGAGCAGTGGAAGGCCTCGACCCTCGGCTCGGTCGTCACAGCCGTCACCGTGACGGCAAGCTGACCACCGCCCTCTGCATGCAGGACAACGCAGCCGCCCGATACTCGTCGAAATAACATTCTGCGTCATTTCGCAGCTGGGCGGAAAAAAAAAAAAACAACAACAACAACAACAAAAACGTTGGTGTGGGTCGGGGGTGCTGGAGCGAGAAGGAGGACCGGATAGCAGGGCTCGCAAGGGAGAGAGAGAGAGATGGAGGGAAGCCACCCAAAAGTCCCGCCATCAATCGTATTGCCGCCCGGGAGTCTTCTCGGGAAAATGTTTGGCAAACACGTCCCATGCGATGTGCCGATGTTCGGCTGGCTGGCTGCTCGGGCGGGCGGCAGGTCCGCGGGGAGCCAGCCAGCCAGCCATCCATCATACCGACGAGATCCGCCAGGCTGCCAGACGCGCCACGTCTCATTCACGTGTAATTTCCTATTTCTCGGTGTGTCTGCCTGCCGCCGCCGCCGCCGCCGCCGCCTCGGCTTCCATTGACTCGCGACTCGGCGGCGCCGTGTTCGGATCGCGGCTTGGCAGTGTGGCGGCTGACGCGTTGTCCGCGCGGGGCGTGGCGGCCACAAAGACCACCGCGCCACCCTATTCATCATCATGCAGCCCGCGGTCCGGGACACGGTCCAGGACACGGCGCGCGGTTGTCGTGGCCGCGAGCAGCGCCGACATCCTCTGTTTTGCGCTGCTCGCTTGTTCTGTGTGAGTGTGTGTGTGTGTGCGCGCGCGCGCGTGCGTGCGTGTGCGCGCGATCAGAAGCGCCGCGATGCAGACATAGGCACAGCCGCGGGCCTCCTTGAAGATGCCCAGGTCGCTATACTGGTACAGTAGGTTATCCGCGGAATGCTGGGGGCCATTTTACGGTGCTTGTGAGTGCCGGGGGCGTGCCGCCGGCGCGCCGTGCCCGCGGCCGTTTGATAGCAGCCGGGTCTTTGGGCCGCGCCACGCCGCGCCACGCCTCCACGACGGCCATCAATATTTACGCCACTCACGTTGATGCGTAAATACGCGGCGCGCCGCCTCGACGCGACACGAAATAAATTTTAAAGCTCATTCCCCTTTGGCCGCCTATGGCGGGGAACGGAAAGGAAAACCGGCGTCTCGCGATGATCGGACTCGGCGGCGGTGCTGCTGCTGCACCCAGCGCTAGGGATGGCTCCGGTATTTTATTGGTCGGTATTTATCGGTATTATAGGGTTTTTAAACCGGGATTTCTGAATTTCTTGGTATTTTACGGTTTTATACCGGTATTTTTCAGTATTTTATTCAGTTTAAAACCTATTAAAAATACCAAAGTCTATAATACCGGTATTCTACCATCCGCCACCCGGCGCTGGCGGCAACAAAGGGCCGCAGTTGCGCCTAAATCCGATTTTTCACTCGCCCTTTTACCTTTGACAGTTAGTTCGACACGTACGGAAGACGCAACTAAATAATGCATGCGACGGCAAGCCTTCTTCGGTGAGCTCCTTGCCGCACGCGGCGCCTAACCTAACCTGTGTGCTCCCTCACGCACACACTCGCCACACACGCACGCACATTACTAATTAACGTTACTTGAAGGGTTTCCGGCGAGGGCGTTCGGTCTCTCCGTCCCACTCGCACGTTCTCAGGGCGCCCGAATCGGATCGGCAGCGACACGTGTTTTGCTGCGACAACAGACGAGCCCCGGGCGATGCTGCTTCTCTGTGCTCTGGGTCCGACGCGCCGAGTCGTGTCCGTTTCCGCCATGCGCTGCTCCGATTGGCGCGCTGACGTGTGCGGCAGAGAACGAAGGCAGACCAAAAGGAGGAAAGAAGGCGGTTTGCAGTGTTGTCCCCCTGCAGGGCCAGCGCAGCAGTGGTGCAGGCTGGCCAGCTTAAGATGCTGATCGATCCGAAGCTCGGCCAAGCACTGCGGCAGGGCAGGGCCGAGCAGTATGCCGGCTGCGGGGCACACGTTTGCCTTGCAAATGGAATGATTTAGGCAAAGACGAATCAAGGAAATCGCCTGTTCTGGGCAGGACCTCTTGATCTGCCAAGACAATTTTTTTTAGGCACGAAGTAGCCGTGTGAGTTTGTCTCAGGATTGTTTTTTTTTTTTTTTTTTAAATTAGTCTGGCCCTTTTTGGCATTTTTGAAATTTTCTAGAAGATTTTGATAAGACTTGTTTTAATTTCGGGAAACGGGTTGTCAAGTTCAAAGCCGCAGAAAAAAAAAGAAAAAAAGTGGGACGGAGGATGAAGACGATGATGCCGACCTAGTCTCACAGCTGCTACCTGTTCTTCGTCAGACCGCCGCGCTGTCAAAACAGAAGATTACCTCTCACTCCACCGCCGCGGCGAGCCGCCCTCCTTCGCGACGCTTTTCCGTGACCACTACATTAAGTCGAGAGTGCAAAGCCCTCGACGCCCTGCCACGCCCCGCCCTGCCGCGCCCCACCCTGCGGCGCCCCACCCTGCCACGCCCCGCCACGCCACATCCGCCCCTACTGTACATTTCCATAAGCCATTAAAACGTGGAGTCAAGAGATCGGCTAAGCCACAATGAGCAGCACGGCCAATGAGGGCCCACAACAACCACGCTCTCCTCCTCTGCGGGAAAACAATATTTTTTGCTGATGTTTTTTCCCCAATCAATGACGTCAACCTCCGCTAGCCGATTCCCGGCTGGCTCCATCAAGCTTCCCCGCTGTTGTTTGCCCTTTTGGACACACCGGCGGGGTTTAAAAACGATTATTGGCCAGCACGCTGCCACGCGTGGACGGACGGTGAGGCGAACAGGGGTGGGGGTGTCTGCCGCGGTGGACACCAGCCAGCCACCCCCTCCACGCCGCACCATTGTGGCTGGACCACTACCGTCGATACCGAGACCCATTTACATCGCAATGTTTTCTTCTCCTCCCTGCTTGCCGTTCCGCTGGACGATGTCCTCGCGTTGCACAGTGTGCTGCTGCAGGGCTTCCCGAAGTGAAGGGCCGGCCGCCAAGGCCCTGGGGAAGGGCTGAAGGGCGGCCCGCGGCTGCCCGCGGCCACTGGGCCCTCCCTCCCAGTCCCCGCTCACCACGGCCGTCCTGCCGTCCTGGCTGGTCCTGGTCGTCCTCGGACGGGGATTACTGTCACGAGTGGATAAGTGCGGGCGGCGGCATAGAGTCCGTGGGTGGTAAGGCCCGCTTGCCGCGCGCTTGCCGCGCCGGCTTTCGGATGACGTATGAATGCGGTCTAGTCTGTCCGGCTGCAGCGCCTGGGACAGCGCAAAGGGCGGCGCGCCTTGGGGACCAGAGGCCCCGCGTCGCGCAGCCCTGGCGCAGCCCCCGCGGGGGCCCAGAGCCACTTCTGCACTTTTATTCCGCCGCTCTCCTGGATGTTTGCGGAGCGGGAGCGAGCGTCGAATTTCGAGCGGCTCTCGTCGAATTGCCGCACTCGAGTCCGCGCAAATGTGATCTTTCCCGTTTTATTCGGTCGTCAGCGAGACGGACGCCGACGGACGACGGGGGAGGAGGGTCAGTGAAAGCGAATGAGTTGCTCGGCGCGGCGGATGGCTAAATGTGCTGGAAAATGGAATAGGCCTCTATTAGGAGCGAATGGAGCCTTCGCGCCGCGCCGCGTCGCGCCTCGCGACCGCGGCCCCGCAGTGCCGCAGCGTCTACCTCGGCACTCCGAATAAAGAGGCCGCCGACGGGGCTGTTTGAGTACCGCTGAAACAAAGAACCTCATCGGGGATTCCCAGGGGGCGCGGCGAGGCGCGGCGCCACCGGGACCCGCATATTGGTCAGGGTTCAGCCTCCTTCTCCGATAGTCTCGTCATCCAGTCTCTCTTCTCGTCCCCCTACTTTCCTGTTTTTGCCTTTTTTTTCCTCGTCTTGGTCCGCAACTGTGCCTGGACTGCACTGAGTCGGAAATCGCTATCCACGGTGTATAAGTAGACTGCTGTTTCTCAACTTTGGCAAGAGTAGGCAGTGGCGTCGGTGTGAAAAAAAAGAGGAGAAAATGACTCGGTGTGCCGAGAAGTTTCAATTCCTTTGAGGATGGCCAGCAGCGCCTGCAGGCGACTCCCAGACAAGGGGCGGGCATCGCAGGGCGCACAAAGTGCCAATCTGCGTCTCAAAACAGTCGGCCCGCCTGATTGGGGAGAAAGGTGCTCAAAACGTGTGGCCGCATGCCGCGATGTGGAAGCGTTGGGCGGGGCGAGGTGAGGTGGGTTGGGGCGGGGTGGGGTGGGGCGGGGTGGGGTGGGGCGGGGCGGGGTGGGGTGGGGCCATCGCAAACACGGCAGCACTCGCTATCGCCAAACGCCGCGGTCGGGGGCTTCGTCTTCTTTGCTCGCCGCTTTGTTCAAACAGCCTGAGCGTACACAGCAAGAGCAGGACGACTTTTCGCCCTGGATTTGCCCTTCGCCCTGCAAGCAGCAGCAGCAGTGCCCCGGCGGCCTGCCCTGGCCGTGCCCCGGCCGCCTCAACCCACCCCCTCCCAACCCCCGCCGCACCCCGAGCTGCCTCTCGGAGCGCAACCCTCGTCCTACTGCGTGCGCTTCCGGTTACCAGCAGTAGATGCCGTGTGACACACTCACACACACACACACACACACACAGAGCAGCTGCATGCCCGTGCACCGCGTCGACGACACGCCTCCTACAAATTGTGCTCAGCCATGAAAAAGTCTGTGAAATTTAATAAAAATGTCCGGGGCCACGCCGACTTGCCGCGCCCACTCTTTGTTAGTGCGTGTGTGTGTGTGTGTGTGTGTGTGTGTGCGAGTGTGTGTGAGTGTGTGTGTGTGTGTGAACCCAGACTGCACACGTGCCCGCCTTGTGGAGCAACTGTGGCGGGATGCGCCGGTGCCGGTTGGCGGTAGGTTCAAAGAGTTTTTTTTTTCGGCCGCGCTGCTTCCCCCCCCCCCCCCCGCCCCCCCAATCCTCTTTGATGTGCTCCACGACGCCCTGGTCCGACGCCGGACTCGAAATTACGGGAGCGGTGACTCGAACATTTAGCCGAGCCTTTGGCGAACCGAGCTCAAAGTTCGCGTTGTTTTATTTTTTATCTTTTTTTACCCCGTTTGGCACGATCTATAAGGCGTTTCGAATTACTTTGGTCGGAGAAAAATTTTGCGGTGGCGGCGGCCTTTCTGCTTTCTGTTTTCTGCTGGGCTTTCCGTGTCGCTGTGGAGCTTTCGCAGCTTTCGCTCGCGTGCGCCGCCGGACCAGATCGAGCCCCACCCCCCACCCCCACCCGCACCCCATCGCTCGCTTCATCCCGATCCTTTGCTCCGCTCGCAGTTTACACGGGCCATAAATTGCTGTCATCGCCGCCCATTAAAAACATCAATTTAGTAAGTGTTGGACGCGGCCGGCGCAGGGTAGGGCGAGGCGGGAGGCGGGACGAAGCGACGCGAAGCGAATGGCACTGGCAGATTGATTTTTCCAGTCATGTCCACGGAGTCCGAGCTGCCGGAAACCTCACTCGCAGCACTTACAATGTCAAAATGTCTTTTTTGGAAAAAAAAACAAAAAAAAAAAACGTTAACGCTAACGTGAAAGCAGATGATACTAATGTTTATTTCAATGTATGTTTTTTTTATCACTTAATTCACAAAAATTATTTTAATGTATGGCTGTTTATCACTTAATTCACAAAAAAAGAATCAAATTTGGCGTGGCGGGGCGCCCTGCGTTGATGTGAAGCCAAAGTGCCGCCCCCCACCGCGTCCCACCTCGCCCCGTGGGGTATGCGTGCCCACACAGCCCCCGGCGGCCCCCGGCGGCCCCCGGTGGGGTCTCTGCGGGGGGCTTGGGGGCTCCTCAGCCAACTTTATCCCCACCCCTCGCGACGGGGTGCAGCTGTGCGGGTCCGCTGGCGGAGGCTGGGCCGCGGTCGGGTTCGGGACCTGTCGACCCAATAACCAGCTCGTGCGTGCAGCCGTGCGCGCGCGCGCGTGTGTGTGTGTGCGTGTGCGTGCGTGCGTGCCTTCCCACTGGAAGGCAGGCCCCCTGCTGGGTAGGCCGCAGCGACGCGCGCTTCGCTCGGCCGTGCGCCGGGTTGCCTACCCCGGCGTTCACAGGGGCTTCCAGTTGCCGGCTTCTCGCCCCACTCCGCGGCGATCGTCACGAGGACCGCCGTCGACGCGGCGGGCCGTGACGAGGGTGGAGGGGGGAGGAGAAAAATGCCGCGCCATTCCAAGTTGACTTGATGTAGTGAGACTGGGAACGGAAACCGAGGCAGAGCGCGGAGCGCGGAGTGCGGGACGGCAGCGCACAGCAGCCGACAGCAGGCGCGGCTACCCCGCTTTGATAAAACGTTCAAGAAAGTCAGCGGGGAAAAGTTTCTGTTTAGTTCTCCAAGTGTATATCACTGCGTCAAATAATTTGTTGTTTCATCTTGTTTTTTTTTTTATCGCACTTGACTTTTTTTCCCTAGCCGTGAGCGACGCTGCAGTGGTAGTCGGCCACCTCTGGGGTGCGCGGCATGCGCTGCAGATGCAATCCCTCATGCAGGGTTGCTCATTTTCAATCCATCTGTCTGCGTGCCTGTCACCGCAGTGCAGAGTTGTCAGGCCGCCGTCCTGGCCGATGCACACACTCGGGCGCACACGTACACACTCTCACACTCACGCACACACGACGCCCTCGGAGTTGGCACTACTCAGTGTACATAACGCCCTGCCGGCCGCAACCCCCCCAGTCCTACCAACTGTCCAAGCCTGCTGCCGTTTGTTCTGCGGCGGGTCAGCGCGGGGTGGGTTGGCCAGCCTGCTTGCCGGACCAGGGCACGCCGCTGGACAGCACACTACTTTCGCGCCGGGGAGTTTGGCGCCGCGCGCCTGGACATGAATCTAATTCAAACTACGTACGGAGTTGACTGGACCGGCACGGCGGTGCGGGCGTGAAAATTTCCGAGTAGCGTCCTAAAAAAAAGTAAAAGCAATGAGGTTCAAATGGGACTAGAGAAACTCAAAACCGCAAAAACATAAAAAAACAAAAAAAAAACAAAAAAAAAAAACAATTGAACTAACGGGCCTGCGATCGACCAAGAACGGGCCTGTTTAAAGATAACGTTTAACGATAACGGCGGATGCGTGCGTGGGTCTCGAAGCCACAAAAACGGTACTTGCGGATGCGTGAGGAAGGGTTGGAGTTTGCTCTCTCCAGCGAGTTTAACTAATCCTGGCCGGCAGAGTGGTGCAGTGTCGCCTGGCCCGGGCCGTGCTGACGGTGCACACAACACAGCAGCGCCGCGCACACTCGATACAGGCCCGGTCAGCACTCTGTACGTGTAGCCGGCAGGGCGGCCTGTCCTTGCCGGTCCTGGCGTCCATCACGCTGCAGATAAATCACGGGCCTTCCAAGTAGTGCGTGGTCCGAACCGACCGACCCGACCCGGCTGGACCGCCCCCTGGAGTGCAATCAGCGAGGCCGCCGTGCTCGCCGTGGTGCTGGAGGCCGTGTGCTCGGGGCGCGGCGGGCCTGATTAGCATGACAATCGGATTGTCGTCCCGGAATGCATCGCCGCGCAGTGAGTTATACCAACACGGCCGCCGCCACACCGAGCTCGGGCTTTGTTCAGCATTCTTGGAATGGCCGCGGCGGCGCGGCGCGAACCCCTGTCCGGTATGCGTGGGCGTGCCGCCCTGCGTGCTCCGCGTTAAATCGGCTGATCCGGAAGGCGTGGCGGGGTGCGGCGGGGTGCGGCGCGGAGATACGGGGATGATTTGCAGGGCCATGGAGACCGCCATCAAGGCCGCGGAGCGAAAAAGGTCGCGCCATGTTTTTTCAGCCACCGAAAAGCGACATTAGGGGGGCCAGCAGCAGGCGCGGACTCGCCGCGTTCAAATGGGTGAACCGTCTCAGTCCTCGGCTCAAGGTGGCCGGTGAGGTGGCTGGCGTGCTGGCCGGCCGGCCGGCTGCCTGCAAATCGGGTTTGTGGGCGTGGAGGCCGCGCGGCCCAAGATGGATGACCCCTGCCTATCGCGCTGCCTTATGGAGGAAGCCGCGCCGCAAGCAGCCGCCACACCCCGCCCCGCCCCGCCCCGCCCCGCCTCGCCTGGTTTGGCTCAGTTTAAATATGAATGCGTGTCAGAGGTGAAATATACGCCGAACCAGCCAGAGGCAGGGCAGCGCTGTCGCGTGGGAGCGGGCCTGGGCCCGGCCTAGGCCCGGCATGCCCCCCCCCCCCCCGGCATGCTGCCCTTCATGGCGTTCTTGTTGTTATTCCGAAGCAGCTGCAGCAGTCTACTCGGTCCGGCGGACATGCCGGCTGGGAGCCATCCCTCAGCACTAAATCAGCTGCGTGTATTCACTCCACCCTTGGCTTGCCGGTCCGTCCGTCCGTGCGCCCGGCTGGCCTTGTCCTTGCTATCGGCGTCCTCTGCCTCGGACGCCACGCCGCGGGCCTCTTTAAGCCCCCTGACTTGGTTTAGCAGAGTTGCGCTCATCCCTATGCACACAAGCCCCCTGCCACGCTGCCATGGCCGGCTATGGCGCCATCCCCCCCCCCCTGCTGCTGTTGTCGTGATGTATTTTTAATTACCTTGTTTTATCTGTATGAATAGGGGCACTGTGTGCGTGTGTTTGTGCTGTGTGTGTGGCTGTGTGAGTGAGAGCGAGCCTATGACGCGGCGCGCGGCGCGTTGTGTGCTGCGGTTGCAAAATGTAAACGCTCGCTCATTTCCAGGCAGGCGAGAGGTTACCCACTTCGGGAACCGTTTGTACACTCCGAGAATCATTCGTAATTTGCTCAAAATTTTACCGAAAATCTTTATATAGTTTCCATGTGAGGTCGATGTGAGGTCACTGTGGGAACTCGGACTCATGTGTACACTAAATTAACGAGGGGTAGCGCGGCCGTGCATGCAGGCCATGCCGTGCGCTGTGCGCGCGTCCACTCCAGCGTGCCTCACCCCCTCACCCTCACACCCCCTTGTCGATCTGATGGACTGATCGAGTTTGTGGCTTCCCGTCGGGCGCACCGGCCTCCAGATGGGCTGTGGCGGGGCGGGGCGGGGCGGGGCGTTGCTCGTTAGGGCCGCATGACATGCCTTTCGCCTGATGAGTCCCAAATGCCCGTGCGGGGCAGTTACGTGTCGCGGTGCGGGATGCGCTGGCTGCCCCGCTGGGTCGCACGCGAAGGACGCGGGTTCGAGCTCCCCCTCTTCTCTCTTTCCCCTTCTTTTTCTGGCCTACATCGGTACCGGGGCCGGGCAGGGAGTTTTTCGGCCTGATTGCCGCTTTCTCGGCGCCTGCCTCTCCCTCTCTCCGCCTCTCTTCGGGGGGTGTCCTCGGCGGGGCGAGGCGCTGTCTGCTCGCACTTTATTACGGTGCTCTCCCTCTCCATCTCTCTCTCTCTCTCTCTCTCTCTCTCTCTCTCTCTCTCTCTCTCTCTCTCTCTCTCTCTCTCTCTCTCTCTCTCTCTCTCTCTCTCTCTCTCTCTCTCTTTCTCCATCTCTCTCTCTCTCTCTTTCTCCATCTCTCTCTCTCCCACTCTCTCCCTCCCCCACCCCAGGGCCCCTCCCACCCTCCCTCCGGACAGGCGCCCTGCTCTATGTTTTCCCTCTCAGAGAGATTGCGGATCAGGGAGGCATGCGTTTGTTACGTTTGCCGAATCGGAACCCTGAGACTTTGCCACCGCCCTTTGCCCTTACTTCCCTCCGTGTGTGCGTGCGTGCGTGCGGCGTCGGTGAGCCGCCACGGCCTCGGCCTCCAGCGCGCCGTCGCTGCAGTCCGCAAGTCCCTCGTCGCCGCACGGCCGCCGCACTGCCGCCACTCGTCGCCGTAATGAATGATGCTTGCGCTCGTTGTCGTCATTAAAACCGACTCGAATCACGGGAACGCTTTGCCTCGCTTTACTGTACCACGCTGTGCAGTGGCCCTGCAGCGGCACTGCGGCGCGCACGATAAATCCAGGACTCGCCGTTTCGGCCTTTCGGGTGTGCCCGCGCTGCCCCGCGCTGCTCCGCGCTCCGCCGGGCCCCATTAACGCCTCCAAGTGGGACGCCAACGGAACGGCGCGTGCTGCTAATCCTCGTTGAGGCGCGAGGGCCGAGCGGTACCGATTCCACTCGGTGCTCGACACGGACTCCGGAGCACCGACCAGCAGTCCTGGAGTAGTTCGGGACTAGCCTCCAGGGCCCCTCCAGGGCCTCCAGGACCGCCCAGCCCAGGGAGGTGGCGAGGCGCCGAAAAGGCTCCAGAGGAACGGAAGCGCTGGCCGAGCGGGCAGGCCGTGTCGGACAAACACGCGCAAGATGGATCGCACGCCACGCCGCGGCGTGGGTTCGACCCCGGCCCCCTGCGTTCCCCTTTACCTCCACTCCCCGGCCACCACAAACAAGCGGGAGGCGCTCCATTGGCCGCCGAGAAGGCAGATCAGAGATTGGGGAGCCGTTCCGAAGAACTATTGATACGCTCCCCCTCGGGCACGGCACGGCCCGACCTGGCCCACACAGCCCGACCCGCTCCCATTGTTCGCAGGTGAAGCGCACTGCTCCGGGCAGCCACTCTGGGTGGGCCTGGCGCAGCCTGGCGGCCCAATCGTGATCTGACCGCTAAGCGACCGCTAGCAACGTGGGCGGGGCCTCCTCCGCCCGCTCCAGTCGACACTGCCTCCGCGCTGCTTGGGGGGCGCGGGGGGCGCGGGGGCGTGGAGGTGGCAAAGGGGCACGCAGGTGCGTCCGTTGATGCAGTCCCTCGCACCCGCCGCCGGGACGGCGACACTTGTTCTCGCGGATGCGCATCGAGACGCCCCTCCCGCCCCTCTCTCCCGTCGGCGGGGACGAGAAGCACACACACACACACACACACACACACACACACACACACACACACACACACACACAGAGACACTGTGGAGCGAGCAGGCACCCAAAATTGGACGCGCAAGTCAGATTTCCTCGTGGCGGTGCTCGTCTCGTCCCGGGGGAGAGAAACACGAATAAACAGGACGCAACGAAGCGAGGCGCAGCGTGCCCCCGGCACATATGCAACCCATTCGACCCGGCGTGTCGCCGTGTCGCCGTCCCTGTCGCCAAGCAGGAGCAGCGGGCGGCGGCACGTGGGCTGCAGAGAGCTTGCCTTGCCGAGTAGTGTCACAATCCGCACATTTAAATACCATGATTTACTGCGTTGGAATGTTCCGACCACTTCTTTTTAGCCGTCGCCTTGGCGCGGCGGCGTGGAGCACTGTACTGTCCTCGCGTCGTTCCTGCTTATCATGCACGCGTTCCCCGGAACAGCGCGCGGAGAATAGCGTCGAATGAAGGGCGGAGGGTTCGGGAATGCAGGCTGCTTTATTACACTTTCCAACATGTTCACAACCAAGTCGCTTTGTCTTGTGTTCGGGCCGCGCCCGGCCTGCGATACGATCTGCGCTGCATTAGCTCGATTATGGCTTTCAGGGACGGAGCGGTAATACGGTAATACGTTGCCGGCCTTGACCGGGAAACTAATACGGAAGTACAACTTAGCAAATTAAGTCACAGCCACGGTCACCATTACTGCAATGCACAGTGGAACGAAGGCCGCCGCCGCAGCCCCGGAGCCGAGGCAACGGTTGTCCGCTCTGCAAGAGTCAGAATGTCGCTTCAGTCTCGCTCTCTCCCTACAAGTCCCCCTCCCAGGTCGACGACGTGGGCCTTGTCGTCCGCGGCGGTCTTAGTGGAACAGCAGGGCGACGAGGGCGGTGACGACCAGGGCGGCGACGGGTGTGGCGGCCCGCGGGGCGCCGGACGGCTTGGCGGTCGACGAGTGGGCCGGCGTGGTGGGCGGCCCGGGGGCCGGCGTGGTGGGCGTCCCGGGGGCCGGCGTGGTGGACGGGTTCGCCGAGACGAAGGTGATGCGGCCCTCTACGGCGGGGTACACCAGGCCGAACTTCTCGATGTAGTGCTGGGTCACGGCCTCGTCCGTGTCCTCTGCAACATTGTTTTTGTTTGCGCGCTGATGGGCGTGTTGTTGCAGGTAAGTGCCGCCGCGGGCGCCACGCTGTGTGCGGCGGATACTCACGCATCACCTCGCTGCCCTCGTTGTCGGCCAGCATGGTGAAGCCGTCGCCGCCGTTGCCCATGAAGCCGTTGACGATGACGCCGTAGAGCTCGCTGGGGTCGAGGGGGCTGTAGGCGGGGATGGTGCAGGCGCCGCAGCGCACCGAGGCGCTCACCACGCGCTGCCCCGCCGGCTTGGACACGTCGTAGGTCACGCGGATGCCTGTGGGCAGTCGGTGGGTCAGCCAGCTCGCTCAAGGCGCTCAGGTTCTGGGTTCGACACCACACAGGCGGTGTTTAATTGTTTGCACTGACCGGAGAGCTGCAGGAAGGCGCCCTTCCAGGCCTGCCCCGGCGTGTACTCGCTCACGCCGTGCTCCAGCGCCTGCAGAAGCACCCTGCCGCGGAGCTTCAGCTTCATCTGCAGGTTGTCGAAGGGCATCACTTCCATGATGTCCTTGAGGGTGATTTTACCTGGCAAGAAAAGCACCAAGACGTTTCAAACAAGTGGACATGAGTGGAGTGGTGCGCGTGGCTGAGAGTTGGTCGCGAACCATTGTTGGTCGAGGCGTCGATGGAGGTCCGGATGGAGCCGCCGTTGACGAGCGCGATGGGGGCGTCGGTCCAGCCGGTGGCGGGTCGCTGGAACTCTGCGGCCTGCAACACGCCATCCAGCTCGTCAGACAGGTGGGACGCGCGCGGAGTCGCTGCCGCAAGGATACGCACCCTGTAGACGAACGAGTCCGCGATGAGGTTGCCCAGGTTGCACTCGTGCGCGCGGCAGAGGCCGTCCAGCAGCACCGTGGTCCTGCCGATGGTCTGCAGCACCTTGCCGTCGAGCTCGGCCTTCCACTGCATCACCGTCTGCAGCGTGTCGGGGTCTGAAAGCCGCACGTCCGGAACGTTGATACAAACAAAGAGGCTGTACGCGGCGGCTGCGGAGGTGGCGTTTTCGAGTGTGGTGGCGGTGGCACTCCGCGTGCTCCGCGGGGCCACAGCGGCCGTGGCCATTCTCATGCAAAGCCTTTGTAGTGGGCCGCGGCACACCGCCAAACACGGCACTGGCGGCCTTGAGTGCAATTGGAGGCCTCGAAAGCCAGAACCGCTCTCGGCAACCATAACTGATGTGGCCAGATAGAACCTTCGCGAAACAATAGTCTTGGAGCCCGCGCTGACGTCCATTGGGCGAGACTTATCGCTCGCTGGCGTGGCATAGGTATCTTGACGGAAAGGCCGTTCAAATAGACCCCCCCCCCCCAACTCACCCTCCTGGACATCCTTGTTGAGCAGAATGGGCTTTCCCTTCAGGTCCACCAAGTCGCCCTCGGCACTGAACGTGAGCTTGAGCTTGCCCATGTACTTGGTGAAGGCGTAGGCCTGCACGACGGGCACCTTCTTGCCCGAGTTCTGCGTGATCCAAGTCGGGTATTCGCCGACGGGCACGTCGATGTCGGGCGGGTTGCCGCTGTAGAGGAACGAGTGGCTGTGGCCGCCCACCACCAGGTCCACGTCGGGGACCTGCTTGGCGATCTCCTGGTCCCGCTGGTAGCCCGAGTGGCCCAGGGCGATGATGATGTTGACGCCCTGCTTCTTGAGCTCGGCCGCCTCCTTGGTGATGGCCTCTACCTCGTCCTGCAAGAGCAAAGAGCTGTGAAGGAAGGTTGCCGCGCACGCGCGCGCCTAAGCGTTTGTGCGGGCTCTACGCACCAGGAACTGGACGCCATCCGGGCTGGCCAGGAATTTCGTGTCCGGGGTGAGGTAGCCGATGATGCCGATTTTGTGACCGCCGCGGTCGACGACGATGGACTTTTTGAGCTTGCCGCTCTCCTCCAGTTTGGCCAGCGCCGGCTCCTGCGAGTAGTCAAGGTTCGCCACCACCAGGGGCACCGTCACCTGCTCGACGAACGGCACCAGGCCCGCGACGTGGTCGTCAAACTCGTGGTTACCCAGGGCCACGGCGTCGAACTTGAGCAGGTTCACGAACGTGGCGGAGATGTTGGCCTTAAAGATGGAAAAGTAGACCGTCCCCTGAATAGGAAAGACAGACAGTCGATTATTAACTGAAAATGGGCTCGGATCAGAGCTGAAATGTTGTCCCAGTTCTGCTACCTGGTACGTGTCGCCCGCGTTGAGCACCAGGACGTTGTCGCTATCCTTGTGCGCCTGCTTGATGATGGCGGCCATCCTCGCCTGGCCGCCGTAGCAGTTGTTCGCCTGGGCGTCCGAGTCCGAGCAGGTGCCGGACAACTTATTGGTCTGCTCGTAGCGGGCGTGCACGTCGTTGACGTGCAGCAGCGTCAGCTCCAGGCCTCCGGACGGCGCGTGCACCAGCTTGGGGGGCAGGGCCAGGCAGCCCTGCAGGCAGCCCGCCGCGCACAGCAGCAGCAGCAGTACTCTCGGCATCGCAACACGCCACTGTCGTGGGTCAGTGCACCTTGTTATTATGGCCCAATAAATTAAAAAAGGAGTTGAGCGCATCTGCCACCAGGGCATCAGGACGGAAGTTGGCGCCACTTCCACTATTTCTCTCCGGCGGCAGGGCGCGGCACGGCACACCTAGGCCCAGGGGCCATGGCCCTATCCGTGGAAAGTCTACCCAGCAGATACGCCAGCCACTGGCTAGACCCATCGATTATTAAGGCGGCCTGGCTGGGCGGGCTGCGCTGGCTGGCAGCAGGAAGGGCCCAACTGTCTAGAGCAGGCGTGGGCGGCAGGAACGGAATATAAAGCAGAGGCAAAAACAAGCAGGCTTACTCGACCTGGCCACGGGCCGGCCGGTAGGAGGCTGGGAGGGCCGGGAGGGCCGGGAGGGCCGGGAGGGCCGGGAGGGGGGAGAGGGGGGGGGGGGCAGGCGACGCGACTCACGTGATTTATCTCGCAATAACTGTGCGCCGAGTTAAGGGGAGGCCCTTCCGGCAATATGGTGTTTTAAGTTCACACAAGACAAGGCGGATTTAGGCCGGAATTATACGGACTGGCGTCTGCTGGCCCATCCCCGCGCGTGGCGGCGCGTTGCGCGGACACCCCTTCCGCCTCGTCGGCGCCAAGTGACAACACAATGCTGCAGTAAAGACGGAGTAGCGGCGGCGGCCGGAAACGAGGCGAAATGTTTGTCATTTGTTTGTGAAGGCGGATGCCGCGCACGCATGCGGACCGCGATGAGGTGGTCGCCGCGCCGCCACGCTACACTGGGCGCAGTTTGTCAACGGAATTGAAGCGGAGGCAGCGCGTTCCCCTCGGTCGGGCCGCGCCACGTGAATCCTTCCTGGTTAACCTGAATGCGCGGCGCGCGCCGTGTCCGTCCGTCCGTCTGTCCGTCCGTCCGTCCGCGCGTCCGGGGACCTTCCTCGCTCCTCCTCGTCGCGGTGAAGGTCAGCGACGTCGTGACGTCGTCGCGCTGTGCCTGCCCGGCATCCTATTACGTTCCCGCACCGTCTTCTATTTTATCATTATGTGGCGTCCGGATCGCGCCGGCATGACAGTGTGACGTGACGCGCCTGGAGACTCACGGAGGCTGCTGGTGCCGGAGGCGGAGGCACCGACGACGGCGAGGACGACGACGACGACGGCGACGTACCGCCAATCCTATGAAAGTGTGGCGATCGGCGGCGAGGCAGCAGGACTCGACAGATAGTGCTAAGCTAGCGTTATCGGCAGTCCGGCATGCACTAATTAGCGCGACGACAGAGTGCCATGCAGCCGGGCCGAGCAGCCAGGCACCAGTCAAGTGTTTTCGCGGCGGACGCGCGCCGTTTCGGCAGACGCTCTGCTCCCTGGGGGACTGGTCGCAAAATACGTGACTAACGAAGGGACCGTCTGGCAGACCCTGAACGCACGGGAATGTGTGTGTGGGGGGGGGAGGGGGGGCGGAGTGTCGCCTGACGCGCGATACGCACATTGCAAGCCGCAAGTCGGAAAAACGGGCCGCCGCCGCCGCTGTTGGTTTGGAAAGTACGTCCCTTCCCGCGCGAGTCAACACAAGCGATGCCAGGCAGTCGGCTGACTCTCGGAAGGGAGTGGCGATGGCGAGAGACGCGGTCGACGCGGCGGGGCGCGAAATGAATGAAATGCGAATGTACTTCCAGTGGCGGCGCTAATTCAAAGGGCCAAACGCTCGGCACCGGCGCGCCCGGCGGGGCGCTGCGGGTTTAGCAGCGTGGTCGCGGTGCCTGGGTGTTGTTGACCCCGCGCCACTCAAATTACGTCGAAGTCCGCGCCATACCGACGACAAACCACACTGCAGAACAACAAGGCCCGTCTGAGCGCGGAGGGACACGGCAAAGATGAAACCCTCACCGTGCGTTGGCGACCGGCAATGGAAGTCGGGGCTGGGCTGGGAGTCCCGGGCGAGTGCTGGGCGAGTCTGCCGGCTCAGCCCAGCTGCATGCTGCGGTAATTGAACCCAAGTACGGTTTGGGCTCGCTCAAAGCCGGCCACGCCCTCGCGCGCCGACAACACCTCACACACGCACACACTCACACGGACAGTCACACGGACACTCACACACGGGCGCGCGCTTCCCGATACAATGGTGGGTTAGGGCGGCACGCACCGCCTCCGGTTAGGTTAGGCTCACTCTGTGGCCGGGGCCTTCGCCGGGCCGACTGCCGCGGCGGCCGGCGGCGGTGGTCGCGGAGGTAGCGGTTCTAGCGGTGGTGGCGGTGGCGGTTGTGGCGTTGTCGCGGCGCCGCAGGCCCGCAGTGCGAGGTTGCTCGGCGCGCATACAGCCGGGCCGCCATCGTGACTTGATAAGACGACGCGTGTCAAGAAGCAAAGCTTTGGCGAAATACCTCAGCCGGGCCCGTTCCGCTCGAGAAGTTGCTGCCCCACTTATCGCTGCCCACGCGACGCTAAGCACGCAAAGCCAATGGTTTTTAGGAGAAAAATACTTGGAGGAGGGTACAGTGGGATGTACTCTTATCGGCGTTCATGCTCTTCTAGTTTGTTTTTCAGGTCTCCGATTAGTCGGTCGGGCAGACTATTAGACGGCCCCCTCCGATGCGCGATTGCGCGCGTCCACAGAGTTTTGACGTTTGATAAAATAAAAATTACTGCGCCGGGGGCCCTTTGCCTGCCTTTGACTGCCTTCGGCGGGCGCGGGGACGGCGCGGCTCGGCGCGGCCCGGCCCACCGGCCAAGTTAATGGACCTTGAAACAGAGATAGGGCAGCGCGGACTGTCTAAGGGGGATCCCCTTTCTCGGCTACAGCAGCGGCTAAAAATAAAACGGGCTGCGTGTTGCCGGACTTAAGATTTTCCGAGAGATGATCCGCCCAAACTGGCAGCGGGTCCGCGTCTCATCCGTTCGATGATAATGACGAATGAGTCCTGGAGTGCTGCTGAACATTTCGCGTGGTCCTGGAGTGGGTGCTGGAGGCCGCCCTGCTTTGTCTTCGTTATGGGTGACAGGTGTGAAGGCCGAAGGGTGAAGGGTGCGAGTCCAGTGCAGGTGCGCGTGTCTGATATCCGAAAATTGTAGTCATTTGTCTTGTCGGGATTTTCAGGAAGGCCCGCGACGTCGCGCAGATCTGGTTCGGCCGAGTCCTACGCGGACGCGGCCGCCGAGAAACGGCCTGGGCTGCAGCAGCAGCTCGCCCGGCTGGCCTGCGGTTCCGGTATCTCGTGATTAATGCCCTGTTTTGAGAACGGTATCTATTCGCTTTAAATCCATGCCCTCGGTTTTCGCAACGCCACACCCTATAGCTCGGCAGCGAGTTGATATTCGTCAATGCCGCGGGCGTCGCTGCGTCCCGGAGGTCCTGGAGGTCCTGGCGGCGTCCCGTCCGGGCGTCCTTGCCTCGGGGGACACCCTGCGTGCCGTGACAGCGCGCAGCCGCGCAGCCCTCCCCCAGGGCGGGGGGTGCCTTGCCGCGCCACCACTCATCTGCGGACCGCGATTTCCGAGGCGCTGAATTCCTGCGGGTCCACTTCGGGTCACTTCGGGCCGTGTCGTTGGGGCCGTCGGGGGCCGTCGGGGGCCGTCGGGGCCGTTCCTCGCGTTCCACCGCGCGGGTCGTCGCGGTGCTTCCATCGCGGCGGAGCCCAGCCTGGGGTTGACGGCGGCCTGGAGGGCGGGGCACGCGCGAGGCACATACAAAGCGGAGTCATATCTCTCCTGTCGCCGCGCAGCAGCCGCGCCGACGACGCCGCGTGATGCCCTTCGGCGGTCCTTCGGGCCCTTCGGGTGGGATGGGGTGGGTTCGGATGGGCCCCCTCAGGACGGCGTCATTGGAAGCAGACCGCCGCGGAGTCCGGCGCCGAGTCTGTGACGCCGCGCGGTGCCCTGAACCGCCGGGCCGACGCCAACGAGCGCCTGAGGGTGCCCGGAGGCCGTCGGAGGCTGCGAGGCGCCGTGACACCGATGCCCGGAGGAGACCCGGCGCCGAGCCCGTGCCCAGGGAGGGACTCGAACCGGGTCGCTCCGTATTGCGTTGCGTGACCTGAGAACATGATTCTGCCTTTGAGCGTGGCTGCCGGTAGGGAGGGGCAGGGCGGGGCCATAATGCATGCCGAACTAAACTCCAGGCCGATCCATCACCCAGGAGTACACACTCATCTCAGGAGGGTTTTTTGGTTGTCTGTTTTAAATGTTGACTCTTTCAAGACAAACAACCGCATCGCCGCGGCGAGGTACGTGACGGTGTTGTGAATCCCGGCGTTACACAGCAGGACACGCACTCCACAGACGTGTGTGCGAAACGGCGGATTTGTTGGTCGGCCGCTCCAGTAGCGAGCGGTCAGCGAGTGCGCGGCCCCGGCGCTGCGAGGCGCGTTCGTGTGAGTGCACAGTGTACGCGACGGCGCGGCCTCCCTCCCCACCAACCCCCGGCCGAACTGCCTTAGAGATTTATGCCCTTTGCAATGCTTATCCGGTCCGGATCTGTGTCCTGATTCTCACCACCCACAAGACCCCCTCCTTCCCTCGGAGGCGAGCTCTGCTTGCGTGCCGGCGTCCCGCCTGTCCATGCGGCATGCCGCATCTCCCATCTCCCCCCCCCTCCGCAGGCTCGTTCGGCTAGTTATTGTTTTGCAAAATGTTTGGCGTCGCGGGCCGAGGCGAGCGGGGCCCTGCGTGGGACTTGTTGAGGCACTACTTGTTGGCCCTCATCGCGGAGGCGCACTGTCACACCACTGGCTGGATGGCGCGAGGACACTTATCTGGCTGGACACAAGAATGACTGTAGACACGGTTTTAACCATTCGCAGCGTGGCTGGGACTAAAAGCAAACTCATACGAGTGATACTAATGGAATCGAAGTATCGATGGGTGACACGATGCGCCGGATTCATAGTCCGCCCCACCACCGTGAGCCGGGTGGGGCGGGGTCGCGTCTCGCAGTGTATGTTTGACGGCGCCGTCCTCGGACTGGGAGTGGATTCGAGTGGATTACACGCAGCACTGTAGCCATCGGGGCGAGCGCCGGCCCGGCCAGCACAGCCCCGAGCCTATATTTCAGGACGGCGTCGGCTTTCATCCTTTCGTCCTTTCATCCCTCTCGCCGCACTTAAGGGATGACGGGCCGAATTTAATCATCAGAAAGCCACTCAAACCCCACTAAATAACGCGTCTGGAAATACCAATAATATCGAAAACGAGGGGCGCAGAGGCCGGGGCGGCCGGACCGTCGGGCGGCGCCCTGGCTATCCCTCTCGCCGCGCCGTCAATCCATTTGGATCATCTGTTTGCCCGGGCGCACAGTGGGTCAGAAGACCGTTGAGGCGGCCGAAAGACGCGTTTCGAGCTCCAGAGTCGCTAAATGGGACTCGAATCGAACGTGTGACCCCAGTAATGGATTGCTCTCCAAAGGCGGAACTCATTGGTAAATTCACACGTCAGATTCGAGTCCCATTTAACGACTCTGGAGCTCAAAACGCGTCCATGATTTTGGCCGCCTGAACGTTCTTCTGACCCACTGTGGGGCGGTCCGCGGCCTCAGGCACGCCGTCATGCCGAGGTCGGCGGCCTGGACCTTTAATCAGGGGCGTCGACGCCGACGCAATTCCAGCCGCGCGGCTCCCTGGAAGCAATGCGTAACTGTACCCCGTAACTGTATAATTTTTGTTTACGCTCTCCGACAGCCGATCGCCCTGATGGTCCTGATGTACGGGGGGCACAACATACCTAGTTATGGTGTAGCAGGGGTACACATCTCCAGGGGGTGTAATATACCAGTTACGCCGGTCCGGCATCGTCTCGGTGTCCGGCCCGCCGGGCCCGGCCGGGCGGGAGATCCAGCCACAGCGGGATGCGGCAGCGCGCAGCACGCCCGTGCAGGACAGACGGCCTACCCTCACGTTCGCAGGCGCTCCCTGCCCGAGGCGCCCCGCCCTGGCGAACAGGTGTCGCCCCATCAGTCTCGTCCCGGCCTCGGGGCCTCGGCCACCTCCCTCGTGATTGCGGGCGGGGCCAGGCGGGGCGAGGCGGGGCCAGGCGGGGCGGCACG
Source organism: Stenchaetothrips biformis (assembly GCA_030522485.1). Taxonomy (NCBI): domain Eukaryota; kingdom Metazoa; phylum Arthropoda; class Insecta; order Thysanoptera; family Thripidae; genus Stenchaetothrips; species Stenchaetothrips biformis. The sequence goes on from CM060087.1 coordinate 20,245,460, forward strand.
ACCTCAGCTCCAGGGAGTGGCGGCCGCGGCCACGAGGCGACGCTGCGCGGGACGCTGGCCTGCCTGGTGCGCTTCTTCCTCTGGAAGCCGGGCAGAGAGATCGCCGCGCTCCGTCTGGAACGACCACGTTACCACGTTAACTTAGCGTTAACGCGTTACATTTGCTCTAAAGCCCTTAACGTTAACGCGTTAAGTTAGTGCAACCATAGTAACGCAGTAATATGGTAACGCGTCACATTTGAAAGCAACGTTAACAACCCTGCGCAACACCCACAGCAGCTACAATGTACTTTGCTTTTACGGACGCAAATCTCCGCGGTGGGACGGCACGCGGTGTGACCCCGCGCCTTAATGGCGTCCATTGGGGGCCGCGGCGTCGTTCCGTCTCGTGTCGGGGGGCTTCCACAATGCAGCGCGCGAAGTGGGGCTGCTGGGCCCCGGGGCGAGCCGAGCATCAAGATAAACAACATGCCGAAAGGAACTGCCTTGATAAACAGGCCGACTGTTAGTTCTACGCGGGGGGCTAGGGCCGGGCCCGGCCGGGAGAAGCTGGGGCCGGGACGCGCCACCCGGCACTCGGGTGGGGAGGCCCCAGGGACTGAGATGGCTAGCAGTGTGGTGCAGGGCGGGGGGACCAATGGCCTGGATTCCTACTCGCAGCGGACGCGGCGCACGCAGTGGTAGTTGTTTGCGGAAAACAAACCATTCCTCCGCCTTCCCAAAAAATCGGAACAAGAGCGAGGGTGGTCGTTTTGCAGACCGGATCCGGTGGAGAGAGCGCGCGGTCGGCGACAGAGGGTGGTGGGTTGAACGAGGTGGTGGATCTTATTTGACTGTAATTCATGCGGTCCTGGCGAAATACTGCCTCGCTCAGCAGCCGCTCTGCATCCGCTCGGCGGAGGCCCGCACTCCCCCCCGGCACCCTGGCATTACGATGTGGCGAAGACGGGGCGGGGCAGGGCGGGGCGCCGTGGCTCCATTGCATTAAATATGTATTATAACCCGAAATATCGCTCAGGACGGTCGGCCGCCGTTACGCACGGCAGCGGAGAGGCCTCAGTGGGCAAGGAGGAAAAGTAGATGATGGAAGCGCGCGCGGGTTTGAAATAATGTGTTTGCGGGTCGGGTGCGGTGCGCATGAACGAGTCATACCGGCCCGCAGCCGGCGGGCACGCAGGGCGGCCTGTGCGCTCCTTCCGCCGGCGGCTGCCCATGGGCTGCCCCAGCCTTGGCCCTAGCCTTGGCCCCAGCCCTCGCCTTGCTTCTCTATGTCTGCCGTTCCGGCCGGCCATTCCTCGGAATGGGACGACCTGGGGCGACGAGCTGGACGACTCGACGGGCAGCAGCAAGCATGGCGCGGCGCATTCACGCGACCTGCAGCGCGACGGGCTGCTCGGCGAGGGCGGCCCGGCCCGGCCAATTTGGCGGGGAATGGGCGAGGGTCGGGGCGCGTTTACGTCACGCGGCCGGCACTCCTTTTTGTTGCCCCGCCCGCTGTGCCAATGCTCCAATGTCACAATCCAGGGGGCCGTGGTGCGGATTGCCTACCTCCCGCTTAATTGCCACGGCGCCTTTTATTGCACGTTAACCGAACGGGAATAGTTTCGCGAAACAAACAAGAGTGTAGAACCCGCCACCATGGTCGGCCGATGGTCGGCGCACTCGGTCGCGGGAGAACGTGGCGAAACGAGCGCTTCATCGCACTGCACCAATGTTCGCCTTCCGCGAACACCTGAAACGAGGCCGCGTCCGCTCTCAGCGGCGTTCATTCTTTTCTTAATTATCCGCCCAGATTTAATTACCCGCTCGTTTCCGCCCACTCGAAGCTTGTTCCTGCAGTCCCTGCCGGCCGAAGGGCCGAAGGGCCGGAGATGCTCGCGAGCCAAGACGGCAGTCCCAATAAAAGGGATTCAATTAGGCGGCGGCCCGGACGCGGCCGTCAGCGCCGTGCCGATGGCGTGTTGGTTTGGGAGGGTGGGTGCCGTCGTGGGTGGGTGCCCAGCCGAGACGGCCACCTCCGACCGCGTTGGTTTGGCCCTACCAGGATGGGTAAGGACTGGTTAGCGCCCTGAAGCGCGTGCACGAATCACAACCATGGGGAGTCAAAATGGCGACGCTACAATGGGGTGTCTTTACTACTGTCATCCCGGCGGCCGCAGCTACTTGGGCTGCTGCGCGACCACAGGCATAGAGTGGGGTGGAGATTGGTGGCGTCCAGCCGTTGGCCCCTTAGGCCGGCCCAGCCCGAGTCATCGCTCTATCATTAAGCGCAGGCGGTGCTGCGAGGCAGGCCGTGCAGGCCGTGCTGGCCCGGCGCTCCCCGCGCCACCGCACCCCAGCGCACGGTGTGTAAGTGTGAGCAGCGGGACGACGGTTCCCACCGCAGCCAGCCCGCAGCCAGCCCGCAGCCAGCCCGCCGTCCCATGGGATTTCAGTAAGGTGCCATGGGATATGTCTCATTGGATCCTATGCGGCCCATGGGTTTTTGGGACTGGGCCCCTGCTCCTGGACGTAGGGGAACGCCTGCCCTCGAACTCCCCGAAGCGTCTGGCCGCCCAAAGCCGCGAATCGAGCTCGAGTCGCTCGAGTCTGGCTGAGTGGGAAGCTGCTGCAGTGCTGCGCGCACCATCGGATGACGGAGTAGAAGAATAAGAAACCGCGCCCAAATGAAAAAGAAGGAGGAGAGCAGTTTCGTAAATTTATGGACCGATCTCCGTAAATTTTTATCGACACCCTTCATGCATTATTTACGGTTTCTCCTCAGTGCTGCCGGGGTCCAGGCAGCTGGATGCTGCAGCCTGATGGCAACGGTATTTGACAACGCAGACAAGCAGACACAGCATGGGCTGTGACTTCTTCTCGGCGGGCGAGGAGGGCGGCTCATGGTGACAGAAACAGGGAAGGAGCGCACCACGCGGGGCTGACCCGGCCGGCCCACCTCAGGACAATGACACGTCATGTGTGCGGCGAGCCGCAGGGCGCAGCTAAGGGCAGCCAAGGGCCGCGGAGCAGGGCCCACAGCCGAGACGGGCAGAGGCCACTCCACTTCACCCTGCGCTGCGGCGGCGGCATAGCGCCACCCGGCAAGGGGCGAACAACATATTCATGCCACGCGTTGTGATGCGCCTTGGCGGCATGGACTCCAGATCCATTGCACAATAAAGGGTGATGCGGCTCCCGGAGCGAGGCATGGGAGGCGTGATGCCTTGCATGATGCTGGGCCTTTCCCGCTGGTGCGATTGGAAAAGTGGGAGAGGTTTCTCCCCGGTGGACAAAGAGCCCCGAGTGGGAGAAGGGCTGGGGGCGGGGCGGGGCTCGTCGGAAACAATAAAGGCTCGGAGGCTAATCATCGCGCTGCCTGGCGCTGGCCGCGTCAAGCTCGTAAAGGCGTAGCGGCGCCGCCCTGGCCCGCCCTGGCCCGCCCTGGCCCGCCCTGGCCGCAGCGAGGCGACACGACGGGCTGCCGGGGGATACACACCGAGGTCACGGTGCGGTGGAGGGGGGGGGGGCAGCACTTTACATCACTTTGGGTTAGCCAACTCCCAAACTACGGCACGGAGCAGCCAGCGGTCGGGACAGCGACCCCCCCCCCCCCCCCCCCCATCCCCGCTGAGGGTGTGGGGACGAATCGGACGGCTTTTCCCTGCGGTCGCAATTCGATCAGACCGGAACAGGGGACTCCAAGACCAAGTTTGGCGAATTATTTCGAAAAGTCGCCGCCAATTACGTGGTCCGTGACGAGCCCGGTGAGGAGGAGACAGGGTGGCCGCTCGGTCCGAACGGGAGCGGAGGGGTGATGAGCTGCCTGCTGGAGGAGTCTGGCCCGGCCGGCCCAGACGGACCCAACCGCCTCAGCCCCGCCGCAATTGGCCCGGAAGACTGTCGTGAGCATCCCGCCGGGAGGACCGCCGCAGCCCTTGTCCGCCGCCAAGTGACCAGTCAGGCGACAAGGCGTCGGGCGGTGCCGGCCACGGCCCACTGTGCGACACGGTGCGACAGGAGGGCCGGGAACGTAATCAAGGGCACCATGAAAACTCTTCGGCGAAAAAAAGGGATAGCGCCTCGTTTCATGCATAAAAACATGACAGGCGTGGGCTGCGCGCTGCGCGTGTTTTGGGGAAATATCACCGCGTCAACGCGGCTCTCAGGTAGCGGAGTAACAGGTGAAGTGAAGTGTGCCGCCGAGTGGCGGGGCGGGGCGGGGCGGGGCCCGGTTGGTGGCGTGCGAGGCCTGTCCCACCCATGCTTGCCTCCCTCGATGCCCCATTACTCCATAAATCGGCCCTCCGGATGAGCCGCGGCGGGCACGCGGCACGCAACCCCGAAAGCCAAGGGTCGCGGTCTGGAAGGCATTTGTGAGTCGAGGAGGGCGGTCCGGCCGCATGCTCCCCGTGGTTGATTCCCGCTGCTCAGACGGCCATCCGTCGCTGCCGGTGCTTCAGCACGGTACAGCTGCAAGTTTTTCCCTCCGGACCCACGGGCCCTCGCTCCCCGTGCCTCGTTCCCGGCAGGGACATTTACTTGATGTCCTTCGTGCTGCAGGGGACGGCGAGGGACGCCAAAGGACACCGTCCTCCTTTCAGTTTTCGCCGTGACACGGTTGTTAATTACGCCGGTAAATTCCCGCCGGCAGGCTTGCCACGCCCAGGTTTATTTTCAGTCGCCCTGAGCTTTTAAGAAAGTGCAGTTTGCTCGGCGCGCCACTCGCCCGTTCCCTGTACAATGTGTGCTGTAATTCGCAGGGACACTGCTTTTCATTCCCTCATATTTTTTTGGATTCATTCACAGTCGTGAGCCGTTGTACATTTTCGCGTTTGTTGGGCGGAGAGTGAGAGAGAGAGCGTGTTTGTTGCATGTGGGAAAAACTGGTGTCCTAATATATTTGGCGCAGACAGCTGGAACCTCAGCGACCTCGTGACAACACATGTGTCATTCCTTTCTCGATGTATAACGCATGCGGTTCTTGGATCGTGGTTTATACATGGGGGCTGCTGGCAGCCAAACATTTTAAAAATGATAATAAATATGGGCGGCGGCGGTGATGCTCGCGAAGAAGCCGAGGAGGGGCTGCTCTGCACCCTGACCGGTGACGTTGCCCCTGAGGCGCCTTGGTTAGGCTAGGTTCCGCACACCTAGAGGGTAAAAAATCAAATATTTTAAGGGAAAATATTGATGAGCGTGAGGACGCTCTGCTCCCTCTCGTTGCGACGGACGCTGGAACAAGGGGCGGCTGCGCTGCGTCCCCGGAGGCGGCTCGGCCCGCTCTTAATGAAATATGGAGCTGCACCGGCGGAACCAGCGTGCTGGCGGAACCGGACGCATTCCGATTGGCGGGGCTGGCCGGGCGTGTCAATGGCAGCCTCCCTTCCGGCGGGCATTGCCGTTACATCGGCCGATTTAGCCTTCCCCACCGGCCTTTTTGTTAACGCTCGCCCGCCAAAAAAAAAATTATAATGCGCTCCGGCTATGCGGGACGGTCGGATCATTTCCGGGCAGCGTCCACCGGGGGAATGGCCCCACTGCCTCGCCGGGGGCGCGCGCCGCGCCTCGGCCGGCCTCCACCGATTGGGGGTAGGTATTCCTGGAGTTGGCGCAGGAATGCCGAATGGGTGGTGGCCACTACGGTCCTGCTTGTTGTTGTTGTTGTTGTTGTTGTTGTAGCTGCCGGGGATTTGAGGTTTCGGCCCTACGCGCCGTGATCGCAATTTCCGACCCCCGCAGGCCGCCTCAGGCTATGTCTGTGCCCACCGCCCCGTGAACACGAAAAATAGAAGGTCGATTGGATTTTTCGGTCTTCATCTCCCCCTGACGATATTATCAGATTAATGTGCGACGCCACCTTCACGACATTGTGTGCTCAGAGAGGGGGGGGGGGTCGAAATGGCTGGAGACGGTTCCAACGGTGTACTCTCTCGATCATGAGATACTACGACGCAGCCCGAACCGACCCGGGCCTCCCTCCCCAATGCCGAGGTCCAGTGAGCCTTCACGGGGATGTGGGCACCGGGGCAGTGGAGGGGGAGCGGGGGCAGGTGGAAAGGGCTGGCCCGAGGGCCGAGGGCTCTCATGAAGCGTTCAGGTCGGCTGCATCCGCACAGGCTGGAGTACTCTGCCTCACTGCCGCACTGCCGCCGTGCGCCGCGGCCGAAACTTCTGAAAAGGAAAACCAGTTTCAACACCACTTGAACAGCGTCTTGCAGCAATTTTTAAAATAACTTTGCATTATATAATTCCTTCCCCTTGGATACTGTTGGGCCATAAATTCCTGTTCTGTCAGGCAGCTTGTGTGCCTCTCTTCCTCTCTCTCTCTCTCTCTCTCTCTCTCTCTCTCTCTCTCTTTCTCTCTCTCGCTCTCTCTCTCTCTCTCTCTATCTCTCTCAGACAGCGGGTAAAAGAAACGAAAAGGGAGGCAAGAGCGGCACCCTCTTCGGTAATATCGCGACTTTAACACCGCCCAGTCCGGAGTGCCGGCAGGCGGAAGTGTCTGAGGCGGCCGAGGCCGTGGCGGCGCTGGCTCGGAAAATGACCTCATCTAGTTTCATATCCCAGACGAGGACCCTTGTTTATGCAGCTCGGTGCGTATTTCAAGCAGGAGGCCGCTCTCGGTTTCCGCTGCATGAATAGCGTTTTTAAAACTTAACATATTTTGAAACGAGTGGAAAACAAACATAATGTCGCCGAAACGCATCCGAGAATCTTGCATCGCGTTAATCCACGTCCATTTTCTCTCTCTCTGTTGCAGAACTTGAAGAACCAGATCATGACGACCAACCTGTGGGTAGAACAGGTAAGGCAGCAGCACACTCTCGTGATCCGATTGACGCTGATTATGCGCGGGGTGGACGGACGTCCTGCGCACTGAGACGCCGTCCGGCCCCGCAGCCTCCAGCAGCATCCTCCAGCAGCCTCCAGCAGCAGCCTCCAGCAGGCCAGAGTCGCCAGGACGTCGTCAGTGACCCTTTCCGCTGCCCACTGCCCGACTGCCCCACATCCCTACCCTCCGTCCGTCCGTCTGGCGCACTGTCCCGCCGCTGCCTTCCCGACCCGTTTTCTCTGGGCCAGTGAGCGTCGCACGGATCCACACAGTGTATGAGAATGCCGTGTGTCAGTGTGTGGTATGTGTGTGTGTGTGTGTGTGTGTGTGTGTGTGTGGAGGAGGGGGGTGTCCCTAGAGGCACCCCAGAGGCATACGTGCAAGTTTAACTTGTATGAAAGAGGGTGTTTGAATTCCAGGTTCGTGCGTGCGTTTGCGTGTGAAGGGGCGCTGTGTGTGAGCAATTAGAGGCTTTGAGACATTTAATAAAGGCGCTAAATGTTACACCAATTACAACAGTGATAACGTTGTCCCGCGCAACCGAGCGAGGCGCGAACTTTGTTTGATGTTTTTTGTCGTGTGTGCGTAAGGCGTAATCGAAAGCAATTATTTGTTTTTGCACGTGCAGTTGGTACGTCACGCTTATGACGTGAGGTCCGTGCCGTATGTTGGCAGCCCTGCTGTAAATTTATGGGTGCCCCGAGGTTGGCGCCAGTGACGCGGTTTGTTGTTTCCCGTGTAATGAATGTTGCTCACGTCACTGCGTGTGCGTGTGTTGGGGGGAGGCAGGGGGAGGGGGTGGGGGCTGCGATGCGTGCGTGTAGGCGGCCGCCAAAGTTTGAAAAGAAGAAAGGCCTATGGGAACGATGGGAACAGTTCGAAGCTGCAAGCGCGCACAAAGAAAAATGCTTAGTGAGAAAAAAAAAGTTGTAACAAAATACTTTATCTATATTTTTGTGAGCGAGTTAGGCAGCTGTTACCTATAGAACGCACGAAGTCGAGAATATTTGTCGGTGAACATAAATGTGTGTGTTTGAGAGAGAGAGAGAGAGAGAGAGAGAGAGAGAGAGAGCGCGCGTCTCCTTCCGCCGGCAGCAGTTGGCTGGCACTCCTGGCCGTTTACATGCCGATGTTATCCCCCATCTTTGTGTGCCCTGACTGGGGGCTCAAGTTTGTTCTCTGTTTCTCTTCCAGTCGTGGTACGACTACAAGCTGCGCTGGGAGCCCAAAGAGTACGGCGGCGTGCAAATGCTGCACGTGCCCTCCGACCACATCTGGAGACCTGACATCGTGCTGTACAATAAGTAAGTTGAGCCGCTTCCCTCCGCTTCAGTGCCGATACATTAATGCAGAGAACCTTTCACCCGCAGTCCAATTCATACGTTTTCGAAAAAGAAACGTGCCGTATTTATTTATTTTACTTTTTTGTGTGTTTTAACAAAAACAACGGCCAAAATAATGTGCGCGATGATCATGTCCAACCCCATGTGCCAGGCACCTTGTCCAAGTCGCTGTTTTCTTTGTTTGTTTTTTTTTTTAAATGCCTTTTTTTAATAAAGTGACATCTTGTTTTGCAAATACGGTGCCGCGCGGCGCCCCAGCTTGCGCGCCGCGGCGCCCTCGTTAGAGGCTTCTTCACCCTGGCGTAGGCGTGAAATGTTACTCGGCCCGAGACGCGCGTTAGGCAAAGTGAAATGGGGGCGGGCAGGGCAGCCAGCGCGCCGCGCCAGCAGACGGGTCGCTGCACCGCACTGCACCGCTCTGCACCGCCAACCAAAAAAAAACAAAAAAACATTGAAAAGCAAACTTTGGTGCTGACAACTATTTGGCAATGACAAGGCGCCGGCCCTGTTCCTCTCGGCATTCTTGTTCCCCGGTGTTCCCTGTCCGCCGTAACAACATCCTCAACACCTTCCAACGTGAGTTAGTAGTTTCTTCTCGCCGACCCAACTCCTCCAGGAATTCGTTCCACAACGGGGAGAGACTAAAGCGACGCGGCCTAGACTGAAGTCGAACAACTCCCCCTCCCCTGCCGGCCCGGGAGGCCCCTCCCGCTTGAGTTTGCTCTTATATTAATTAAGGGCCCTGCGTTCTCTGCCGAAAACTTCATGATGGTGATATACTTTTTCGGGCCAAACTTTTGCTCCGCCGCAGAGATAGTAGCCACTGTGGTATAGAATGACTCACTTTCCGTTTGCTGCGCGGCGCGGCGCGGCGCGGCCCGCTAGGCCCTGCCATCCCCGCAGAGACTCGCAGAGACTCGCGGACCTGCCGGAAGCGATCCCGAAGAGTCGATCTGTCTGTCGCACTCGTTGGGTGTCGTAGCGTTTACGTAATATGTGGACTAAGCGGGGCGGGGACCCTAATTGGTCGCGAGGGCGGTTTATTATTTTTTCAAGCCGCCGCTGGAGGTCCCGTTTGGGTGGCCGAGGCGGCGGGCGGGGCGGGCAGCAGGAAGGCCGACAGACAGCTGCCGGCCCGCCTAATCAGATGGGGCGGCCTTATTATCACTGGCGCCCCCCCGGCCGTCCCCGTCCGTCCCCGGCCGTCAGCTGTCGTTGGCCTCCTCCTTGTTTGCCTCCGTGCGCAACGCCGCTGCGTGAGCACCACTCCAGCTCGCCTCGGGGACTCACTGGGGAGCCACGGTCCAGCCACGCCCCACGCCGCCACTCACCGCGCCCCACAGCCGCACGGTGGGCCGCAGTGCTCATGACTGATGATGTCATCGCTAATGAGACGAGTCTGGGATCATCACGACCATGACCCTAGAGCTGCGCTGCCCAGGGCCCTCAAGTCCACCCTGCATAAACAACTCTGTGGAAACTTTTGCTCTTTTCGGTTGGTAGTGTGCGGGCGAGACGTGCAGAGTAAGGTCGCGCCCCATCACGAGACGGGTCTCGGCGCCGAGTGCCGTGGCAGTCCCACTGCCCGGCGGGTGGCCGACAAAGGAGGCAGTGCCGTCGTCGCGCGCTCCGTGGGGGAGAGAGAGGGAGAGAGAGAGAGAGAGAGAGAGAGAGAGAGAGAGAGAGAGAGAGAGAGAGAGAGAGAGAGAGAGAGAGAGAGAGAGAGAGAGAGAGAGAGAGATAGCGTCGAAGGAAGCACTGCCAGTCTGCTGTCCTCAAGGGCGGATCCAGAGACGGGTTCAGGGGGGGGGGCGATGTCGCAAAAGTTGCCAACATACAGGGGCTAAGTGCGACTAGTTGCCTACCTTTCAGGCGGCTTCGCCGCCTTCAGGTGGGGGGGCGACCCCCCCCCCCCCCCTCCCCCCCCCCCCCGGTCCGCGCCTGGCTGTCCTGTCGCCGTGCACACTTAATGTTCTACGGTGAAATCTGAATCGTAAGACACAAACTTCATTAGTCTTCTATATGCTACGGTTGAATTTTTAAATTCCTCTTTATGCTACGATGAAATTCACCAGTTGGAATGGTAATACAAAGAAGATTTGCTGTAAGGCATTCCTAGATTATACAACTATATTTTACGGTGAGATCTCACTGTAGGGTGGCCCTTTATCATTAAATAAAGTACAATCAAAAACGTATTGAAACTAAAACTATAGTAGCTTACGGTCAAAAGACGGATCTAGCATTACAGCAAATTTTAGTACGGATAGCCTATAGCATATGTACACCCAAAATAGATAGGCGGAACATTAGGTTCAAAAAAGGTGGTAAAAAATTTAACATGTTTGAAAAGGCAGTGTAGTTTGCCGTGCCTTATAAAGGCCGTACAAAATGTAGTCTGAAGAAAAAATAATGTCGAGGTCTAAAATGGCGGTAATAATTTATACCATCAATGCAGATGAAAACATATTTTGAATGGTCATTCCAGGAGACAAATCTCAATACCACCAGAACATAGAAAGCAACAATCTTAGTTTAACTAATCACCACTCACTTGTAGTGTATTGGTATGTGATACTGTGTTAAGTCCATGAAACGAAGAATGGGAACGGCTGATCCCCACAAGCAGACATGAATGACTTTTAAAATCAATATATTAGGGTCAACACCACATTTTGTTTATGAAAATGTGTCATACCATTATTCTTTAACTAGGTAGACATCCAGATTACACAATCAATTTGTTCTTGCAACTATGAAACACTCACTTCTGTCCACTGTGATGGTTTTCCAGTGCTTGGTGAAGGGAGGTTAGTCGGCACGCAGCTAGGTTGAGATATTTTAGGCACTACGAGGCGTCAACCCAAGCAACACTTTTCCACGTTCCCTTTGGTTCGTGGTTTCACTGTTATTTTGTAGTTCGAAACCGGTTATAAAAGTTTTGAAACTAAATAAAAGTGAACATGCTAGAAATGAAGCACAAACAAACAACAAAAAGCGCACACAAAAACAATCAGATGTGCCAACATGACAGTGATATTGTCGACGTTTACAAATGTTGGCACACCTGATTGTTTTTGTGTGCGCTTTTTGTTGTTTGTTTGTGCTTCATTTCTAGCATGTTCACTTTTATTTAGTTTCAAAACTTTTATAACCGGTTTCGAACTACAAAATAACAGTGAAACCACGAACCAAAGGGAACGTGGAAAAGTGTTGCTTGGGTTGACGCCTCGTAGTGCCTAAAATATCTCAACCTAGCTGCGTGCCGACTAACCTCCCTTCACCAAGCACTGGAAAACCATCACAGTGGACAGAAGTGAGTGTTTCATAGTTGCAAGAACAAATTGATTGTGTAATCTGGATGTCTACCTAGTTAAAGAATAATGGTATGACACATTTTCATAAACAAAATGTGGTGTTGACCCTAATATATTGATTTTAAAAGTCATTCATGTCTGCTTGTGGGGATCAGCCGTTCCCATTCTTCGTTTCATGGACTTAACACAGCATCACATACCAATACACTACAAGTGAGTGGTGGTTAGTTAAACTAAGATTGTTGCTTTCTATGTTCTGGTGGTGTTGAGATTTTTCTTCTGGAATGACCATACAAAATATTTTTTAATCTGCATTGATGGTATAAATTATTACCGCCATTTTAGGCCTCGACATTATTTTTTCTCCAGACTGCATTTTGCACGGCCTTTTTATGGCACTACAAACTATACCTCCGTTCCAAAGGCGGTAAAATTTGGATTATGCCTTTCCAACATTACTACCTTTACTTGTGGAAATAATAGTGCCTTTCAATTTTGAGTGTATACTGAAATTTTTTTACGAGGATATTAGCTGGTATGATGGTCTACTTGCAAAGTATGCAGAGTGTTCTTCTACGGTGAGAATTCATTGTATCTTATGACACAGCTGATTCGTATTACGTTTGCGCAGCTAGAACCATAGGGTACGATGAGCTTTTATGGTATTACGAATAGATTTCACCGTAGATTATTTGGAGTGTGGCAAGCGAGGCGCGCGTCGGGGAGGCTGCTCTCTCAGGCTGCCCGTCCATGCCAGTCGCCCTGCTGTTGTATTGTCGCCGTGCGTGGCCCTGCCTGCCAGCCCTGCCTGCCCGCCCGACCGCCTGGCGTCAAGAGGCAATTGTTTCGCACTTTGAAAGGCGCGCACCAAAAGATCTCCCGGAAGGATGGGGGTCGTTCGGCGTCGCCTCGCGACTGTGGCGCCAGCATGCTGCAGCAGGCGAAAACGAACGGAAAAGAATAAAACGGAAGGGAGACCGACAGAGCGCCGTACTCGGCGTTTGCTTTTCAACGGCCGGGGGTGCCCCACCCACACCTTCCTCGCCCCACCTGGCTGGCAGGCAGGCAGGCAGGCAGGCAACAGCAGGCGGCAGGGCAGCGCCGAATCCCAGCCAGCTCCAAGCCAGACTCCCTCTTCGATACAGCCGCCCTGTTTCTCATTAATTTCCCAGCAGAGCCTGGCGCGAGGGGTTGGAGGGGGCAGGCACGCGGTGCACTGCGCAGCGCACGCCCTTCCGCAGAGAGGGATGGCTAATTTTTGCGATCGGATAATGATGCTGCCGTGCTTGACGCGGAGTTTACGGTTTATTTTTTTTTCCCCCGGTACTGAACAACGCACAGCACATCTCCGCAAACCCTCGACGACCGAGCGCAGCCCGGCGCAGCGCAGCGCGATCTCCACAGTGATTGGCAAAGTTGGTCCGGTCTGCGTGTCTGCACGCTGAGTGGACGAACGAAGCGGGTCAAAGCGAAGTGCGGGGTCAGACCGAGCTGGCAGCCCGCGGCCCGAGCGCCCTCATCCCCAATATCGCGGCGTCCGCCTGGCAGCATGGGGCTATCATATGATAATTAAAGGAAATTTATGTAGAGGCAAGGAGAGCAGGCGGCTTGGACTTGGCCGCGCCCAGCCAGCCTCAAGCAGCCGGCCTCCAGCTCCAGAGACTGGCATAATGAGCGGGCCTCGCCTCCCCGCCGACAACTGCGTATACTGATAGTCCTGGGTCGAGCTTCGCGCGTCTCTTCTCGCCACTTGGACCGCGCGGTGCGATGCGGCGGATGAGGCCGGCGCGCTGTCCGTGGGTGAGGCCAGGCCAGGACACTAGACCTGCCCCGGTCAGGCGGGGTAGCCCGGCGGGCCGCGGTGTGGACGATACACGCCGGCCCCCGGGGCTGCTGAGGAAACAATCTCGCCCGGCCTGGCGTGCCCGGCCCGCCCGGTCCGCAGCAAGCAGAGGCAAGTCCCTCCCCAAAGGGCCTGCTCCGCGCCGCTCCCAAAATGAAGAGAAAAAGCATTGGCGTCGAAATGTCTTTCAGAGTAACGAGCTGCTTCTCATTAAACGCTGTCGTATGCAGATTTATAAAGTATTCACGATGCGATACAAAAAGAATGGCGCGGTCGTATGTACAGTGGAGAGTGTACCCGCAGCTCCAGCGCCCCGGCCGATGAAGACAGTGAGTGGCGCGCAGATGCCGCAGATGCTGCCGAGGAAAAAGAAGGGAGGCGCGTTTAAGTGGCGTCGCGCCGCGCTGTCAGCGACCGGGCGCGCTGCCAAGGCCCATGTTCCGGAGCACGGTGCCGCCGCACAGCGCGTCGAGGATGTCGTTGAAGTTGCTGAGGGGCCGCTGCGGCCGCCCCGTGCCGCGGCCAAGCAGCAGACTGGGGGTCGCGTCCACGCCGTCCACGCCACTGCCGCCGACGCCTCGCGGCTCACTGCTCCGAAGCCGGCGGCTGGGCTGCGCCGGCCTAGTCACCTGCACCGCAGAGAGGCTCCTTGAGGACGCGCGCGCCACCGCGACGACGGCCTTGTCGGGCGTGAGGACGCACCGCGCCGCTGGCGAGTGCCTGGCGGTCGGCGCCGGCCTGTCTCCGCGGCCGCAGCTTGGTGGTCCTCCGGGCCGCCTGCTTCTGGGTCGCGTCCGGTGGGGACGCCGCCGGGGCCGCTGCCGCTCCGCCGGTCCCTGGAGGGCCGGACCCTGAAGGGCCGGTCTTTGGGGGGTCCTTTCGGGCGCCCTTGACGCTGCTGCCGGCACTGGCGGTGGACGACGTCGCCTTCCGCGCTGCAGATGAGTTCCTTCTCAGCCGGGTGCCGCGAGCCCTGAGCAGTGTTGCCAAGTGTAGTGGCGTCTCCAAGGGCCCAGGGCCAGCCTCAAAAGGGCTGCCAGCGGCGCCAGCCCCTCGCAGCGGCCCGAGGATGGCCTCGGCGCACCTTCGGGTCCTCGTCGCGTTCACCTCGCTGGACGCCACAGTGCTGGGCGAGTCACTGGAGGTCGTGTCGCGGTCCTGTGGCGCAGGGAGCGGGGCAGCGCAGGGGATGGATTAGAGACGGCACAAGGGGAAACAACTCGTTTACTTTTGGGTACATTGCTCTGTGGGTTTCGCAACTACTTTTTGCAAATTAGTAAAATTTGCGTGAAATTCTCTGTAGCTTAAAAAAAATTGCAATTTGTAAATTTTTTTGTAGTGTTTGAACTATTTTTTAATCTGATTAAAATTTGATTTTGTTTTTGTCGGTTTTCACAGTTTGTGTAATTTTCGTTTTCATCTTTTGTAAAAGTTGTTTCTCCCTCAGTGACCACCTCGTTGTGGCGCGAGGTGGAGGTCTTGGCCGCCATCCTGGTCCTGGCTGCTTGCGGGTTCCGCCCTCGGCCCCGCCGCGACGCGCGCGCCCCGGGCTGCTGGCCTGCTAGCGAGGCAAAGGGTCAAGACTTTTCGAATAAGGTGTGAACGATTGAAGACTGTCCACTTCCGTCCGAACACGGAAAAAAATAATTAGTTAATCCAATTGATGTGTCGGTTGGATTAACTTTTTTTTTTCGTGTACTCATCGGCAGCCTCGGCCCGCCCCCCTCACCGGATGAACTCGCCAGACTGACGAGCGAGCTGGACGGGGGATCGAGGTCCGGCCCGCCCTCGCCGGCTGGAACGCCTCCAGGAGCGGTGACTGGAGGCGCCGAAGCCGTGATTGCAGCCGCGACCGGAAGCCCTCCAGCCCCGCCAGGCGCTCCAGGGTGACCGGGGGGCTGCGTAGGCCGCGCCTGCTGGGGCACCGGGATTGCACGCTGACAGCCACGAGGATTAAGGCCAGCCAAGATGGATGGAGTTAAAAGAGTCGCCGACACGGCGCTCTCCTCTGCCCTGTCCCGTGCAGGCCGGCAATGCGGTGTAGACGCGCTGATTGCGCCTCGGCGTGCCGCGCCTGCCGCGCCTGCCGCGCCCCACAACGCCGGTAGTTGCCTCGGGCCTCCGACCCACCCGAGTGACCCTCTTTCCCCGCGCCAAGTTGACTCAGACGATCGCTCTGACGGCTTTTCTTCTCCCGTTAATCCGTCCTTACCGTCCTCAATTACGCCTCCCCCCCCTTCTTTTACTGTGCGCTGCGCGTTGCTTTGTGGACACAAGGCTTCGCCGGCAGGCCTCCGGGGGCGGAGGGGTGCGAGTAGGCCGTGGGCCAGGGCAGGAAGCGGGGCAGGCAGCGCCGGCAGAGTGATAGTGTTTAGGTGATTAGTGTTAATCCGTTCGGACAACTGCGTGGCGCGGCGCGGTGAGCCAGCCGGGCCAGCCCCGCAGTGCGATCGATCAAACGGGAGTGGCATGATGGGCATCGCGGACACACCGAGCACTGCGGGGCCACCACGAGCCCGGCGTGCAGCACGAGCCGCTCGGAATGCTGACTGCCATCCCCTGCAGTCTGAGCGGCGTTCCGTCTCCCTCGCACGCGGCGCCCCGCCCTGCCCCGCCCGGGGATTGCAGGGGACGGCAGTATCCCCGAGGTCTTACCGCCTCGCCCTGCTGCTGCCCGCCCTGCCAACAACAAAACACCGTCATTTCCTGCCGGTGGCGGGCCGGTGGCCGCTGCGGTCACAGAGTGTCACCTGAGCGGCGCCGTGATGGTGGTAATTGCCGGTGAGGGTGAAGGCCTTGGCGGCGACCTTGGTGACGGCCTTGGCGGCGTGGTCCTGGCACGGCGCGCTGCGGCAGACAGACAAGTGCCTAGCTGCCGATCGCACACCTCGGCCCCGCCCTGGCCACGGCCTGGCCCCGCCCTATGGCCACGCCGTGAACACGGCCGACCCTTCCGGAATGCTGCGTCCGGCCCAACTTGACTCGCCGCCCACTACCCTCCTCCCTGTCCGGAGCAAGCAATCTTTCCGGTGCGACGGCGCCCTCTCGCGACGGCCCGCCGAGGCGGCCGGGCTCTTTGGGCAATCGAATGGAAGGCCTCCCAGCCGCAAGCGGCGGCAGCAGCAGCAGCAGCGGCCCAAGGGTCCGGCCCGGTGGGGCCCTGGCCCGCCCTGGCCCGCCCTACCCGGACAGTTAGGACCAAGGACCCTCCTCCCCTCCGGTGCGCTCTCCACCGCCTTGCGGCCTATTGGCGTTTCCTTTTGCTCACTCAATCAAACAGTTCGGTCGCCGCCACCGTCTCCTTGGTTGTGTTTATTCTTTCCTTTTCTTGCACCTTCCTCCGGACGCTTCCCTCTTTCGCTCGTTTACCTGTCCTGGTCCGGCTCGGTGGGGTGGGCGGCGGTGCAGCGGCAGTACCCGGGGGCCGGCGGGGGCGGCGGGGGCGGCGGGTCAGGCGGCGCCTGCACCCCGTACAAGTAGCCCACGGGGTGGTCGTTGGAGTCTCCAAACAAGTCCTCCAGATGCGGCCGGCGCGCCGCAGGGCCTGGCGTGGCGCACGGGCAAGCTCGGTCGTTATTTCGCTCACGGAGAGGCTCTCGATGACCGGCGCGGTGCACCGTCGGCCGGTCGATGGGTGCGCGTGGTGAAGCACCGGGGCGGCGTCGTGCAGGCCGTGCCGGGATAATGGCAGCAACTTGATGACGTCACTCGCACCCTCGATGCCCTTGATCCACTCGGCCGCCCTTAAAATACTTGCCAAACTGCGTAACTCTGCCGATATTGCAGTCTGCTTAACCCTGCCTTGCCTGGGCCCAGTGTGCCCCCCCCCCCACGCATCTCTCTGCAGTGCACTTTGAAGGGCCTCGTGGAATGCGCCCTGCCCCGCCCGCCCCTGGGGACGGCCCAGGCACGCCCCCGCCGCTACCCCGCGCCGCCAAAGAATCCCGTGCGAGTCCCAGCCCAGGGCGCGCCGGGCGAGGTCAAGTCCCTTTGAAGCAAAGTGTGCCCACCGGAAGGGACCTTGAGTAGGGCTGAAAGGAGAGGAAGGACGGGCTGCAGGGAGCGTCGGGCTGGGCTGGGGTGGGGCGCGGTGGGGTGGAGGCATCGAGTGCCGTTATTCGTTCCTAAGGTCTCCAGGCCCAACCGTAGCTGTTGGCGGAGTAGGCGGCGTAGCTGCTGGCCATGTGCAACCGGTCCACGGGGACGGCGTTGGAGGCCACGGCGCTGCAGGACGCACAGGTCGGCAGGGACCCGGTTGGAGCAACCTGTGAAAAAAAAGGACAAAAAACGGGAGAGAATCGGATCACACTTCTCACGGTAAATGGAAACCGACGCGCGCAGGGGCCCGGGACGGCGGTGGAGTGTTTCCTAGGATGGGCAATTTCTGTCTGTGCGGCACTTGTGCGGAAATGTCCAGGACAAAAAGCGGGCGGCCCAGCCGACGGACGGCATGGCGCCGGCGGTGGCCATCGCCGAGCACGGCGCGGTGCGGCGCGGCGTCCGT
Source organism: Stenchaetothrips biformis (assembly GCA_030522485.1). Lineage (NCBI taxonomy): Eukaryota > Metazoa > Arthropoda > Insecta > Thysanoptera > Thripidae > Stenchaetothrips > Stenchaetothrips biformis. Next base: position 20,263,281 of record CM060087.1, read on the forward strand.
CCGCGCCGGGCTTTCAGATTTATCATCGCGGCGCGGTGTCGCTGGAAGTGCCTATAAAATCGCGCTGCGGCCGACGCATGGCGAGGTGGGGTGGGGTGTGGTAGGGTGGGGTGGGGTGTGGTAGGGTGGGGTGGGGTGGGGTGGGGAAGTCCTCGCACGTCTCCGCCCGGAGCGTCCTGTTTAAATCCCCTCGGCCACCAGCAAAAAAATCATTTTGATTTTTTTTTTTCATTTTTTTTTGTGAGCACTGTTAGCGTCACGTTCCCCTGCTCTCATTGGGCTGTGCGTGTCGGCGACGGGTCGCCAGCACGTCGCAGGCCAGGCCGCGTCGGCGGAGGGAATGTTACCGTGGAATGCAGGTCGTCCAAGTCGACCCACTTCCCCCCCGGACGCGCGGCGGGGCCCTCGGGACGCTCCAGCCCCGCTGCCTCCAGCCCGGGGCCCTCCAGGGACCGCAGCCGCGACAGCAGCTGCGCACGGCGGCGTCGGCGTGAAGCAGCGTGCGATGAAGGAAGCAGCAGTGGTTACATTGTAGAGAGCAGCGCGAGTCGGCAGTCGGGCGCAGCCAGGGCGCAGCCAGGGCAGGCCGTCCCGCCGAAGAATGGCGCCCTTAAATGCGAGCGATGGGCGCAGCGAGTTGGAGCGGCGAAGCAGTCAGCGGAACAATTAAGAGTCGAGCGGAGTAGCGAAAAGAATACGCATCGGCCAGTTGCGCGCGCTTTGTGCTTCATTTCGACGTCAAGGCCAAGGCCTGGGCGAGGTGGGAAGGGGGGGAGAGAGATAGAGAGAGAGAGAGAGAGAGAGAGAGAGAGAGAGAGAGAGAGAGAGAGAGAGAGAGAGAGAGAGAGAGAGAGAGAGAGAGAGAGAGAGAGAGAGAGAGAAAAAAACACGCATCGGACCGTCACCATGCGCGGTGTTGACCATGATCCCGTCGGCTCGGATCCGACCACCCGCATACCGTCCATATTGTGACGCGACCCTGCCCGCCCGGCCCGCCCAGCGCGCCCGGCCTGCCCCAGGCCCTCCCAAAGACATTCAAAGTCCAATCCAATTTGTCGCGGAGGAAATCCACTCGCAAGGCGAAGGACGACCCGCCAATCGGGCTGCCCCGGCTGGCTGCCCCGGCTGGCTGCCCCGGCTGGCTGCCCCGGCTGTCCAGGCGCCGCCACGCGTCGCAGCTCACCACCCACCCCGTTGGTGTACTGCAGGTCGGCGTGGTCCGGCGCGGCCTGGCCGCCCAGCGCGCGCTGGCACTCCAGGGTGAGCATGATGTCACCGCGGAGCAGCTGCTTCTCGTGGGCCAGCTGCGAGCGGACGGCGCGCATCGAGGCCTTGACGGCCTCCAGCCGGCCGTGGACGCCTCCCGCGCGCGCACCGAGCTGCAAAGGGCGTGCGGTCCGCGGTAGCAGCGGTAGTGACGGCGCGCGGCGAGCGCCTGGAGGGTAGGCAGTCGCCGCGCGGCGCGCGCAGCCGTGCCCCGCCGTTGCATACCCTCCGGGCGCTCGGCCTCGAGAACGTGCTGCCGTCACGCCGCGCTCCACTGCCGATCGGCCGGCATGACGCGCCGACGGCAGCACGGCCTGCCCGCTGATTGGTCGGCCATGACGCGCGGTGTGATGAACGAGCCGCGGGCCGAGCGGGGCCGAGCGCCACCGCCCCGCCGCTAATCCCCGCGAGTGTGATGCTCGCGACTCGCTGGAAGCGGGGAACGCCTCTGCCGGACGCCCCTGCTGCCTCTGTTGTGTCGCGGGGCGGGGTGCTTGGTGTCCTGCTGCGACGTCTTTCCACCGCCGCCGCCCCAGGTTTGCGTTCTGTACCTTTTCGTGGCGGTCCCACCCTGTAGGGCTCCCCATCGGGCCGAGGTGGAAATAGGGCTTCTTTGTTGGCAGCGGGATGAAAACCCCCCCCAGAGCGCTCGTTTCCCTCGGCCGCCGTGGACGTGACCTATGTGCCTGTGGTGCGCGTTGCTGCCGGCCGCGTGGCGCGCACAGCGTCGCGAATCAGAGCAGCTGCGCGGAATGTCGCGGCCGTTCGCCGCCTTCCGCGCGGGAATGAGGCGCCGGAGCGAGGCGCCGGAGCCGGCACCGGTCCGGAGAATGCCGAAGGGCTTTACGATTTAATTTGGGGCCGCCCACTGAGATTGGCTGTCGACTCCGGTGCGTCCGGTCGCACAGCCAACTCGACAAGTCGGGCTATTGGCAGGCCCGGCAGGCCTGCCTAGCCGTGGCTGGCAGCCGGACGCAACACTAAAGCCGTTATTGGCAGCACTGCTTAAAGCAACAAAATGGCTGCCAGCTTGGCGGGGTGGCCAGCCTGACTTCTGCACTCACCACCTCGTCGTAGGCCATGGCGAGACACCTCGAGGGCGTGATGGGGGCGGCGCGGGGCGGCGCGGGGCTCGACGGGTGCGTTCAGCAGCCTCGGCCACCGCTCGCGCGTTGCTAGGCAACGTGCCGTTCCCTCCCGGGCAGCTGGCGCTAAGAAATAAAATACGAGTCCGTGTGCAAACGGTTGCCCAACGCGTCCGGGGCGGCGCTCAGTCCACAGTGGCGCGGCGCCCAGTCTCCAGGAAGGGGCGGAGGAGAAATAATCAGCCCTGCAAACCGGGATTTCGAACTTTGCGGCTACGCGCCGGAAGTTGTAATGCAGTGTTGCCAACAGACCGCCTGCCTGTCACCGGGCCTGACGCACGGCTGCACCTGGGTACGGCAAAACACCAGCAAACCCCAACGACGCGACAAGAACAAACGGTGGCCACTCATGGCGCGGGTCGTCATGTCCTTGGGGCGTGGCGGGGCCAGGGCGGGGCCAGGGCGGGGCTGCTGTGGAGCGCGCGGTGTCCGGCAGCCGGCCCTCCCGGCCCACTGCGCTAATTTCAATTTTGTGAGTGGTGCCCTCGCACACTCTCTCTCTCTCTCTCCCCCCGCCCCAACGAGGCGAGCCGCGAGTGAGTTACGCGGGACACCCCCACCCCTTTTGGCACTTGCCCCTCCCCCGCCCTAATCCTTGCATCCTATCTCCCCCTCCTCCTCCTCCCCTCCGTGTGGCTCCCGACGTGTCACGCTCAGCCGCGGGTAATGAATCTCCGGCCGCGCCGCCACAAGCCGTGGCTCCAGCCGTGGGCGCCAGCCGTGGCTCCAGCCGTGGCTCCAGCCGTGGGTCGCATCCAAACATCGTTCCAGCTTGAAAACAGGGACTGGCCCACCCGGACGAGCCTTATCTAGGCCGGCATCCCGCCTGGGACTGGCAAAACACGCACCGAGAGCATGACGTTACGTCTCTCTCTTTTTTTCTGCGGCTTCATTTTTTTTATTTTATTTTTTTCAAAGAACACTACTCTTTTTCTGTGGTTGAGGCCAACGCTTTTTTTAATGAAGCAAAAGAACATGGGGATGAAGGCCGTTCGTGAACCCGGCGGCATGGCCGCTCGCCGCCAGTGCCCCGGTGCTCTCAATCTGGGCTCCCGCGTGCAAAGGCGAGGCGGTGCGGGCCGCGGGCGTTCCGTTCCGGCCGCCGCCGACAGCTTTACACGCGATTGAGCTATTCTTTCCGGCGGGGAGCGCCAAACTGCCAAACTGCAGCGCGACCGGCCCGGCGGACGCGCGGACGCCCGGAGGAGCTGCAGGCCGTAAGTCCGCGCCACTTCCACTGCTCCTAAAAGACGGCCATAAACGTGCAGCCTCAGCGGAGGCAGCGGAGGCTGCGGGGGCGGGCGGGGCGGGGTGCCGTGGGCAGGCCACGACCGGGCGTGGCGGGGCCATCCCCTCCGATCAGGCGAGATGATATCCTTTCTGATTCGTTCGATTCCAACGACGGTGGCGCTGCCGGCTCGTTCCGAACGGTCTGCCGTCGTTCTGTCCCACTCGTGGGGCGTCCCCGCGTCCCCCACGGGCGTGCGAGAGACGACGGCTCGCTGTTCGGAATCGCTGCCGCGGCATGACAGATGACCGGTCGGTATGTGCGCGGGCCCGGGGCCGCAGATACGCCATTTTTCTGTGTCGGCGCGCCAATCCTTCCCCCGGATAGGGGACGGGTCCGGCAGAGAGCCGCGCGCTTCACCACGCCATCCTACTTCCACCGACAGCGCGCTGCAGCGGCCGGTACCGCTCCGACGGACATACGTGTCCGGCCAAGGGGTGCGGCCGGAACAAGATTGCCGATTTGAATCGGGCATCGATCGCCTCGCCCTCACAGCGCGTCTTATTAAGAAACCGGATTTTGAAATGAGGTTGCGCCTTGGAAGACAGGCGGCGCTGCTGGTAGTTCTGGTTGACGATCGCACCGCTGCCCCACCCACGCCCGCACCCACACCCACCCCGGAATCTGGAAAGTGGTCCGGTTATGTGGCCTCGGCATGGGGGAAGGGGAGGGCCCTGTGTAGATACTATATATGACGGGTCAAACATGAAAAGGACCACTTCAAAGCACGCCGCACGCCATGCCGACCAAACCAGGACCAACGCTACGCCGGCCATCGCCCAGCAGGCTGCCACCAGCTGCCACCAAACGGCGCCGTCTCAGTCGCACATTATTGCGTCCCATCGAGGTGCGAGAGAGAGAGAGAGAGAGAGAGAGAGAGAGAGAGAGAGAGAGAGAGAGAGAGAGAGAGAGAGAGAGAGAGAGAGAGAGCAATAAAAGCACTGTTCTAGTGCTGCCAATTGAACGCCCTTTTTGGCCGGTTCTGAGAGTACGATTAGATAAGCCGGCACTGTGGGGACGCCACAGCGTGCTTGTGTATGTGTGTGTGTGTGCGCGCGCGCTGGCCCTGCTTCAGCAAGGCCGGCCGGGTGCAGCGCTCCAATTCAGCGCAAGCGAGGCGTGGTGTCAGCCGCCGTACTGTATGGGACCTTATCAGGCCGTGGGGTGGATTGGGCGGGTTGGGCAGCGGGTTGGGTCGGAGAAAGCGGAGACATCAAAAATTGGCCTTTTGCCGAATTCGTGTGCATATATTTTTAAGCGTGCGGCAGCTGGCTGTTTTCGGTCGGCGTTTCCGTGTTCATGCCTCGTAACAATGCTCGGCTGGGCCGGGCCGCAAGGCAGGCGGGCCTCGCCCTCGCGCGCCTCGCGTGTGGCGTGAAAGGGAATATGAAAGGGAACGCGAACCAGTCAGCCCGCGTTAAGCAACTGGTTTATTTAGAACAATTGCGGCAGCGGGCCGCAAAGTCACTGCCTTTCCAGCCGCGGGAGTAAGAGTCAATGCGAGGCCCCGCTCGCTCAAACAATCGAACGCCGCAGATTCGTTTCCTCGTCTTTAAAAAACATCAACAAAAGTGCTGTCATTTTGCAGCAGCAGGCGAGCTGCATCGTGCCCACCGATGCGTCCCGATGACTCGCCGGGGGTTGTTTGCTCGCTTTTGTTTGAGAGCGGCGCCACAGGGGCGCTGCTGTGCTGTGTGGACGCCGCGCACGCCGGGCATTCACTCCCCCCCCCCTCCGGGCCCACCACTGCCCTAATGCCGCCACACCTCCCCCACTTACGCCCAGCCCAGGGACTCTGGTGGGCCAGTTGTCTCCGTTATGGCCGAGGAAGGACGCGTTACAAAGTATGTTTAGAGCGCGGGCGTGCACACACACCAACAAGCAGGCGCGTACATTACTGGACAGTATAGTGGCGCGCTGTGTGAGAGTGAGAGTGGGACGACTGAGGCGTTGGCTTGCTCTCCTATTTTTCGCGGTCTTCCACCACCACCCCTTCGCCAGACCAGGGTGCCCCCCCTTCTTCCCCCTTTCCGGCCGCTGGCTGCCGCGCTGGGCCGGCATCGTCCGCGGCAGCGACTGCACTAGAAACAATGGACGCCCCTAAAAGGCGCAAGCACAGCATCCCTCCCCCTCCCCCCCAGCGCTGTGTTTCTCCAATCGCCTGATAACGGCTTCCTTTTCATTTCGGCCTCCCCATTCTTCATATCAGCGTGGCGGCCCACTGGCACCCTCGCTGCCGCCGTGCCCGCCGAAGACCAATTCCGAACAGCGCTCCATCGCCGCGTGTCTCGCTGTCCGCGGGACGCTGCGTGTGAGAGAGACCCCGCCAGTGTTCGGGGATGCGGGCCTGAGCCATTCTCCGTCCGCTGGCCATACGGCCGCGCGGCCAGGCCGAGCCAGGTTGATGGATAAGTGGCGGGAATTCCAATTGCGAGTGTAGGCCGCCTGCCCGCGCCCGCCCGCCGCGGTCGCCTCCCCGCCTCGCCACGCATTCATTGTTGTGCGGCTCGGCGCGCAGCTCTAAAGCGCCAAGCGCCGCCGCCAAGCCAAGCCCTGCTTTTTCTCCGCGCGGCCCCCGCGTGCGCTCTCTTTTTGTAGGTTTTGTATTTTGCCTTTTGTTTTTTGTCGCCGCCGTTTTTTTGTTGGCGTTTGAATGAGCCCGGCGTGATGTTGACTCGGAAAGCACACTTTAATCCGCAACCCAGTGGGGTGGGTGGCGGTGCGGGAGGGACCGCGGGGGACCGCAGCCCACATTTGTCAGGCGTAAAGTGAACCTTCTGCTATCGCCATGCAATTCATTCTGGCGCCGCGCTCCTCGGTGAGGGACGGCCCTGCCCCACCCAGGCCCAGGTGCCGCCTGGAAACGGCTCCCTGGCGCTGCGCTGCGAATCATTTCCCGTTTTGACCCTCGAATAATTCCTGCACGCATAGGGTCGGGCCCGGCGGCACAGGATGTTTATCTGGAAATATTTGCTCCCGGGCGGCTGGTGGCTGGTCCGCCGGGGAGACGCGGGAGTGAGCGTGTGTCGCTGCGTCGCTGCCCCACATCGCCCTGCTTACCCGGACGAGTCACCGTGACGGCAATGCGCGCGATGCTGGCGCCCTCTAACTTCAGCGGCGGGGGAAGTTGGGGTGTATCGGCAGCAGCGCTTCGTGTCTCCCCAGGGGTGGGGCCGGACCGGGCTGGGCACACGCCAGAACCCTGACCGGGGGTGCGGACATTTGTCAAAGTTTTGTGTCGGCCTTGTCCTCGTCCCTCTGCCCGGGTCGGCCTGCAGCCTTGCTTTGGGCCCGAGGCCGTGCCCGACTGTCCAGCCCAGTCCGTGTTTGAGCTCCTTGCCCCCCCCCCCCTCCCGCCAGCGCCACCTCCCGCGCCGCCGCGCTTAGGAGGCTCAGCAAAGTTTGGCTGGCTTCCTCCTGTGAGGTCTCTTTCACGCCCTACCTTCGGTCTACCTGCCCGGCAATAAGCTGGGCAGTCAGTGGCCACCCAGTCGGTGGACCGTCGGGACACGCTTCACGTCATGCACTCGTCCCCCGCAGACGTCCTGTCCGACAAAACAACTGCGGGCCCAGTGAATGTCGTGACGCGCAGCAAAGGGACGGGAGCTGTCGGGAAACGCAACGCTGTGCAATGCGCGGAACGCGCCTCTTGGCCGTAAATTCTCATGAAAGAGCCGGTCCAAGTCCTCCACCATTGACTTGACGCCCCTGTTCACCTTCCGGAAGTAAACAAGGCAGCCGCCTTGCCTCGCGGCCCTGGCCAGCCCCGGCCCAGTGCGCTCACCCAGATTGCTTGAAATGTGAGAGCTCATCCTACCCCCGACATGCCATGGCACCATAGCAGTGGCGGAAGAAATGCGGAGCAAGCATCGATGGCGTCAACAGGTGCTGGCCTTGGACATGATCATTCGGCTATGGCGTGAATGTGCTTTTCGACATTTGTAATTAGACACTTTTAGGCTGTCCTCTCTAATACGTGTCTTGGTATTACTCAAGCATGTCTATCTGTACTCTTTATATATTATTATATGGTGGTTGAACGTATGTTTCTGATTTCTTTTTCTTCTACTTTTTTTTTGTATTTGTGAACAAACGTAACACCAGGACACATTGTTCTCGTGGTTTCATGATTTCTCCTAGTTGCTGTGACTACAGCATTCCACGTCATAATACTTACTTAAAAAAAACATTCTAAATAATTCTTTGAGCGCGATCGCCAATTGGCCTTGCCATCTTTAAGCTAAATTACTAAAGGACAAAGAGTAGCTTCGCTCGTGAAACCACGCACAATCTTTACAGTGTACGAATGCGGCCCCACCTTCCTGCTGCCCCTTCACATGTTTTAAGAACGTCCCAAAAGCGCGTTCCATGCGTCACGAGTGCAGCCAAAACATTTCTAGCAGCTTGGCATGTTGTTTTGTTTGATTAAACATTACCTTTGATGTAATGGTAGATAAATAACTATGTTCAGGATTTTATAACAAGTAAAGAATGTAAAATACCGAGATTGACTTCGTAAAGGCCCTGCCCTTGAGTTGTACTGGGCACATCGTACAAATGGGACGCACTTGGCTGAATGCACGAATGGCTGGCCAGGCTGTGTTAGCAGTGTGCACGAAAACCAAAACAATATTATTTCCAGTGCGGACGGCAACTTTGAGGTGACCTTAGCCACCAAAGCGACAATCTACCATGAAGGCCTGGTGGAATGGAAGCCCCCTGCCATTTACAAGTCGTCTTGTGAAATAGACGTAGAGTATTTCCCCTTTGACGAACAAACGTGCGTTCTCAAGTTCGGTAGTTGGACGTACGATGGCTTTAAGGTGAGTGGAGTATCTTTAGCGCCTCCCCTGTGCCTCTTAGAGCCTGCCATGCACGCCACGACACTCACACATATGTCTTGGCGTGCAAGTGGAGCAGGCATTCCAGGATTAACCTATACCCTGTCGAAAATGTCAGAGTGCACGTGTAAATTTTACATCTTAATTTCACATTAAAATCAAATGACAACGTCAAATTTTTATATTACATGTGGAAAAAAATGTTTCTTTCACTAAGCTGCGATTAAAAGAAGAGCAATGATTTGAATTGCTTGCTCGGGTAAACAAATGGCTTCTGACAGTTTCTACGAGAGATTATATCATGACCGACACTTGACTGGAGATACCTCGCGGTTTCACACTTAAAATGAGTAGCTGTTGCCCCTATTTTTTACCGCTTGACAACTCGTGTTTGGTGTGGCGGCAATCTGTTCTTCGTAGTCTCACGTATTTGCTTGACTAGAGTTGATGCTTGAATACTGACGGTGTAGGGAGTTGTTAACGCCGTGGCTTCGTGTCTGATAAAACAAAGCATCCCTGACTATCTGAGCCATGCCTTGCTTGGGTCTGATATCAGAGTGTGCATCTACTTATGGTGTGCGTAGAGAAGTAGTTGTAGAACATGTGCTCCAAGTTTTGGAAAAAAGAATCATTGTCCTGCCAGTGATTGGAGATCGTCATGAGGCGTGTTTGTGTATTGTTCTGTTGACAGCGCTGATGGCAACTACGAGGTGACTCTGATGACAAAGGCAACCGTCTACTTCTACGGCTTGGTGGTCTGGCAGCCGCCGGCTGTATACAAATCTTCCTGTGCCATCGATGTCGAGTTCTTTCCCTACGACGTACAGACGTGCGTGTTGAAGTTAGGGAGTTGGACGTATGATGGGTTTAAGGTGATCCTAACCTCGACGATGCTATACTAACTGGCCATGCAAATATTCCCTACCTTTGCACTTAAAGGACCCTGGATGGAATTTCGTGTCCTAAAATGATGAAATCAATAATAGTTCACAATGCCAACTCGGTTAAAAATAACCTGCATTGTTCATATGTAACGCAATTTATTGTGAAAGAAGTTATTGTACATCCAGGGTTCTCCTGCATTCTTTTTTAATTTCTTGTATAAAAGTTCCCACCAAGTTTATTTTTATTTTTTTTCTTATTTTCTGCCCTGTCTACTTTTCTGTGCCATTATGTTGACACTTTATTTTTTAGTTGCGTATGTCGATGTTACGTACGTCAACACAAACATGCCCGTAAATATTAATATACATTTATACATACTTTTTATTGCCCGTCCTTTTCTCAATCTTTCCATGCTATCTCTCACTCTACCTATCTCTTTTTCTCTTTCTCTCTCTCTACGTTCTTGTTATGGTCTGTTACGTTTTCTTACAAGCTCCTTTCCTATTCCTCAAACCTGTGTAAAATAACTTCATACCACGCGTTCAAATTCGCGATGTCTCCTTTATTCCCTTAAGTAAACGCGTCAACAACTAAAAACTTTACAGTAACACAAAGTCACGCAACACTTAAAGCAACATGGCGGTCCTTATATAATGTCTGTACATAAATTTTGTTAAAATAAACATCATGAAATGACTGTTTAAAAACTAAAGCAATAAAAGTTGACAAAGGGCGCGGACACGGTTCCGTTGGACTTGTGTGCACTGCCTTTAAGTGCAGACATTTTAAGTACGCCACCCGCACACATAAGACAACTCAACAATGCGCTGCTAAGTCCCAACAAAATTAAGCCAGGACAACGCGTTTTCTTTCTAAACTTAAATAACGGGGAAAAGGTATAATCTTCTCAATCTTCGAGTATTTTGTCCTTATACTTGAATTACTTTTTTTTTAAAAAAAATTGATATATCATTAAGAGCTAAATATTAACTTACCACGTTTTGAGGGTCATTTGGAGATGCATTCCAACAAAGTATATTAGATGGGTGTCAATTTTCGCATGGTGTAACTAAAACAGGCAATGTCAGAGCATGTTCTAGTTTCGTACATGCATCGTGAACTTGCACTGTTCTAACTTAGACAGGGAAGTGTTGCAGCGTGGTTTGTACGGTAGGTGGCGAATCACTGGGCACGTAGCAGCACTGATGATAAGACCAGTAAAGTATATCCGTATTGTAGAAAAATACACAGAGAGTTTTGCAAACGCGTTTAACAATTAAATGATAAAGTTATGGTTGTGCATGGCGTGAAACAAACAAACGCTTGTCTGGCTTGCCTAACGCAAAAACATCCCTCTGCAGGCCATTAAACGGTAAAAGTGTAGAAGTTTGCAAGGAAGCCTACACAAATGTAAATTCTACTTACTTACCCAGGCCCGCATTTTTTGTTTACGCATCTTGATTAACAAAACATGACAAATCCCTACAGAAACTAGGCAATTACCATTTTGTACCAAATAGATATGCCCAAATTATTGAAAGCATTTTTTTTAATTAAAGTTCCAATCCACCAATGAATTCGCTACCAAAATTAACATAGGCATGGTGGACCTCACACCTTACATTCCTCTGCCAATCCTCTGTCTCTGCCTTTTGTTTTATCGCCTTACCTGTCTTTAAAATTTGTAGGTTTTTAAAAAAGAATAACATCTTTTGGTGTCGCAACTTGCCGTTTCTATTGAACACTGAGATTTTTATACCTTTTCCCAAAGTAAAAGATATCAATACACGTGCGGCAAAACGCCAAACACAAATGTATTTTACACACTATTCACCGTATGGCCTACATTATTTTTTAAACAAATTCGTTTTAATTAAACATGTCAAATAAATATAAGGACGAGTGATGCAGTAAGTTTGCAGTCTAATCTTTTGATATACTCCAAATACATGGTATCATAAAGGTCTCATTACAATGCTGATGTTGGACGATTTTGCCCTTTCATTTACAACTACCATCTCTGGAACATATTTGCCCACGGTGTTTTGGCGTGAGGCAAGAAACCTGCTCGTTTAAATGATACCGCAAACTGTCCAACACAAAGGCGTCACCCTTAGCTTGACCCAAGTCAAATTTGAACAAAGTAAGTGGTAGGATAGACAACAGTTTTTAAATATACGAAAGAAGTATTGCATTTAAATGAGTTTCAAATAAATAACTTTATAAATTCAGCTAAATTCTAACTAACGCATTTAATATATTATTTTCTACGAACTTCTTGCTGTTTTTTCTTGACAAAACAAAACCAGCATATATTTTGAAAGGAAACGAGTAAATACAAGTTGGCATGGTACTCTGTCGGCGCTGCCTTTATCCGACTTTTAATCCCTTAACACAACACATATGCAAATTTAAGACCACGCTTTTCCCATAAATTATATGGTAGAGAGAGACCCCCTTCCACCCCAGAGACGCGACGGGGACCCGCTGTTTCGTGCATATGTGTTATGTGTTCTCGTATGCATCTTTATTTTGATTTTGAAACGAGTAGATTTTTGCATGAATCGCTGCTTTTGTAGTGTTTTATCCGTTTTGTGTGTTGCAAAATTTTTTGAAAGTAGCTCTTAGTAAGTAAGTTTTTATGTTTTGAAAGAACACATTTGTATTCATTAAAAGAGAATACATAATAACAAAGTTTTTGAAATTAGAAGTTTTGAAAATAAATTATAATCACAAAAAGTGATTTTTTTTCGTGGCCAATTTTTCCGGCCACGCAGTAGCGCACTCTTTGACCATAAACTTTGCACTTTTGATGTTACCAGAAATATTTTGGATGTTTAGATCCTTGAACCTATGTGCATTTTGTACCGGTATACCAATATTACTTTTTGGTGAAAAAGTATTTTTCACAATCTGGCTCGTATTGATTTTTGGAACCAGATTTGTATTAATTTTGTATTTTTGTTTTGTTTGACGTAAAATGAACTATTTCAATAATATTTTTTGCCGATATCTTTTAACCAAAAAGGTCATATTTTTATACATTACCTGCCAGTCACTCCCATCTACGGGCCCGTCCCAATCGAAAAGTGATAGGAGCTGCGCTGGAAAGGACAAGCCGTGGATCCTTTACTGTCTAAAAGTGGCGAATGCAAACGATTTTACGCCACTGGAAATAGTTCGTTTTACCCTGACTAAACCTGGTGCTTCTCCACATGAGCAACCTCTGTCGGTGTATTTCTGTTGCAGCTCATCCAATATCAAATATGTCAACCGTGTTGATTCGTTTACTTTCTTTGCAAAACCATATCCACTTTTCTCACAGTTAGCACTGCACACTTGTTAGAAGCCCTTTTGTGACAAATGCTGGCGCTTCACCACGGGTACATCTTATTATTTTTACCTCTCCGCACACTTGTGGACAGCTTCATATTTTTATGTCGTTGACGGACCTTCCTCAAACAGGTTCCCAAGAACTGTGTTACTCTCGGTAAATTGAATACCATTTCCCTTGGGTGTTAATATTTGAACGTCCATCTTGCTTACCAAAATACTAAACAGCACCCACCAATAGGTTTGTCATACTCACATTAGTCCATCCTCATCATGGCAATAGTTTCTCTTGACTCGTGTTTGAATCCTTATTTAAATGCTTTTGTAAAAAAAATGTCACAGTATCAATTGCCCACCTCATTCCTTACATTTGAATCAATAACTTTAGAATACCTGAACCGAGAAAACCATTAGCTCTGGTTCAACAAAACCTGACAATGCTGGTTTTGTGAACCAAGCCAAATTTGTAAAAGATATCATATAAAATATCAGTTACAGAAAAAGGATTGGACCAGTATTTGACTTACTGACTCACTCAAATGGTTGGGCTTAGCGCAGCGTTTGCCTTAACAAGGTTATTAAAACACAAATTATAGTCATGAATGGAATTGAAATGCCAAGAGACTTCTGCAAGACAATACTAAATTCAGCCATATCAAATTTTGGATATGTACCATTGTAGCCGCGTGTACCCGAAATATTACTTCAGAGGTTTAGTGAGGAGGCATAAGGTACATGACTCGATTACTGTTGTTTATCATATCGTTACTTAAAACGCAGAATACTCGCGGTTCACCACAACACATTGACAATTACATTAATCTATTTAATTTGGAAACAATTTGGTTGTAGCCATATAGCTTACAATGGGTAACGGCCAAAATATAGTCCCCATTTCATTTCCTGACGCAACTTTAATGACGGTTCTCTAATTTTTTTTATTTTTTTTTTCAAGAACCACTTCTGCCTTTTTACATCCTGGCCACTTAAGCAGGTCTCTTGAGTTCCTCCTTGGACGGCTCACCACGTACGTCTTACATCTGTATTAAAGATTTACGTTTTCTTTGGCACAACAGCTTAAATAGACCACTTTTGTGCTCAGGATAAATTGGATGACGGTGTAACATTTTAAAGTACTTAAGTTTCTGTTTTACATTTCAGCCCCACAGGACTTCGCCGGAAGCGCGCTTGCACCTCATTTGCTGGACCGTAAAAAGGAACCGGCTTCTATTTTACTTCACTGCTATTTTCTGCAAAGTCCAGACATTTTTGGATAGTCACATCCAAATGATTTGTCTTCTAACAATAATCCTCTTTTCCTAAGTCGTGTGATTTTTTTATATCTAAGAGTAAAGCCTGCAGCAAATTCTGGTATATTAAGAAATTTGGCAGCCAGTCCAATTTTGCACAGCGAAGACGGGCGTTGCTAATCTCTTTTCAACACCAACTTTCATCTTGTCTTTTTAGGCGCAGTTTTCGAGCAAAATATGATTCTGATGTTTCTAAGACTTTATTTCTAAACATTTTACGTTATTTTAGCAAGCGTTTCTTAGCGGCGTGAGGGCGGAGTAACCGATTTCTTAATATTTCTTAGAATCTCACAGCCAAGATCATCAAAATTAATTTGCTTACAAAAAGGCAGATACAACGGCACAAATGTTTTATATCTATGGGCTGCTACAAACTGCCACGAAGAAATGGTTGAATGGACGGGATGAATTTTGAAAAAGGATGGAGTTGGCATAAACACAGCTTAAGCTATCGCCAGTTTTATGTTTTTATATACGAGGGGTCATAAAATAGTGCCATTCACCCATTCATTTGGGTTTAACACACGGCTCTTTTACGGCTGCTGAATGTTGTGCTTTGTAGCCAGTAGGTATATGCACAGTTTCCTTGCACCATTTTTGATCACATAGACTTTCTTGTAACGTGGGTGTTTTATGCAGACTCCCATTTGAATTTTTTGATCACATTTTTTCAATGTGCGCTCGGAAACTGTTATGTTTTTTGTAGAAAATTCCTGTTTGGGAGAAACGTCATGCTGGGTTTTGCTTTTGTCCTCGTGCTGGATTTTGTTTTGTGTTTTGAAAAATCCTTTTTAATGTGCGGTGGACAAAATTAAGATCATACTATTCCAATGATTAATAATGCCCTTTGAAAATATTGATGTTTTTAAGCATACAATTGAGTTTGATTGCAAGATTATCAGCTTTCTGAACAAGTTTCGAATCACCTCTTGGGCGTTTTATCCCGGACAGGGTTGCTTTATGTAGACAAGAGCCGCGTGTTGCCCAAGCGTGCAACAGTTTGAGGTAAACAGCCAAAGTGAGTATGTCATCCCACGTGTACTTCAACATATTTTTGGGGTTGTCGCAGGTTGACCTCAGGCACATGGATGAGAAGACTGGCTCAAATATTGTCGATGTTGGTGTTGACCTGTCTGAGTTTTATATGTCGGTCGAATGGGACATATTGGAAGTCCCAGCTGTCAGGTAATGTTGTGCATTTCAAACAAAATCAGTAATGCTTTGTGACCTAAGATGTTTTCTAACATTTCTTCTTCAACAGGAATGAAAAATTTTACACTTGTTGTGATGAACCTTACTTAGATATAACTTTCAACATTACAATGAGAAGGAAGACATTATTTTACACAGTTAACATTATCATTCCCTGCATGGGCATATCTTTTCTAACAGTGCTGACTTTTTATCTGCCATCGGACAGTGGAGAAAAGGTGAGTGCGTGACATACCAGATCAACGCAAATTAGAAACGTTGGAAAAATTGGGAACTGTATGACCGTATATATTGAATCATGCCAGGATGTGCCTTTTGTGGCACCTCTCTGGGCCAGAAGCGGGGTGTAGTAGAGGTTTCTTCCACCGATCAATCTTGGCCTAGGTGCTTTCTCGCTTTCGCTTTCGGGTTGGAGACTAACTCAGCCGAGGTTCATTGCCGCACCAGCCGTTTTTGTACAGTGCACCGCAGAGCGCCGTCCCCAGCAGCCCGGTGCTCCTGCTACCCACTCGGCCTGAAAGTAGTTCTTGAGGAAAATATTGCGATTTCCGGTTCCGGCAATTGACCAGAATTGACCACGGCCGCCGCGGACCAGTTATCCCCGGAACCTTAAGCACACACCTGCCTTGAATGGTCATACTCTCTTGATTGTCTCGTCGAAGTTTATTTAAGCATGAATAACCCCTTTGTTTTTGTCCACAGGTAACACTGTCGATCTCAATCCTTATCTCACTCCACGTGTTTTTTCTCCTGGTTGTCGAGATTATTCCCCCCACGTCCCTAGTAGTGCCGCTACTAGGGAAGTATCTCATTTTTGCTATGATCTTAGTATCTATAAGGTAAGCCCTTCGTGTTTTCTCCCTCATCCATACTCATTTCTCTCTCTCTCTAATAACTTTTTCATTTCTCAGTATATGTGTGACCGTGGTGGTACTGAACGTGCATTTCCGGTCGCCCCAAACGCACAAAATGGCACCGTGGGTCAAAAGGGTCTTTATTCACATACTGCCCAGACTGCTGGTAATGCGCAGGCCGCAATATCAGTTCGAGGCAAACCGGTGGTAAGACCAGCTTCATCTTTCGCGTGTAGTTTGTGCTGCAATGTGTGTTTCACAAAGGATGCGGTGCAGGTTCACGCCGGCCACGGTGATGCTGCGGTCCCTGCAGGACGACGACTCCTGCTACGGCCCGTTCCAGACGGCGCCCTGCCCCGACGAGATGCAGCGGCTGCCGCCCGCCAACAAGCGCGCCACCGTCTTGGCCGGGCTGGAGGGGCACGATTCCTCGTCGGACACGTCGCATCCGCGGACGCCGTCCAAGGACGACCTCTCGCCACTGAGGTCAGTGGTAGGAAACTTGTCAAGACGCCCCCTCTTTCTTATCAGTGGCCGCGGGCGGGCGGCCCGGTTTGTTTCTCGTGGTTCCTTATTTCAGGCGGCAGACGGCGCGCTGCGCGCCGCGGCATGAATATTCAGGTCGTCTTGCCGCCACGCGACGCGTCTTTCCGCGGGGGAATTCCCACGGACCTCTTTAGGGAGCAGCGGCGTGGCGCCGCAGTCGATATCTCTTGCCGATGGAGGGATTTCTGAAAAGGGTCAGCCTCTGCGTGGCGGTCGTCGTCGAGGCCCACATGGCAGGCAGCGCCAGAAATAACATGTCCGCGCACAAGGGGGAGCTAAATTGTTGGCGGGAAAAGTTTGCTGGTCGTGGCGCCGCAGAGATGCCGCCCGTCCTCGACTCACCACTCGACGTTGGGCAGGCCGGCAGGGCGACCGACCGGGGTAGCCACCGCCAGACAAGTTGGCCAACTTTCCCCAATACTTGGAGAGCAAATGAGGTCCACGGCGTGGCGCGGTGTCTGAACTGTGTGTGTTGCAGCCTGCTGGACGGCGGGCCGTTCGGCGGCTCCTGCCTGATCCACGGGCCGGGCGCCATCCGGGACCCGCCCGACGAGGAGATGCGGGAGGTGCTGTCGGACCGCGAGGACGCCGCGGGCTGCTGTTCCACCGTGCGGAGCTGCGGCGGTAGCAACCGGCCGTCCTCGCCCGCCGTGGCGCAGGCCCCCGGGCCCCTGCTTGTGCCCGTGCCGCATCGCTTCTCGCACGCCCACTGCCCGCCGCAAGTGCACCGATCCTGCTTCTGCGTGCGCTTCATCGCCGAGCACACCAAGATGCTGGAGGACTCGACCAAGGTAAGGCCCTTTTTTTGTTTCGCCCAGTGTTATGTGTGTGAGTGCGTGTGTGCGACTTGAAACAGGCGGCAGAGCGCCTATTTGATAGCCGCAGCAGTTCAGGGCGGCAAAACGC
The DNA here is from genome assembly GCA_030522485.1 of Stenchaetothrips biformis. Classification (NCBI taxonomy): domain Eukaryota; kingdom Metazoa; phylum Arthropoda; class Insecta; order Thysanoptera; family Thripidae; genus Stenchaetothrips; species Stenchaetothrips biformis. The sequence goes on from CM060087.1 coordinate 20,280,867, forward strand.
GCCGAGGCAAATGTCACTCTTCTTGAAGGTCCGGACTGGAGCGCCTCGGGACAAACACTCCCGCGATGGAAATCTCACCGCCAAGTTTTCCTGGAAGCCACTGCCGCGCTGCCGGCTGCCGCGACTCCACAACTCCGCGACGCGCCTCCGCCCTTGTTGGCCCTGCCCTGCCGGGCTCTTCTGGGCAAGTCGGCCAGCTCGCGCGTTGGTTGGGTTGCCTATCTCTGAGGCGCGTCGAGACAAAGCGCGTCGAATCTCCTCGCCTTTCAGTCTTTCGGCCTTTCAGCGCGATGCCCCTTCTCGTTACCCCCGAGCGGGCCCACTTGGGCGCCCTCCCCCTCCCTGCCCCCTTCCGGCCGCGCAGGGCGTGCTTCGGGCGTGCCCCGCAAGCGCGATGCTTTTGTCCTACAAATTTCCATTTGACTTTGGCCTGCTCCCCTCGCGGATGCGTCTGCCTCGCGGCGCGCTCTGCTCAGCCCCGCTCAGCCGCGCTCAGTGCCTCTCTGTGACTCTGAGCCTCGTCCTCGTGGGCGCTGGTGGGGTGGGCGCCTCCTGCCCCCACCCATATTCACGCCAACGACACAACGATCTCAGTCAGCTGCCGTGATCGTATCAACGGAAATCGCCAGCGGGCTTTTACTGCCATGCGGCTGGTCCCATCCAACCGGAACGTTTCACGAGAGCGTGCCTTGTGCTGTTCCAGGTGAAGGAGGACTGGAAGTACGTGGCCATGGTGCTGGACCGACTGTTCCTGTGGATCTTCACGCTGGCGGTGCTGGTGGGCACGGCAGGCATCATCCTGCAGGCGCCGACCCTTTACGACGACCGCATCCCCATCGACAAGCGCTTCGCCGACGTGGTGCGGAACGCGACGCCCGTGCGCTGCCCGCCGCCCAACTAATTCTTTTTGTTGAACTTGTTCTTGTTATGTGTGTGTGTGTTGCCATGCGATGGGGCGGCGCCGCGAGACGGTCTTCCAAAGTGGCGCCGTGGCTGGCGTGCCAATTTCCCCGAATTTCCCCGCGGCTGGGGCGCGGCGCAGAGCGCATTGCTCAAAGTCTCAGGTGGGGCCCGGTCCGCCCTCTGTACATACGGGGGCCCCGCGTGAGACCCTCCATTCTGCGCGGCGTCCCCCCTCCTTCTCCCTCTTCCTCCCCTCGCCTCCACGTGCCAATAGTTTCGCCCGCTAGGCCTTAAGGAGACTCCATGAATTGAAATGAACGCCGGCAGCCAAATGCACTAGACTGGCAGGCTGCGGGAGAGGAGAATGGATTTTGCCTGAAAACGTTCGCCGTTCGTTCTCATACCGTGAACGCCTTGTATTCAAATGCGGCGCTGCGGCGGAGGGAGATTACCTTTGCCTTTCCATGGCGGGGCACGCAGCTGCCTGGTCATAAAGTGTGCCCAACTATGAGGCCTGATCAATCGATCATCCGGAACCCAGAGTCCACTGCTGGCTGCCGGGGGCAAGACGCAAAGCCCGGCTAAAGCATCGACCCCGCGCAACGGCTGGCCGCTCGTCAAGGCAGCAACCAGTCTCCTCACAAGCTTCCCTCGATTGGTCCCCACAATGCTCAGTTTTTTCTTGATCCAGTCCGCATACTCGCCAGCACACCTGAAAGGTGAAACATTTGTTACTTATTTTGAGCACTGCCAAAGTTTGCCACGAGGCAGACCAGGCACCGCCACTTAGTTGGCTTTAGGGCCCCCTCGGCCTGGCCCGGCAAAGGCGGCGTTGATTTTCGGCCCAATAACAGTAGAAGGCGCGAAGGCAAAGTTTGAGAGCAGCCGTGAGGGAACTTCTCGCAAGGCGACTGCTGAATATGCAACGAGCTCCTTTCAACATATTACATGAAATGTGCAGGTCTGAGTTGCCGCTAGTGTGAATTTCACCCTGCGGCTGCGTATAGTCAAGTCTCAATGCATCGTGGTGCAATTTTCATAGCTCAATACTATTTATTTGTACCATAAACATTTTTTCAAATGCCCCGTTTTGTACTGTGTATACATTAAATTGAAACGGCATATAAGTGTTAATGTGTTAGTTGTTAATTTTATTTTTGTAGTGGCAAGCTTCATGTAGGGTTACTTTCTGGGGTTTAAACGGTGCGGTTTAATATTTGTTATTGTTGTTTGTATTAAATTAACACTTCTAAAGTACGCAATCTATAAACCATCACTGCCGACAGGGAGTGCTGTTACTCCTCCTGGTGGACTAAGCTCATGCAGTTGATTCCCGCGACCGACTGGACTACGACACGTTCCGACGACGTCCGCAGGGACTTAATTAAATGGGACCAAATAAACGTCAAGCTGGACGCCATCAACACGTATATTAAACGCCACACTGGACCTCCTCGCGGTGCTCCACACGGCGAGCCCCACGGAGAGCCCCACGGCCGCCCGAGGTGCCCAGTGTCTAAACTTTGCCCACCAAACCCTGACTACCCCGTTCGAATCAGTTCGAAGCGAAGCCACTGTCGGGTCATACCTATGGCTGACTGTTCTTGTTTTGTTGATCGTTAGCCCCAGTCGGATGGTGCCGCACGTCCCACGGACCGACTAAGCGTCATATTCTACATGCAGCACCCTTCCCGGCCCCGGCTAGCCCCGGCAAGCCCCGGCCTCTCGGGAAGCGCGGCTGCGCCACGTAGGGTAGTAAACATAGACTAGAAAAACTATTCGACAATGTCAGCCAGTCCCATTCGCATCTCTGTGCCTGCTGTCTCTCCTACTTTTCTCGGGGCCTAAGTGTTAAGCTTTACAAGTGATCGCTCAATTTTGTTAACGCCTGTATTACCCCATGCTTTCCTGCTTCAAACTAACTCTCCCTCTCGCTTTGGGCTGTCGTGCTTTCCGACTCAATGATGTGGTTAGTTGTGCCGGTACTTCACTGAGATTTTGTGTTTGCATTGGACTAGAATCTCATCGGATTTAGACGAATCGGACGCACTCGTGTGTGACTGCTTCGCTTGGTTTGTAAAAAATGCGTGTACATAGTAAACTAAACATGTAAAAGCCAATGTTGAAAATAAATGTTCTAATAGGTCTAGAACTACTAGCAATCCTTAGAATCTTAAAAAACACATACTAACTAATCTTACCTAAAATAACCAAGTGTTAGCTCTGGATGTTACCACATGTTTTGTGTTTTGTTTTTGTTCCGTTCTTAAATTAGACATTAAGCTGCAGGAAAACAAATCTGTGCCTTTAAATTGGTTTCTAATATGGACCACGACTTAAAGCTCTTTATCTGTCTCTCTCTCTCTCTTTCTCTTTCTCTCTTTCTAAAATTTATTTTCAAGATGGACCTTTTTCTTGTGTTTACGCGCATAACGAACTGAAACTTGCGCCGAACGATTACAAACCGGCTGCATGCGGCAATTGTCATATATTTTTGCATAATGTGCTGTACTATACGAATCTTTCAATAATGGCTTTGTCTCCAACTTGTCCTGTTCTTCCCCGGACCATGATCGAAAAAAACCCTTCATAAAACTTCATAAATCACTCACTCTCCTTCTTTCTTGAACCATTTTCAGAAAGGGTATCGAAAAGAGAATTTCGTTACCATGTGATAACTGATGCTTTTATTGTATGATTCTTCAAGGTGCGTTTGTGAAGGGTGAACTGAAATGGTAAACGTGATGTGCACCACTGGACGCATACCGTTGGGACAAGGTTTTGAGTCCAATGATAATTTATTATACTTTAAACAAAAGGATTTTTAAGTGGCAGCAATACTGATAAAGGCACCTCAGTCGTGAGGTAACATGACCATTTACAAAGAAACTGTTAATTCTTCCGTAATTGTATGATTTGGTACGCTTGAGCGTGGTTGTATAGCAGGCATGTCTACACACGTGCCATCGAAGCTGTACTTTAGAATAGGAAATGCTCGCAGTGTTTCGTATTAACATTGTTGGTAATGTAGTAAAGCCGTCCCCATATTTTGTAAAGAAAAAAAAGAAAAGAAACGAAAGACACGAAGAAAGAGTAATTATAAACTTACCTCTAACTTAACATATGAATTGACATTGCGACGATCGCAAAAAGAATTGTTAATGAATATATAAATTATGTTGATCGGAAATCAATTCCATAGAGTTATATCGTATTTGTTGTTACTATATGTGTTCCTGAATCTTAGGCTCAAGGCCTCGATAAACTCTGAGGGAATCACCTTACTCTAATTTAAATAAATAACTTAAACTGTAAAAATATCCGGTACGATGAAGCAAACTCTTAAATGTATTAAGGGCGCTATAGAATTGGACGCATTCTTTCCTCTCGATTTGGTTCGACCTCCATAGCATTTTCTGAACGCACAAGGAAGCGCAGTGCAGGCGATCTTTGTTTGTACATCCGGGCGGCGAGCACCGCGCACCCAGGACCTGTTCCCATTTTATTTTCCTACCTGTACATATTCTCACCTGATTTCATTCGCCACTGGTGCAGCCCAGGTCTCTATGATTTGTAAATTGGAAAAATAAACCGTCGTATGATGACATAGCACCCAGCGGTCATTATTCCCCCTATCCTTTACACGATCTTCGCTATTTTTTCAAACAGAGACACGCGGCTGGTGGCACAGTTAAATAGACGGATACAGAAACTTGATTGTTTATTTCAGCTGAAGAAGTACGGGGTGCGCAGGGCGCCGAGCATCCAGTCCGTGACGGCGGGGAGGTTCCTCTGGCGCCACTCCACAGCCGTGCGCAGGTCCTCGGCACTGTTGTTGATGCTCCACGACGCCACGCCCAGGGTTCCGTTGTTCTTGGCGCGGAACGAGTCCAGCTGCGGCAAAAACACAGACAGGTCCTCAGTCGCGATGAAGGCTGTGCCCGCAGGCCGAGCAGGGGACGCTGCCGTCTTACGTCGTGGAGGTCGGCGTCGGACGAGAGCGACAGCGTAGCCGCGGTGAGCACCGTGCTGCTGACCATGGAGCTGCCCCCGAACCTGCGGGCGCAACGACGGCGTCACGAGGTGGCCGACCGACACGCAGGGCAACGCAGGGCGACGCAGGGCACGCATGCAAGCGCGTCGACTCTCTTACCTATCGTGGATGCGGGGCCAGTGTTCGCGGAGGTAGGGGAAGACGACCAGCCTGGCGACCGGCATGGTGGCGGCGGCCATCCACACCACGCCCACGTCCTGCTGTCTGATGTCCGTGTCGTCCAGGGCGCGCGCCAGCAGGCTGCGGCACGCGAGGCCAGAGGGTTAGGCACGTCAAGTACCGCGCGGAGGGGGCAGGAGGGGGCGCCGAGCGCGCGGACGGTACTCACAACGTGGCCCTGGCAGGGTCGCTGGTGCAGGCCAGCGCCCCCAGGATGGTGTTGGCGTTGCTGATGCTGTCCGAGCCGGGCCCCGCCTTGGCCGCCAGGTACCGCTCCCACATGAAGTCCCACACGTCCGAGGAGCCGGCCGCCACGGCGGAGCAGTAAGCCGCGGACCGCAGCATGACGGGCACTCTGCGAATCCCCGACACGTCAACGACGCTATACCCACGCGCCGCCGAGAACCTAGAGGAGTTGCCACACTCACGTGCTGTTGGCGTCGTCGCTCTGCAGCCGCCAGAGGTGCACGGCGCGGCGCGCCCAGTCCTCGCACTTGTCGACGTGCACGTCGCACGCCCGGCCGATGAGCGAGGCGCGGTGCAGCAGCGCCGCGTGGCTCGCGTCGTCCCCCGTGTTCGTGGAGGGCTGCGCCACTGTGGACGGGTCGGGCGGGGCCACGCGGTCCCACATGGGGGACAGCAGCCTCTGCATGTAGCGCTGGAGCACACAAACCGTTATTTTAGAGATCACCTTTTGTTGTTGTTGGTTTTCGGCCTCGGAGTCGCCAGACTGGTTCGTGCGTCTGCGCGGCACATGTGGCAAGTTTCAGAGGCCCTTGCCGCGCCCGCCGTCGCCGTGCCCCGTCAGGAGTGTCTCGACCCTCTTCAATTGGAAAATGAAGCTCCCATTAGGCGTCCCGCCCGACCCCCGTCCCGGCCGCGTCACAGAGCTGGCTTCGGGTAGTGGATTATGCAGTCCGCGGAGGCGGGGGGGTATTGGGTGTCCGCCCCAGCTCATTTGCCAGTCTTCGCTTCCATCGCTTCCCGTCAGAGTTTTGCCAAGTGCTAGTTCGACACGTTTCCCCAGGAGACTGCCCCCCCCCCCCCGGCCACTTGCGGATCCCCATCAGCAGCTACTGACGTCCACGGGGACGGCGACGGGGCGCGGACGGTGGAGCGTCGCGGAGAGGCGAGGCGCGGCAAGGTCGATTCAATCAGCGGCCGCTGCACGACACGCCGCACGTCGGTGCGTCGCCGTTTCCGTTTCCGCTCACCTCAAACACGACCTTCTCGGGGTGGCCGGTGAGCTGTTCGCCGATGACGCCCAGGGCGGAGAGCGCGGCGGCCCAGGGCTGCGGGTCGCGCTCGCGCGAGGGCAGGTAGACGGTGAGGTTGAGCGCCACGGCGTAGGGCAGCAGCCCGGCGAAGGCTAGCGCAAACGCGTCTCCCAGCAGCTGGGCTCGCACGGCCGCAGGCAGCGCGTTCGGGTCGGTGCGGAGTTGCGCCGTCAACAGCCTCCAGTTGTCCAGGTCGTAGTTGACGCGGAAGTAGCCTGCAAACAGCCCCGGCGGTACGCTTGGCGCGCGCTCATTCGGTGCTTAGCGCCTGGTAGGCGGGCTGGCCCGCCGAACACCCGAGCGCGGCGGGCTGGCCCACGCTGCAGGCGCTCGCTTACCCGTCTGCCACAAGTTGACCACCATCCAGTCCGACGCGTTGCCGCCGTCGTCCAGCTCCAGGGTCCTGTCGAGCAGCCAGGCGCGCGGCCGTGTGTCGTTGAGGACGGCGGCGTCCCTGGCCGCCTCGGCGCGCGTGGCCATGCTCAGCGGGATGCACCACAGCTCGGGACCGGAGAAGGGCCGCGAGTGGCTGCGCTCCCACGCGCGGCCCAGAAACCGCTCCTGGACAACAAGGAGTGCTCGTGTAGCGCAGCGCTGCGACGCCCGGCCGCGCCGCGTCTTGCCGTACCTGCGTGAAGACGAGCTTGCCGCCGGCCCTGGTGACGTTGACCACGGGGTAGCCGATGGTCTTGGTCCAGGCCGACATGACCTGCGCCACGGTGAGGTTGCCGGGGAGGCGCTGGTGCCAGGGCGCGGAGGCGGCCGCGTGCGTCACGGCGTCCGTCAGCGGCTCCCACAGGCGCGACTCCGTGGTGCTGTTGTGCTGCCTGGGGACACAAGCCACTTCCTGTGTCGGCGGCAATGGCGGCGCAGCTGGGGATGGCGGCGGGCCGGACGCGGCAGCGCGGCAAAGCATGTACGCACCATCGTCTCATGTAGTCGGCGACGCCCCGCCGGAAGACGGCGTCCCCCAAGCAGTGGCGCAGCATGCGGATGATGCAGGCACCTGGAAGCACGCTCGTCTTTCAGCGACCCCCGTTTGGCTTTCGCACTCGAACTCCTTCCCTTCCCCACCTTTCTCGTACGCGATGGTGTCGAAGGCCTGCATGATCTCGTGCTTGGAGCGCAGCCTGGCGGCGATGGCGCGCGTCGTCATGGACGAGTCGGCCAGCATGGCGGACTGCTGGGTCGACGTCTGGAAGCGGTCCTCCATGTGCCAGGTGGGCTCCACCTGCACGACGCACGTGCGCGTTTGGTTAAAAGACGCCAACGAGGAGGAGGGTTTTTTTTATGACAGTGTAGCCTACTCACGTGGTCCACGGCCTGGAACTGGATGTATTCAGAGAAGCCCTCGTTGAGCCAGAGCTCGTCCCACCAGGCGGGCGTCACAAGGTTGCCGAGCCACTGATGCGCCAACTCGTGCGCCACCGTCTCCGCCACGAGTTCGACCGGGCCCACCCCGTCGGACTCCTCGTCCACCAGGAGGTGCATTTCCCTGCGCAGATTGCCTCGTCAGAAACAAGCGCCCCCTCGCCTTCGTGCCGCTGTTGTCTGTTGTGTTCCAGCGGCCACCCACCGGAAGATGACGAGGCCCCAGTTCTCCATGGCGCCGAAGTCGAAGTCAGGGACGGCCAGCAGGTCGATCTTGCGGAGGGGGTACGGCACCGAGAAGTAGTCGGCGTAGTAGTCCAGGAGCCGGGGCACGAGCTCCACGGCGTACCGGCCGCGCTCCAGGACCGGCGGCCGCGCCCACAGCCGCACCTCGACCTGCGCGTCGACCTGGGGCAAGGCAGTGCAAGAGTTGGGGTCGCCTGGGGTCACGAAGTGTTTCCTGAGTGTGGCCGCTAGACTCATGAAAAATAAAAACCCCTTCCTGGTACATGATCAAAAGACTTCCTCATTTCAAAAATAATTAGCGCCCGCCGACACAAAGTTTGGAGGTCGATTCTCCGGGACAGCCTGACGAAAACGACGACTGCACCGGGTGTCGAACCAATGTTCCCCGGACTCAGAGTTCGACACCTCTAGGCTCTCGGCCACCGTAGACATGAGACACTGCCGTTGAAGCGGTGCCTTTGAATCGCTGGATCTGTTCAGTGTCGGATCCCTTGCGTGTCGAAATCAGAAAAAGATATGGCAGGATTCGAACCTCATCTCTCGGAATTCGTAGTCTACGCACCCCGGGTACCCCGCTAGATGGCGCCGTCGTGGAGGCTGTGCTTGGAGAAGCAGTGTCCCGAGGCAGGCGTTTTATCCGAGGCGTGATGTATCTGCAGCAAGAAACCCGAACGTCTGTCATTTGGACAGCGAAAGCGTCGGCAGAGCTCTTTCCAGCCGAGAAAGGAAGAGCTGTTGCTACCCGAAGTCGGTGACGGCGAAGGCGACGAGGTAGGTGGGCATGGCGACGCTCTCCTCGAAGTGGTGCCACCGCCATCCGGGGGCTGCTTCGCTGCAACCAAGAGGTCCGTACAGCCGACTGCTGCGGAGTGGTTGTGAGTGTGGCTGCGACGCGGCAGGGCGGCTTACCAGGGCGCGGTGCGGTTTAGGGGCGCGTTGGCGATGGCGCTGGTGGCGTCGGTGGTGGCGATGCTGACGCGGAAGGGCGCGCGGAAGCCCGGCTCGTCCATGCAGGGGAAGGCCGACCTGGCGTACGTGGGCTGCATGTGCGTCACGGCCACCCACCTGCGCAGCGAGCCACACGTCTACAGTCCGACCAGCGATGGGGAAAGCCAAGCAGGATGCTTACTTCTTGGCCTTGGTGACGGCGTCCTCGTAGCTAGAGCGGTACAGCCCGCTGAGCGTGTCGCCCAGCATGCCGTTGAACATGAAGAACACGATGTACGAGGCGTTCTCAGCAAGCCTCTCCGCCGTCCGCAGCTCCAACGTGTCCCACGACGGATCCCGGATCACCGCCTTCAAAGGAATTCTAATCGTTTCCTTAGCGATGCAGTCCTAGTCGAGTTCAAACAGCTCTACTTTTCTGTGCTTTACCTCGTTATTGCAGAACCTGCGGCCGCGTCGGCCTCGGGGAAGGACTCCCAGGCCTCGGCCAGGGCCTGCGCGTGGGGGCAGGCCTCGGCCACCGTCACGTCCTCGTCGGCGAGGGTCAGCGACTCGGACAGGTGCAGCGCGATGGCCCCCGCGCCGCCCTCCGCCACAACCCGCACCGTGAGCGCCAGCCGGCCCTGGGGGAGAGCGGACTTGGTGATTCTTGTTTGCACAAATGAGTCAGATTGGCCGTCCTTCGCGGGCCTCGCCAGGGCCGCCCTGCTTCCTCGGGAACAGTATTTATACGCAGCTCTACGCAGCTACGCAGGTCCGGGTTGCGCGCGATGGACGCACCGGCAGGCGGGCAGGCGGTGTGTTTGTTTGTTCCGGTCCCTCGTTTGCTCCTTCGCGCGCCACCGCCACGAGATAAAACTAATCTCAGCCAGAAAAAACTACAGGCAACAAAAAATGATCTCCCGCCATGATGGCGGGGCCTTGTTTTCACTCATATGGATTTAGACCAATAGTGACCAGGAGAGTAAAGATGAGGTCCCGCCACAATTTCACTTTTTATTTTTTTTTCGTTCCTGAGGTTGCTAAAAGCATTTCTAGACAGTACAATGGTTTTTTTGCGTGGTTTTTGGCAAAATCCCAACCTATAGCATGTGAAAAATGGTCCAGACTCTCAAAGTGGGTGATTTTTTTTTTCCCATTCTAAGTAGTAAACGGTGTAGAGCGCGGCTTGAGCAGAAAAGTGGCCACCACGTCTTACCTGGAATGTGAACTCGGTGCCGTTGGGCGGCGCGACGTCCAGCACGGGCCACAAGTGCAGCCGGTACCTGACGGGCAGCACATCCTGGGGGAGGCGTTCGTCGTGGACGTGCTCGGCGACGGAGGCCCCGTTCACGGCGCGGGTCGCGGCCCTCTGCAACACGCTCGGACTGATTACGGCCGGCGAGAGCAGGCGCGGCTGCAGTTTTCGAGGTTTTCAGCGGTGCCACTAACTGGGCGTGTTTACCCGCTTGGTGCGTAGACTAGACGCAGCTCCGCGGAGGGGTGCTGGCATTGACCCAAATACTCCCCGACATGGCGCACTAGGGTTTATTTGCGCCGCGCGTGGTAGTGCGTGGTGCGCCAAGGCCCGATTATGTTATTCCTGGCGGGTCAACGGACCTTAACCTCGTCTGCGCTGCATCCGCGCGCATTGTGTCAAGGTGGAAACGGCACTCGCCTGGTCGTGAGCGCCAGTCAGGAGTGTCGAGCGTGCCTCGTGTTGTCATGATAAACCGATGACCCGTCGCAATCATCCAATCCAACCGACATTTTCTGCAACTTCTCCTTTTTTACGTTTACACGAGATGACGGTTCGACTCACCGCCACTGCCGGGGTCGCGGGTGCCCAGACGTATCGGCCGAAGGCGGCGGCGAGCACGATGGCGCCCAGGATGGCCACCGCCAGGAGCACGCCCTGCTTCCGCGACACGAAGCAGCCGCCGCCGCGGCCGTACGTCAGCGAGCTCCCCGACGGCTCCGGGATGAAGTCCGACCGGGAGTTGCCCACCGAGGAGGACATTGCTGCCAACCCTGAAATATAAGGCCGTCACTGCTCTAGCGTGGGGTGTCGAGAAAAAACGAGCAGGCGGCCGCTCGGCTGCAATGCTGAAAGTCCGAAACTAAACGCGGAAATGAGGTAAACTACACTTTCCGAGCGGCGGCCGGCGGGGAGGGGAAGGGGGTCGGGGAGCGGGGCAGGAATTCGTCAAAGCCTTAGCCGATGGGTGCTCTGCTCTACAAATAGACGGCGTGGAGCACGGCATCGGCATAGACCTCGCAGTGGCTCGTAAAATGTAGTGCGGGGCGCGGCGGCGCCGGGAAGCTGCCGCTCTCTCTCTCTCCCTCCCTCTCTCTCTCTCTCTCTCTCTCTCTCTCTCTCTCTCTCTCTCTCTCTCTCTCTTCTCTCTCTCTCCTCTCTCTCTCTCTCTCTCTCTCTCTCTCTCTCTCTCTCTCTCTCTCTTTCTTTCTTTCTTTCCCTCTCTCTCTCCTCTCTCTCCCTCACACCCACACGGCCGCGTGCGAAGAGGCCGCTCGCTGACTTGGGGAAATTATCCGATCGTGAGCGGGGCGACGCGTCGACAGGCGCACGGGGAGGTCGAACAAGGTCCACGATGGGACACTAATGGACCTGCACGCGCTCGCGCATCTCGCACACACACGCACACACTCGCAGCAGCCACGCACCTGTGTCTGCTCGTCAACTCCACGTGTTGGCGTCACGGCGCGGGGTGCCTCGTCTGTCCATTCAGACGGTCACCGAGTGCCCGGCCCGCCCGCGCCCCCGGGCATGTCCGGGCGGCGGTACTCCAGACCGCGCGGCGAGGGACCCGTTGAGGGACTCGTTGAGGGACTGCTGGACGAGTGCCTTGGGTCGCGGCGCCCCTCGCGACGAGCGGCGCGCGTGGACGGGTGCGTGCGTGGGTGCGTGCGTGGGTGCGTGCGTGCGCCCTGCGGCCGGGGCAGGCTGAGGCGAGCAGGCGGCCGATTTGCAGACTGAGCCAAGCCGCGGCCGCGACCGAACAGCGCCCTGGCCGCGGGCGTGCCGCCGGCCCGCGAGGCAGTGGCGCCACCGCCGGCGGCAGCGCCAGAGGCAGCACCAGCGGCAGCACCTGCCGCCGATCCAAACAATTGCAGCGCGGGTGCCCTGCCAGCCAGCCCTCTTAAAAAAGGCTTTCAATTTCGATGAGCGACGCGAAATATAGTGAAAAATAATAAATGTTGGTATTTGAACCTGGGACTCGAGGGTCCGGTGCCGATGCCTCTGCGATGTTGGCCTCGCACTGGCCTCTGGGTGAGCCCGTCGGTAAAAGATGAGAAACGTGGGGTTCCATTTTTTATTTATTATTTTTACCAAATTTTAAAGAGAGTGGCGTATATGATTCCGTTTTTTGTACCATGTGTTGTTGTGCTGAGGGCGCAACCACGCCGTTCTCCCAGATCGGTCCTGGAAACGGGCACTAGGGCGCGAAAATGGACCCAGTTCCAGGACCGTCCTGGGAGAAAATCACCAAAGTCCCAGGACGGTACTGGAACCGGGTCCGCTGACCCAAACCGAGACCTTTCAGACTCGGTTCTACCGTGTAATTTGTCCTAACCTAACCTGCTGGCCGTCCCATAGGGCGCTCGCGCTTTGCCGGGTCGCGTATGCCGCGTTCCGTCGCGCCGTCTCTCTCTTGCGCACGGAACGCACCCATGAGTGCGACGGACAGAGCAACGTCAACGGTGTTCGGAATCGCTCCGCAGGATTCCCGGAGTGGAACCGTGACAGCTAATCTCGCAGCATCCGCGGCTTCAAAGCATACACTGCCGGCGTGCGGGGGAGGCGTGGTGGGGTGGGCGGTGTCGGGGATGGGGTTGGTTCGGGGGGAGGCATTTCAAAAGGGGCCATACTGAAGGAACGTTTCCCCGCGGAATAGACATATGCTGCGGCAGCAAGACGGCCAGCAGACCGATTCCCACCGAGGTTTTCTTCGCTCGGTCTCGCACTCATGGGAAGTCGCGTATGGGTGCGAGAGAGACAGACCGATGGACACGACTCTCGGAATCAGTCTGCAGACGCCACAGCGCAAGACAAAACCACAACGAAAGTACACAAATTACTGGCAAATTTTTTATCAGGAATTTATTGTACGGTTGTGGTTGTACTTTCTACAATCCCTGTTCTACTTTTATTGTACAGTTTTTGTTGTACTTTTGTTGTGCTATCGGATAGCAGCTATCCACACTATTTCTTGCAGTGCAGGCCGTCCGCGGCACAGTTTTCGCCTCCCGCCCACCACGGTGCCGGACGCGGAGCAGCAGCCGAGCAGCGCGCAGTGCTCGGAGCGGCACAGGCCATCGCTGGGGTGACTCGGTATCGGCCCGCTGAGATCGGCGGTGCGGTTCGAGGAGTGAGTCAGCGGGGCAGGCGCGGTCAGCGCGCCAGCGGCAGCCAGCGGCACCTGTGTCAACGGCTCGGTCAACGGCGCGGCGGCGAGGCGCATGGAACAGCGCAGCGGGGGCCTGGCGGGGCTGGCGGGGCTGGCGGGGCTGGCGGGGCTGGCGGGGCTGGCGGGGCTGGCGGGGCTGGCGGGGCTGGCGGGGCTGGCGGGGCTGGCGGGGCTGGCGGGGCTGGCGGGGCTGGCGGGGCTGGCGGCCACGGAAGGACTGAGTCCTGGTTTCCCCGGGTCTGAAAGGTCTCGGTTTGGGTGAGCAGACCCGCTTCCAGAACCGTCCTGACGAGGACTGTCCGTCGCAACGAATGGCTGCGGGGGCCGTGCCGCGGGATCTCCGCGCGGACAATGGAAGTCCGGAAAGGAAGGCAGGTCCTGGGCCCGGCCAGGCCTCGTCGGCGCTGCGCTCTGGAAGGAATGCGTTGTCACGCAGAATAAGAGAAACAAGGGCCAAGGGATCGCACCGCGCGAGGCCCCCCAAAAAGGCGCATCTCGCTCTCCTCGCTTTTGTTTTAATTTACAATCAGCCCGCATGGCCCGCAGGGAGGGCAAGCCTGGCCGGCCGCGTCCGGGGCGGCGGCCATGTCGGCCCCGCGACCCCGGGGTCCGCGTCGCGCCGCGCCGCTCAATGCAAGGGCACCGCGGGAGGGGGCGCTCTGTCGAGGGGCTGTCCCGTGTCCACCGTGTGGTAGACAGGTGTTCCGCAGGCGTCTGTAGGCGAAGCGACGCAGTGCGTCGCCCCGCACGTCGGCGCAGCTAGATTGGCGCGACCCGGCCAGGACCGCGGCCAGGAGGAGAGGGGCGGCGGGGAGGAGGCCGCAGAGTGCCATATTATCCTGTTGAGACGCGCGGGAGGGCCGCGGCGTCAGGGGGAGAGCGGGGCCGGCGATTCGCTAGAAGAAGTGTGCGTTTCTGCGGCGAAATAAGCGTCACGCCGCGCTCGTGTCGGGGGCAACGTCCCGTTCAGCTCGCTGCGCTCGAGAAAAGCGCGGGTCACTGGTGTTTGAACCCGGGACCGAGCGGGGGCAGGGAAAACGACACGTCTGCGCTGACGCAGGACGCTTATTGTCCGGCCTGGGCCGGCCTCCGTTGCAATTGTTGCCCCGTGGTGGGGAGGTCATCGGGCTGGCCAGGCGGGGCGGGACGGGGTGGACGGGGCGGACGGGGCGGACGACGTGGCGGCGGACGCTGGGCCCTGGACGTCAAGCCAAGCCCCGGCCCAGCCTAGTGCCAGACGGCAGGCAGCGCACGTCCATCGACGCGAACGTCTTCTGGTGCGACTCGCACGTCACGGACAAGGTAAACGGCACCGCGTCTGCTGCACGCGTGTGCGTGTGTGCGTGCGTGTGAGCGTGCGTCCGCGTGCGTGCGCGCGCGCGCGTGTGTGTGTGTGTGTGTGTGTGTGTGTGTGTGTGCGTCAACTATTCAAGAAGAGATGGCGGTGCCCGGCGTGGTGGTGACTGGGCGGTAAAACAAAGTGCTTCGGCAGTATACGCCTGTGCGGGAGTGAGGTAACGTCCTCGCTGGCGAGCATGCAAAGCACGGGTTTATGCTCCGGGAAGCAGAGAATATACACGGCCCGGAATGGATACCCATCCCGTAGGAAACACGAAAAATTAGGAAGCGATTCTTCCGTGTACGGTGTATATTATCTTTGTTGGTTTTGGCGTTGGCAGTGATGGCGCCGCAGCCGCGCTGCTCCAAAGGCCCGCTGGCGCTGGTGGCGCTGGTCTGTCTGTGGGCCGCCCTCGGAGGCTTCGCGTCAGCCACCCCGGTAAGGACGACCTGGACCTCGACCCCGGTCCCTCACCCCTAGTCCGGGGCTAACGGAGAGCAACGTTGCAGGCTCCAGAGGACCCGGCCAAGGCGCCGCAGACCGTGGTCCCGACCGCCTACGCCCTGGACCTGCAGGTGGTGAACGACGCGCAGCAGCAGCAGCCGTCCTACAACCTGACGGGCCGCGTCGCCATCACCGTCACCTGCCGCACGGCCACGGACCGCTTGCACCTCGTCGTCAGCGACCAGGTGCGCATCGGGGAGAACGCCGTCCTCACGTGAGTACCCCATAGCAGCCGCGCGCGAGTCCTGCCAGGTCCGCCTTCACACGAGACGCGGACGTTCGTCTCCCTTTCTCCTCAGGTCCACCCTGACGGGTGACCAGCCGATGACGGTGGTGCGCTACCCGGCGGGCAAACCCTGGATCAGCCTGCAGCTGCCCAAGACCCTCAAGGCGGACCACTCGTACCAGCTCAAGCTCAACTTCAGCAGGATCGTGCCCACGGACGTGCAGGCCGAGAAGTGCGTACTGCCGACACACCACAGTGGGTCAAAACGGTCCAAATCGGGAAATATATATTTAAGAGCGGAAAACGAGTTTTGAAAAAGTTACGGCGATTTTTGACGATTCTGACTCAAAATTACATGCGGAATCCGAATCTGGCCACCTCAGGTTCCGGTCGGGTCCGGACTTTTCCGTACATTTTTTTTTCTCCGATTTTGACCGTCTTGACCCACAGTGCACCGCGTCCGGCGCGGCGGCCGGCGTCCGGCACTGGCTGCGGCCTGCACTGCACGCCGCCCTCTGCTTGCAGCCGCCTCTACCACGTGGCGCTGCTCATCGTGCCGGGCCAGGCCGCCAACTTCTTCCCCGTCTTCAACTCCACCGACTACAAGGCCCCCTTCGAGGTGAACGTGACGCACCTGCAGCGCTACACCAGCCTGTCGGCGTCCAAGGTCGGCCAGCGCATCAAGGTACTGGCCCCCGACAGCCCCAGCGTCTCGTGGACGGGCCAGGCCACGCCCCTGGCCATCCAGATCATGCGCGTAAGCAAAGCTCGAAAGCGATACCGAACACTGAACCAAATTCTTGCTCTCTTTCTAGCTCTGCTTAGTTCTCCTTCAGGAAAATAAAATACGTATCACTTTCGAGTTGTCACTGCCACGTCCACGTTTACTTTTACATTTTTTTTTAGCAGATGATACATTCATACACTCAGCTAGACGCAAAACTAATAAAATAAATTGAAATCGCGTGTGCCTTGTTAGGTGTTGGAAGTGGCCCGAAGAACACGACGGGAGGACTGGGTGCTCTCCCGCCTTCGAGAAGTCGCTGCCCAGTCGCCAATGCGACAGTTCTCGGTCCTCGTTGGGGACTTGAAGATGGTCAACTGAGACCACCATCCCGCGTCAGTGTTCTGGGGGAGAAGAGGGGGGGGTGCTATTGCCTTGTTATACTCGTTTTTTACATTGGACTGTTGAACTACCAGGTCTGGTAGGATTCCCAACAACAAGACCGGGCCGGCGGGTGGACGTCGTGTGCAGGTGCGCCTGTGTGACCCGGCCCAAGCTTCGCCCAGCGCCACCTTCCATGGCCGACCAGATGGTGCCCGAGGCCATCTGCCACGTGCAGTGCCTACGTCGGCGTGCCCTTCCCCATTCAACACCCATGGACGTGGTCGCCATTCCCCTACTACTCGGACCCAACGGCCCATCGTGGCCGCCACGGCAGTCCATCTTCAGGTGGAGCGGGCCCCCCCCCAGCCCGCCGTACGCTGTTGCGGAGCCTTGCATGCCCACAGACGCGCGCCTAATGTGCGGCTGGTTAGTAATCCGTCCGCGAAGTCCCGTCAAGTCGTCCCGCCGCTGTTACGCGTTGAGGTCCGCTAAAACTTTCCATCCCAGCCGCCGGTCCGCCCCCCAGTCCAGCTAGCCTTCCCCGAGCGGACCCTCACTCTCAAGCCCGCGTCCCACGCCGACGCCTCTCCGGCCGCTACTGCCCATCCGCATTGCCCGTCAGAAGCCGCCCGGGACCTGCTACGATACATTATGGACGGCTTCCGGGAGGAAACCGGGCCATGGCCCATGCTTGAGGCGGAAGAGCAGCAGAGGCCTTTCTGGCCGCGGCCCTATGGCCCCTAGTGCCCTCGTTTGCTCCACAATGAGCCGCTCATTGTTTAGCTACAAGGTCCGTCCCGTTGTCCCGCCGCGGAACCACGGCCTGTTATATTCCTTGCTCCGCCAGCTTCGCCTGCAGGGAGAGCGACCTTGCAGTACGACCCCAACATGGACGTGCTCCTGCTGCGGCTGGCGCGCGGTTTGTGGCCTGGAGCAGTACTTCGGGCGTGATGGTGACGCCGGTGCCGGACTCGCGCGCCGTCAGCGAGGCTCTCGCCAACCATACGTGGCCTCGGAGGACGGTGCGCGCGCTGCGGCCCCGGGAAGCCCCCGAAGGCACAGAGAAGATGATGGTGCAGCCGCGCCAACATGTAACCACAGTGGCCCCACGCCGGGCACGCGGTCCACGTCCGCCACGCCAACCACGGCCGCCACGACCACCGCGGCCGGACGGGTATACCTGCGACAACTCAAAGCCACCTACGACCACCAAGGTGACGCCGGAGGACCGGGGCCCACCGGCGACCACCGCGACACCAAACAAATCCCAACAAAACTTGACGACTGCAAGCAATATGAGGTCCAGGATGCGCACTTTCTCCAACCTTGTGAACGTGTTTTTAGAAACTTCGGATGTAATTATTCGTTTACGATGTTATTTTCTGTCCTTAGTTCGGACAAGTCATACCTCCTATGTGAAACGCGCCTGATACTCTGGGTGGGCCGTTCTACTACGAGGCTGGGTACTCAGTTTCCCCCTGACGGGCCTGACCAGCGCACTGAGGCCTGCCCTGCACAGCGTAAAAAGTAGGCAAACTGGAGGAAGTGGCAGTCCGTCAAGCAACTGACCAGAGCAAACGGTTGTGGAAACGGTGTTTTGTTTCCTCCTGCATCTGAAACTTGATCGTGAGGATTGTGGCCCATCACGCTGG
>CM060087.1:20300059-20659214 GCA_030522485.1 Stenchaetothrips biformis
TTCTCCGAGGAGGACCAGCGCCTGGTGCTGCAGATGGTGTCGACCAGGGGCTCGGACCTGCTCAACTTCCTGGACGCCAACTGGGACCAGCTCAAGGCCAGGTGGGTGCGTCGCGTTGCGGCCGACTCGGCCGACGGCGAGCTCCGGTGCTAACGGGGTGTCCTCGTGGCGCAGGTACGAGACGCAGCCCTTCATGTGGGAGCACCTGGTGTCGCGCGCTTCTGGCAGCCTCCGGACCCATGATGATCTCAAAAAGGTAATTCGGGTCCTCGCGCCGCCGGGAACGGGAATCGAACCCCGGGCGGCACGCTGACGTCGGTATGGCTTGTTGCAGCTCAAGGAGATTTTCCAGAAGCGCTCCGGGGTGTGGGGCGTGGCCGAGGGCGTGGTGCAGCAGGCACTGCGCCGCGCAGAGTCCAGCGTGGCGTGGGCGGACGAGGCGTTCCCCAGCATGGAGGCCTGGCTGGAGAAGTACCTCGTCAACATCAAGAAGGAGTAAACGCAGCCGCCCCTCCCCCCTCGTCTCCCTTGTTTTGACCAGAGTTAGCAGGTCGCCAAATTTTCGCGTTTCTTTTTCGATCCCGTGGGTAGTAAGGTGAACACATGATGAAGTTGGCTGTGACGTTTACTTTTCTGAGAGAGTAGCAATGTGAGACCAGGCGGTGCACTACGGAGGCCTCGCCCTGACGTCATCTTAGCAGTCCTTCGAAGGGGCTCGGCCAGGCTCAGCCCATGGCACGCCGTGTAGGTGTAATAATTAACGCTAAGTAACCTAGACTGAAATCTTTACTGTACAGATGTCCGCACGAGGGACATCATGTCAAATTAATGATTATTTGTAAAAGTAGCAACATTGTTCTTGAAAAAATTTTGTCGGCAATAATACAATTGTATGATATTTATTAATAAAGTGTCATTTGTGTTCACCTCTACATTGCCCCCATCCTGCTTAGTCTCCTTTCACACATTTTAATTTCCACAGTTTTTGAAATTTTACTGGTGAAACCTTATTTGATAACGGTGTTGAAGCACAGCGAAAAATGTGGAGATCTACTTTTTATTATGGCACCAAATGACTACATTGATAAAATATGACAATGATATAACAAAGACACATCAACAGTATGTATAAATTAAAACGATCGCGACCGCAAAATAAATAACAAGTCATATTATGACTGTCAACACGTGCAAATCAATTTCTCCCAAAAAAGAAACCTTCACAATTACAAAGCGAGAAAACACTGATTTAAAAAAAACAAAAAAAAACGGACCTTGGCAGACAAAGTCTGATGTAGCTGGTACCGCCACTGGCGAGGCCTTGCACAACCATAGAATCGTAGCGTGGCAGCGCGAAATGCAAAAAAAAAATTACACAGCACAGCAATTACATCAATAGCAGCCTTCAATAATGCAATAAATAGATGGGCACTTTCGAATAATTTACAACAACGAATCAACGGACAAATCAAAGATATCTACATTAACGCCTTGTAAACGTCAAACTTAAGGGAACGCCGAGACAGCCCACGGCGACGGGAAATGTCAGATAATTAACGAGAAAGCTCTGAGAGTCCAAACGTCGGGCAGGCGTCCACATCACAGCGGCGCCCCGCGGCCCGGCCGGCCCATTAGAGCAGCACGGCGTCAGCACGCCGCCCAGCCGACCTTGGGCCTCGGAACTGCAGGCTGCGCTGCTGCAGGGCGCGGAGGGCCCCGCGGTGCGTGACGGATCGGCGGCAGCCTCGAGTCCATCCCGGCCAGTCCGGCTCGTCTCTCAAATTGGCAAGAAGTGAGGGACATTCAGAGCGCCCTGCCTGCCAGCCCTGCCAGCCCTGCCTGCCTGCTGCCTGCGTGCCTGCCCGCCCTCCGCGGCACGGCGGCCCTACTCTTCGTTGGCGCACTGGTCATTGGCGCACGTCTCCGACACTCCAGAGGGCCCCGCGGGGGCGGCTGCGGGGGCGGCTGCGGGGGAGGCTGCCGGGGCGGCGTCAGCAACCTCGACGGCGTCCTCGGCCTGCTGGGGCTCCTCCGGCTGCACCTTCTTAGTCTTCTGCTTCTTCTTGTTCAGCTCCGCCTCGGTCGCCTTCTTCTTCTTGCCCTTGGACGCCTTCTCGGACAGAGGCACCTCTTCCGCCGCCAGCCCGGCCGCGTCGGCGCTCCTCTTGACCTTCTTGCTCTTCTCCGCCTTGGCAGGCTTGGCCTCCTCTCTGACTGGCTCCTCCGCGACGGCTACCTCCTCCTCGGCGACGGGCTCCTTCTTGGACTTGTTGGCCTTCTTGCCGAGCTTGCCCTTCACGTCGCCGCCCGCGGGAACCTTCTTGCCCTTCTTCCGCAGCTTGGCCTCCTCGGCGGGCACGGGGGCCTCGCGCTTACCCCGGACATCCGTCTGCCCGTCCGTGGCCTCTGCCTCATCCAGGGCCTTCTTGTTCTTCTCCTTGACGTACTTCTCGCCACTACTGCACTTCCTGAAACAAGGTCAATTATCAGAAAAAGCAAACAGAATAAAACATGCAGTTTGAAGCGGCACAAGGATTGCACTTACTTTCCCTGGCATTTCTTGTTGGGACTGTCCTTGAGCTCGCTCTTCTTGGCGTCGAACGATCTGCCCTCCTTGGCTTTCAGGTCCTTCTTGCCCTTCGAGTGCCCTTTGGAGCTCCCGGCTGCAGCTAGTGCCAGCACGGCCACCAGCAGAAGCACCAACACTGCCCTGGAAGACATCAACATTACAGTAAGAAAAAAAAAGAGGAATGAAGAAGAAAAAAATACTCAAAAATACGACTGGGGAACGCATTTAACTAGGCCAATTACTTGGCGGGTCCCCTTCGCCCCCCGAATTAGAGAAAAACTGCGCCCTTATGTACAAAATGCCCTTCGTTAATTACTGCAAATTCGTTAACGGCGTAGGGCCGGCATCCCGGCTTCAGTCCCCCGCCGCCCGGGAAAGGGGGATAGTAATGAAGGGAGGCGCAGGGCATTTGTCACCCAGTTACCCCTTCCACCCCCTCCCCTCCGCGAACCCCGCATCCGAGAGGCGTCCCTCCGCGCGCGGCGCCGCCGGCCACGGCTACGGCCCCGCGAAGGGGTTATGGCCAGAGACACCGACCGCGGCGCCAGCTCCGGACTCCACCGCCACCCCCGGCGGCACCGCGCTCCAGCCACTCCAGCCACTGCTCCAGCCGCGCCGTAATCCTTACGACCTGCCGGTCGCCATGGCGACGCTGCGCCGCGGACCCGCGGACGTCCGCGCCTTGGGATTACTACGACTTTACCTCGTTGCGCGCCGGAGGGCAAAACAAACAACGAAACTGCCGCCACCAGACTCACGTGCAGACGGCGCTGCTGCGCGGCACCAGTCGCTTCATGACCATCCTGCGAGCCATGAAGCCCGCGTCCACGGGGCACCACATGTCAAGTTAATCGCGAAACGCTCGTCAACGCAATAAAAATAAACAAAAATCCGGCGTGGTGCAAGCAAGGCACGCAGTCAGAGCCACTCCTTTCTTTTTCCGCCACGGCCGAGTCAAGCAATCAAACTGAGTCAAAAGGGGAGGGCGGCGGCGGCTCGGCGTGCGCGCTGTCAACTGCTGTGCGGTGCGGTGCCAGCGCAGTGCGTACCACCGGGTGAACCGCGAGGCTGGGAGCAGCGAACCCCCCTCCCCGCATCTCAGTTAAACAAAACAGTCAAGATAGATGCGTCTGTGTCGCTCGTGACGTCAGCAGTGCGTCAGCCATGACCTGGAAAGACGTCAGTGGACGAAAGCCGTAAGGGACGGGAGGGCCGCCATCACCGCGGTGACGCGGCCACGACGAGTTAAGCTGGAGGTCAACGGGGCCCTTTGCACGGTGTGAACAGTGAATAGGGCCGCGGTCTTTCCTCGTCGCCCAGTCGCCGGGGTCGCGGACGGGGTCGCGGATGGGGCCCGCGGCGTGGTGGGGCGGGGCGGGGCGTTTGCCGCCAAGCTGCTCGGTGGCGCACACATGTCAACACGTCTATGCGCGGAAATCTAATTTGCCGGCTCCAAAACTCGCCGCTCGCGCTGAATAATGGATAGGAAACCGAATTCTTGCAATAAACGAGCGAGTCTGCAACGACCGGCCAACACGCGGCGGCGCCCTAACGCCAAACGCAGCCCCGCGAATCGCGTCTATCAAACAAGAAAAGCGCCAATCCTTTGACCGCTTGTCGCGTCGCTCGTGGCACCGATTGAAGGTGGGCGGGCGTGTCTTCTGGCGAGACAGTAAACAAAGCCCGGCGCGGACGCACACCCACGCACTCACTGTACTCACCACCTCATTGTCGCGGAGTCTCGCCGCCGAGTTGCGCCGAGCTTCCTCTCACGTCCCCGGGGAGATGCGTGGACAACAATCTCTCGCTGGTCAGATCGTCGTGGTCGCGTCGCGCCGTCTGCCGTCCTCCTGACTGCAGCCTCCGCCTCGGTCTGTCTGCTCGGCCCGCGCGCTGCTGTGCTCTGCTCCCTCTGCCGCACACACACACACACACACACGTACACAGGCGCGCGCGTGCTATCAGCCAGCCCACTTGTTGGCGCGTTACTACTTATGCCGCCGATAAGGAGTAAGGAGCAGGCGCGCGGCCCCGCGCTTTGCCCGCGGTATCTTACGCGTCCTGCGGCGGTTCGAGGAAGCTCCTTGCGAGTTGCGTGCTGCGACCCCCAGTCGTGCGCGTATCGGAAGCCCCGTTTGTTGACACTGCGCCGCCCGGTCCGCTCGGCTGCGTGGCACCGCGTGGCCCTGCGTGGCGTGGCCGTGCTGGACTGGCTGGCGGCTGGCCGCCGGGCTGCCGCTGTTGCTGATGCTGATGCTGATTGGCGGATGCAGCACAGCCCGCCAAAGCCGGCAGGGCACAGAGCGCGCGGGAAGCGAAGCAGCAGGAGTCAGGTCCCTGTAACTCTCGGGGTTGAAAAACATGGCGGTAAAACGCAATGGAGAACCCCCGTTCGGAGAGCAATCCATTAGTGGGGGTCACTCGTTCGATTCGAGCCCCATTTAGCGACTCTGGAGCTCAAAACGCGTCTAGAATTTTGGCCGCCTCAACGGTCTTCTGACCCACTGTGGGCCGGCCGGCCGGCCGCGGGGCACCGCGGGGATGCTGAGACGGCGGCAGACGGAGGGAAGTCCCGGTCCGGCCAAAGGAAAGGCTGTGGAGAAAAGCAGCGCATCCCGTTTCCCTCAGACAAAACGCGTCCCCGAACGCAATCCGAGTTTCTTCCGGTCGGGCGGCGTCCGAAAGCCGAAATGCCGAACGCCGCGCCGCCAAATTGCGCCGGTCGGGCCGTCCGTCCCGTTCCGCGGGGCCGCCGTGCCGCCGTCCCGAACGCGGCCGCGGGGATGGGGAGGGGGGAGCAGCGAGGCGATCTATTTGAGAGATGAAAGAGGCGGAGATGGGAGAAGGTCCAGGCGGGGCGGCGCTGGGCGGGAAGGCTGCACAATCGCGAACCGTCTCCGACTCCACCACGTGGTTGCCGAGGCGAAAGACCCACGGTTCGGACGCTGGAGCATCACCGAGCATTGCAGCCCACACTGTTTCAAACTTTCCGAGAAAAAAAAGAAAGGAAAAAAAAAACTAAATGACGGCTGAATGTAATAAATACTCCAGCAGTCAGTGAGAGAGGTGGATGAGGCACGATGGAGGGTCCCATGTGGTGACATCGACGAGAAGGTCACAAGCGTGATGCAGTCCGTGCGAAATTGCAGTAATCTCTAGGCTGTGCCATTCGGAGGACGTCGTCAGGTAGGACGGCGCGTCATGGGCGAGCAGAGGGCAGGCAATGCAGGCAACCAGCAGCGGCGCGGTGCTCTCTGCCTGCGGCAGGGGAGGTAAGGGGAGGGCGCCAGACACGTCGCCGAATGGGTGGCGACACGTCAGAGAGCCTTTCCGTTCGGAATGGTGACGCACACAATCCCGTCCTTTGCGTCGCTTTGTTTCCCCCGGTAATCGCGGGGGCAGATTAGGTGCCCGAAAACAGCGACGGTTTCGGAGGGGAAGCTGCGCGCTTTGGCCGTGCTGCCGCGGCTGCCGCTCCGACGCAGTGCCGGCTACCCGTTCTAGAGCTTACTCTGTCCCCAGGCAGAGTGGGATTATAATTTTAGGGAAGCGCTATCCGTCTGTACATAGTTTGCGCAGGCTTCAACTGCAGTGTTATCTGGGCCCACCTATTTGTTGCGTCTTCTTCGGGCTCACAGAGCTGGTGAGTGAGGATTGGAGCCAGGTGAAATGAATATATCAACGGAATTGGTTGATTTTTTTTTTAATCCTATCTTTTTTTACGTTTTTGAATTAGCGTTACAAAAGTAAAGAAAATTACAACATATGATATACAAATAGTGTGGTTCAGCCGAAGATAAGATACATCGAGAGCTACAAGGAACAAAATAAATAAATATCTAACAAAATTAAACTACATCAAGAAATAAATATAGGAAAGCCTTATATGGCTTACTGGTAACTTGGAATTGGTAACTTTCTCATGACAAGAACACAAATGGACCCCTTCTTTCCCCCTCCGGCTCCACACTCTGCCGACAGCGACACGACTCCGAATGGGGAAAGGGCCGAGCATCTCCGCGTGGGGTATCTGCGGCCGGCCTTGGCTAGCGACACGGAGTATCGGCAACGAAGTCGTGGCGCGGGGAACAGCGCGGGC
The DNA here is from genome assembly GCA_030522485.1 of Stenchaetothrips biformis. NCBI lineage: Eukaryota > Metazoa > Arthropoda > Insecta > Thysanoptera > Thripidae > Stenchaetothrips > Stenchaetothrips biformis. The sequence continues at coordinate 20,306,728 of CM060087.1, forward strand.
CGCATCACGGACGCACTACGTCCTCCCACAGAGTACTACAGTCACACTAGTACTGGTACCCCTGGAATCCCTGCTGGCCCTGGCCGGGCTGCCTGAATGCAGGACCCTGCTGTCCGGGGAGGCCGCCTTGTTGTCCAGGGAACCTACCCTGTTGTCCAGGAAGACCGCCCTGCTGACCGGGGAAGCCACCCTGTTGTCCAGGAAGGCCGCCCTGCTGACCGGGGAAGCCACCCTGTAGTCCAGGAAGACCGCCCTGCTGACCGGGGAAGCCACCCTGCTGTCCAGGAAGGCCGCCCTGCTGACCGGGGTAGCCACCCTGTAGTCCAGGAAGACCGCCCTGCTGACCGGGGAAGCCACCCTGCTGTCCAGGAAGACCGCCCTGCTGACCGGGGAAGCCTCCCTGTTGTCCAGGAAGAGCGCCCTGCTGACCGGGGAAGCCACCTTGTTGGCCTGGGAATCCACCCTGCTGTCCGGGCAGACCACCCTGCTGGCCGCGGAATCCAGGGCCTTGCTGGCCGGGGAAGCCTCCCTGCTGGCCAGGGAAACCGCCTTGGGCGCCGGGCAGGTTGTTGAAGCCGGGCTGACCAGATCCGACGGGGCCGTTGAAGCCACCAGTGGGCCTGCCGCTCGAGTACCCCTGCTGCCCGGGGGCGTAAACGCCGAGCCCTTGGCCCTGAGGGAACAGACCCTGTTGACCGGGAAGGCCACCCTGGGCACCACGGAAGCCGGGGGCACCTCCTTGCTGTCCTGGGAAACCTCCCTGTTGGTTCGGGAATCCATTCTGCTGTCCGCGGAAAGCACTCTGCTGTCCGGGGAAAGCACCCTGTTGTCCGGGGAAAGCACCTTGACCAGGGGCGTATCCTGCTCCGAGACCCTGCTGGCCGGGAAGGCCAGCCTGCGCGCCGCGGAAGCCTGGAGCGCCACCCTGCTGTCCTGGGAAACCGCCCAGCTGGGGTTGCTGGCCGGGGAAGGCGTTGTTGCCACCGAACCCGTTGGGGGTCTGCAGCGTGCGTGCAGGGCCGTTCACCCCTCCCTGCAGTCCGAAGTTCTGGCCGACACCAGGGACGCCGTAGGTTCTGCCGGGGGCATTGCCGGCGCCCAGGTTGTTGCCGTTGAAGCCTGGCTGACCGTTAAAGCCCTGCTGGCCGTTGAAGCCTGGCTGACCGCTGAAGCCCTGTGGGCCGTTGAAGCCAGGCTGACCGTTGAAGCCTAGCGGTCCTTGCGGGCCGTTGCCGGCGAAGCGATTCTGACCGCCGATGATGTTGGATCCAGGCCCTCCGGGGGCGATGTACGAGTCAGCAGGAGCGTTGACGCCACGGTTCAGACCACCCTGTGGTCCAAATCCTGGACCCTGAGGACCCAGTCCAGCGCCCTGTGGTCCGAATCCGGGACCCTTAGGGCCTAGTCCAGCACCCTGTGGACCAAACCCGGCACCCTGAGGGCCCAGTCCACCACCCTGCGGTCCGAATCCAGGGCCCTGAGGACCAAGCCCAGCGCCTTGGGGCCCGGTGAAGCCAGCTGGGTTGAGGCCGGGGCCAAACCCACCCTGGCCGCCTGGAGCGACGCCGGGGAAGTTGCCGCCGTTGGGTGCGGGGAAGCCACCCTGCGGTCCTCGAGCTCCGGGAGCGCCCCCGGGTCCACCAGCGCCGCCTGGGCCACCCCCGGTGGGCGGCAGATACGAGTTGCTGGGACTACCTGCTCACAACAAGCGACATCACTAAGGCTGCCGCGGTCGACGAAGACAACATGCACATCTCAGCCCGTACCTGGCAGAAGCGCCCTCCTGTCCCTGGCGGCGGCGGCGGCGTCAAGCGGCACGGCGAGCGCGCAAAGGGCTCCCAGCAGCAGCACCTGTGCGTCAAACAGAAGGGGTGAACGACGCGCGGACCCACCCTCACTTGACATCCTGTCGGTTCACACACACACACACACACACACACACACACACACACACACACACACACACACACACACACGTGCACGTTCACATACCGCACTCCTGGCGGTGCGTCTGGCCATGGTGGTGGCGGTGTGTACAGGTAATATCCAAGGGGCTGCTGCTACACTAGGCACGGTCACTGCAGGTTCACTGAGCACAAGCAGCTCGAGGAGTGCGCGGCGCGGTCGCTGTGGCACTGCGCTCTGGGACCGGCGAACGTGCCATTTATACGCGGCTTCAACTCCGGGCCGAGGAAGCATGGCCGCAGTGCCCCCAGAGGTCCCGCAGCCCCGGAGCAGGTGCCCCCGCCACCCCTCCGGAGCACTCCGCACGGCGTAGCGCGGCGCCCAGCCCCGGAACCCCCTTCTCCAGGACGCCGACGACTCCCACTCCAACCGTCGTCGACGCCGACGCACGCACGCCGACGAGCAACGCGCCTCGCGTGCTGAGCAGAAGGTCCCCGACAACGACACGATTGCCGGTGGAGGCGCAGGTCGGGACGAACAACTTGGTGCACCTGGGCTGAGCCGGTGAAGCGGAGCCTTTGACAGGCTGGATCCACACAGAGTGCATGTCGAAATGGACAAAAGATATGGCAGGATTCGAACCTCATCTCTCGGACTTTGAAGTCGGCGCACGGACGCTCTCGACCACAGTCCCCACTGGCCGTAAGGGCGACGCCAAGCGCGGCATGAAAAGCTGCCGCCCCGCCGCGGCCTTAGCCACGCAGGGTGACAATTGCAAGCGCCGAAAGCAGGACGCTATCGGAAGCGGAAAGACCTTCCCCTTGGCCGTCATGCAGCGAGTGTGCCCGGGCGGACAGACGGACGGACGGACGGACGGACGGACAGACGCACAGGCAGGATGTGCGCGACGCGTCGTGAATGAGTGCAGGCTGGCGCAGGCGTGAGGTGCAGCCCGAATCGATGTTCTCCGTCTCTCTCCCTCGCGCGGGATCTCCCTCCGGTCCACAGCGGCGAGGCGGCGTGGCGGTCAGAGAGCCACAAGGAGGTCGTTTCAGCGCCTCGTTCAAGTTTAAAAGCGTCGCGGAGGTCGCGGCGTCGCGACGCTCTATGCATGGCGCTCGTTTGCGGAGCGTCCTGCCCGCCAAGGAAGGTAGTGGTGAGCGCATCACCCTCGGCCTCGAGGCCAGACCAGACGAATTCAAAGCCGTTTAATCCCATTATAAGATGATAAATTCCGGCGCGGCGCGTCGTTTTTGCCTTTGGCGCGTCCCGGAGCGTCCGCAGTTCGCACCTGCTAGCCACGACATAATCGCAGCGGGTGCGAGGTCGCCATGAGGTCGCCCCGCCGCCCGGCGCTATCAACAAAGCATTTCTTTTTAATGCGCTCCCCTCTCCTCCTGTCGCTCTGCCGGGCTGTGGGTCCTGCGGGGCCCTGGTCGCTGGAGCCGCTGGAGCCGCTGGACGTCGAACGGGGCCTCCAGCCGTCCTGCGCGGGGTGCTGGGCGCGGCCTGGGACCGGCGCGGAAGATATAAATCAAATGGTGCCCTTGCCCGTCCTGTCCACCAAAGGCCCCGTCCAGCTAGCCCGGGCCGTGCGTTGACACGTCGCTGGAGGCTGGCCTGCAGTCTGGCCTGCAGCCTGGCCTGCAGCGCGCCTAAGTGGAGTGCACCGCGGCGTCGCGTGCCGCGCGTTGCCGGCGTCCCTGGTCCTGCTTCGACTCCGCGTCGCCTTCGAGTCAAGCCAGTTCGAGGACGAGGGATGAGAGGGAACTTTGTTTGCGCCGGCCTGGACGGCCTGGACGGCCTGGATGGCGTGTCCCGCCGCACGCCGCTCGCCCACCCACGCCCGCATTACGTGTACCGGGAGAAAAAACGAAAGGAGCCCCCAAGGTCAGGCCCAGGCCCAGGCCTCGGCACGCTGCCCGTTAAAGGGCAGATTGATGAATTGTCTCGGGACGATCAACACCGGGAGTCGAGTCGGCGGTCGAGTCGGCCCACCGACGCAAAGGCCGAGGGACGTCCCCGGACCGTCCCGCGGCCCCCGCGCACCGCCACGGTGTGCGGCGTAGGGCGCCGTGCCCGTTTCGAACACACCGCTCTTTGGAGCCTTTGGCGCGTGGGTGTGTGTGTGTGCGCGCGTGTGTGTGTGTGTGTGTGTGTGTGTGTGTGTGTGTGTGTGTTCGTGAGTGTGTGTGGTTTTGGACGCCGTCGCCGCCGCGGAGTCCGTCGTAGTCGTTGTAGTCAAAGCCGCGGATGAGGAAGGAGCGCAGCCGAGCGCAGCCGTGTGTCGAGAGGCAGCGGTGGCGCCGGGAGGTCGTGGCCCCCTTCAACGGCCCCTCGCACCGGCAAAAATAAGTCGGTCCAGCCGTCGAGTTAATCTGACCATGGGAGGAAAGAAGGTTCGGAAATTGGTGCACGGCCCGTTCATAAACGACTAGACCCGTTCCCGAGCTCTGAAGTCTACAATTTTGCGTATCAGGACGTGGGTAGAAGAGACCGTCGCTGATAGTCGAACCCGGGTCGAAATCCAACAGGTCGTGAGTCTTGTCGGGACCGGGCCTTCACCCTTACCGGAAAAAGTGCAGGCGTCAGCCACAATCCTCGGCACCTGGTAGCCGAAATAGCGTCATGGAAGACCCATACTGCCGACGCGATAAAATCGCCTTCCCGCGAGTAAACTTACCGTGTCTCCCTATTACGCGATTCTGTCTTCCCATGCTGGTGACGCCCCACCCCGCCCCACCCCGCCCCGCCCCGCCGCCGGCGCCGCCGTCAAGGCCAAGGGCCACGCGGCGCAGCGCTGCTTGCATGACGAGCGCTCGCGCTCCGTTTGTTGCTGCAGTGCTGTCTGGAGGAGCCGATCAAGTGCGCGACGGCGCTCCTTGGGCGCGTTCGTCGTGCGGGGCGCCGCTGTCACGCAGCCAGCGCGTTGTCTTGCCACACCGCGTCCAGGCAGACGGGACGACGCGCTTGGTTAATAGCGCATCCCCGACTGAAGGGTGCCGATTTTTGTTTCGATTCCGGCGAGGGGTGTCGACACCGAGGCCGAAGGGTGCCGCGCCACGCCACGCCGCCACGCCGCCACGCCACGCCGCCACGCCACGCCGCCACGCCACGCCACCACGCCACGCCACGCCGCCACGACACGCCCGGAGCCGATTGGGTTGGGCAAGACGCCACTGCCCCACCGCCACTGTAATGGCAGGGCACTTGGCACTTTCCTCCAAATTGACCCAAAAGGGCCGCAGGAATAATAACAATGCAAATTGCAAGTCAAAAGCAATGACGCACTTGGCAGCCGAGGGCCCTTGGCGGCCCGGTCCCTGGGCCGGAGTCTGGATGCCCCGCGAGCCAGCAGCGTCCGCGGCGTCCGCGGCCCAGGTGCCAAGGAGGGGGGCTAACTGGTGGGCGGCCCCCTCCCGCCGCCGTCCCCTTGCGGCCGCCTGAATGAGCGAAAATGAATGTCTTTGTGCGTGGCTTGCCGAACCTCGCCGTTTTCGTGACGAGCACCACGAGCGCGCACTCACTCACACACACACACACACACACACACACACACACTCACACTCACTCACACACTCACACTCACACACACACACAATGCCGCACAAAACCACCGCACTCCGACCGCTATCAGTCATTGGCCGCCTCGTGAAAAGAAGCCCTTCAGTGTGAAAAAATGTTTCTTTCTGGAGGCAGCGAGACAATGGCCGGGGCCGAGGTGTGCAGAGGCGCATTTTGGCAATGAGCGCGGCGACGGGGCTCACAGGGTGGCATGGCGCCGTGTTTACAGCGCACCAAGTCCGAAAAGTCGCCAAGTTCCTGTACACTTTCACAGTGTACCGTCACGTCGGCCGATGGACTGCATGGCAATCTAGAGCAGCGGGAGGGGATGGGCACGTGTGACGTCACCCATTGTTCACCCATTACTGCAATGCTTCCCTCCAATCTACCCCCTCCCCCCCATCAATTTCCAGAGAGTAACGCCGTCTGGAGACGCACGATTTTCAGGGAGAAGGCCGCCGAGAAAATGGGAGGGGAGGGGGCGCCGCCGTTCGCAGTCCTTTGCTCCGAATGACGGAATTGGCGTAGGTCGCTGCAGCGCTCCGAAACCGCCTGCGCGTCACAAGTTTGACCAAATTCAAGGCGTGCCGACCTCGCGGCGGCTCCCCTCCCACGCCCCGAGCAGGACAAGCAGGCCACGCACGCACGGTGGGTCAGAAAACCGTGGCGGTGGCCAAAATGCTAGACGCGTTTTGAGCTCCAAAGTCCCTAAGTGGGACTGGAATCGATCGTGTGACCCCACTAATGGATTCCTCCTTTCGAGACCAATCCATTGGTAGCGTCACACGTTCGATTGAGGCCCATTTACCGACTGTGGGGCTAAAAACGCGTCTAAAATTTTGGCCGCCTCAACGGTCTTTTGACCCACTGTGGCACGCGGGGCGCGGGGCCTCGCGGCCGTCACGGCGCCTGGCTGCGCCTGGCAGGCAGGCAGCGCGGGCGCAGCAGTGTGTCTGTGACGGCCGCCTGCCTACCTGCCAGGCGCTCTGCTCCGCGGACCGCGCGGCCCGGACGCTGCGCCTTCCCATCTGGAGTCCGCCCCCGTCCCGAGGGGCAGTCTGGCAGTGCAGTGCCGCGGTAGTCTGTCTCCCTCGCACACACGGGACCACCCCATGAGCGCAGGAGGCACCGAGCGACGAAAACGACCCTCAGCCTGCGAGGTGGGGTGGTCCGTAAAGCAGGCCGTAAAGGCGGCGGGTGAGTAGCTCGGCGACACGTTCTCGCGGTGCGGTCGTCGCCAAGCACATCGTGATGCTGCCCGGACCGTCAGGCCGCGGCCCCAGTGCGGCCCCAGTGCGGCCCGGACAAAGGGGCTTCAGCCTCAGCGCAGAGCGCCAGCCAGAGGGCCCGGCCAGCCTCAAGGCTCCGCGGGGCCTCCCGGTGCACCATCAACGCTGTGGCAGCTGGCGCCGTCCTGGACCTCTATGGTCCCGACAGCGTTCACACACACACACACCCACGCACGCACTTGCGGCTTCCTGGTCACACCGCATCGTGCTCCGCCTATAGTGGTGCCCTCACTTAGACTAGCCAGTGGCGAGGCGACCACAAGCTCCCCGTCGTCCCCGCACGTCTCTTGCTCCATTCGGCGAGATTCCCTGAGGTCAGATGCGTGCCGGGTTCGAACACCCGAGTGGGATGGATGGACTTCCCTGAGCGCCTCGCGACCACAAAGGAGCAAAGAGTGGCGAGCGGAGAGGAACGCGGCGGAGGGCCGTCGCCTCACCAAATGATGCGAGGCTCACTTGTCGACTTGAGGCCAGCTTCCTGTTTCCGAGTCGCGGAGGTCACTGACCTTTCGAAGCGTACGTCACACGCGGAGCAGGACGACCGGGTTCAACAATAACTACCGGTTTCATTGTTTTCGTGGGTTTCTTTAATTTACCTTAATCAAAAGAGGATATATATCCGCTCCAAAAGGACTTTAACATCTCTACATTTCATTGATTGGTCTAATTTTTCTGTGAATCAACTTAATTACAGGAGAAAAAACACAACAGGTATTTTTACATTTTGGGGCAGTGAGGACTGCACATAGTGCATACATATGATAATCTCACTGTTCATTTTTCTGCCTAGGAGTCTATGATGGCTTTTGGTTTGGATCTTGACAGCATGGTGTATTCCTTTTACGAGCAGGCTTGTCAGGAATTTTTGTAATGTCAAACTCTACATTATCCAATTTTGCGGTATCTTCGGTGATTCTTGCAGCTATAACAGAAAAACATAGGGAAGGTCATGAAACGAGTAGATCACACAGATCATTGATACACGTTTAAAGACGCACCAAATCTGCCAGGTGCCACTTCTACGGTTTGTATGATAGTAGTTCGCATTTCGTGCTCTACAGCATTAGCAAAGTCAATGAGCTGAAAGACAATTAAAGCAAAAGGTGCATGTCAGACATTTCAAAGAAATATGCTACACAGAAAGAAGAACTCATTTGTTAGTGCATTCACCTCTCTAACCGTTCCTTCGTCTGAAACACCACTGTTTTTCCGGAACTCCTCATTTATTTTTTCTCTTGCAGCTGCAAAAAACCACATAGATTTAAAACAATACACTCAAATCATATGTAACTGTAGGAAGTGAGAAAAAGACGAGCCACAAAGCATAAATGGAGAAAATATTTAAATGTTGTTACCGTTGAGAGTGCGATCGTCATCTCTAAATACTTTCCTCCTGGTTTTATGTAGCTTCTTGAACGCTGCCAGTACCTGAAAATTAACAATACATCCATGAAAAATTGTTTCTTAACCACCATTCTTATTTACCGCACATCTAAGAATTGCATATTATTATGAAATGAAATTCTTATAATATAAAGACTCTGAGGGAAGGTTAGGAAGCCCATTGATGTCACTTTCTGGGCTGCTTAAATACCCTTAAAAAGCGATAAACGTTCGTAATTTTTAAAAAGCGCATATGAGCTAAAAAAAAATAAACTGTCAAGATCAACCCTAACGAAAATTACCTCACTCCTCAATAATTTTGAAGCCATTTCTAGGTCAACCAAACCCCAACTGCCGTCAGTCGGCTGCTGAAAACAACAAAAAGAAAACAACGAACAAGAACATCAAACTGCGATCAGCTGAATGACAAACTGAAAATAAAGGATGCAAAACGTGTAAGCATATTTATAGAATTTCAATGGATCAACATTTTCAATTATATAAATCTTAAACGGTTTTCTATAATGAATTTCATTTCATGTGTCGTCAGATGAGACATTTTAACCGAAGTGTTAGAGCTGACTAGTTGGAGTTGTTGGTAGCAGAAAGAAAAGTCCAACCAGTAGTGGGGGTAGGTAGCTAGGGGTTTGGGTTCGAAGGTACCGTTTATCTCGTACGTGTTTTGATTTTTTGTGAATCATCTTTCACTCAGAATCCCGTTATCTGGTGGCGATCGGAACACAACATTTCCGGGTATCCCCCATCGCAATTCTGACGACTCTATGCACCTCTTATCTTCCATCGTTATCTCATGAGTTCCATGCAGTTCTGCGTCGGGATTCGCCTACGATAGTTCTCATTTCATTTCGTTGCTTCGGTGGGGCTCCTCGCCGGCCTGCCAAGCTGTAGAGTGGTGCCTCGATTCTGATTCCGACCATTGCCGGGCCGGTGTATCGATTTTGCTGTGTGCATTGGAGAGCGTCTAACCGCCTCACCCGGTGCAATAGGTGCACTAGCCTTCATTGTTCTCTATGCATTCCCATGACATGTATTTATCTCAGGACCATTTGCCAATAAATTTTCATTTATTATCTGCAATGTGTCAAGGTTTATTGAAAACAGTGCCTCTGTGTCTGAATGGTACTTTGAGTTTCAACCTTCATCTACTCACAACTTTTGTATTGTTTTACGATGAGATTCAGTTCTGCTCTTTCATATTCTATTCTCTATCCAGCTTTATACTGTCATGCTAAATTTTTGTTTTGTTTTGTTTGCAATGAAATTTTTGAAATTACATATTTTTATCGTTCTGTTGTCCCTTTCAGTTTATCATCGTTGGCCATGATACAACAAGTGTATAAAACTCTTCCTGATGATGATCCTATCCTGTCCATTTGTGTTGTTGAAGATCCAGTAAAGTGTCCTCCAGGATATTATGTGGTAAGAAAAACAAGTTTTAGTTTAGCAGATCCCTTTCTCTAAGACTGTGCATGTAATTAACTTTTGTCTTTCATTTTACAAGGTTAATCGGACCCATGACCAAGACTCAGATGCTGATATGTATCGACAGTCTGTGTTATTTGGCAAAAGGAATACAAGATATTTGTGTCTTTCCAAAATACATGGAATTGCAGACCTCATTGTAGAAGCTGTCTCAATTACTGGCGAAAAAGATCCACCTCCTGCTAGTTATTGTTTGATTTCCAAGACAAAAGATACTGGTAGGTGGAACTCGTTAATTAGAGCTGTCACCCCAAAGTCCAACTCTTAATGAATTTAATAAACACTGTGTTACAGATCAAAAGGCATGGAGAAAGAGCCAACTGTGTTACAAAGTAGCCAAACGATCTTTAGCAGCTTCATGTGTCACAGATATTATTCTTCTTAGTCGCATGAAAAAAGCTCCTGACGGTTTTCAATTAGGAGGGTATGTTTTGATTTTCCTAATTTTCAAATTCATGTGATTTTACAGGAGGAACGAAAGGCCATTGAAAGAAAGAAACAAAATAACCTGTGTTGCTCAAAATTGGTTTCAGGGAAATCAATGGTCTTACTTTGTGCTACAAAGTGGGTACCACTACATTTGGAGAGATTATTTCCAGACCAGGATCCAAGCCGGCAGTGCCTCAGCTGGCTTACAGCCTTCACCCTAAAAGCACACCATCCAACTTAAACTCAAATGCCCCGATTCCTGCTCCAAGAAGAGCCCCAGCAGAAAGGCCACCCTCACACATCAATGGCTCTGGGTATCAGAACGTTGTTCTCGGCAACGATGAGTCCCCTCATGAGTATGAAAAGCTAGTTATTGCCCCACTGTCGCCTAAAAGACCCGCTCCTCATCCACCTCTGCCATCACGACCAGCTCCGAAACTGCCAACAGCCATGTCTACCTATTCCACCCTTGGAACTTACCAAGGTATGGACTTCTTACATGATTTTGTTTGCCATTTTGTTTCTGTTGTTTAAATGTTAGTATCATGCTTGGTTTTCTATTTCAGGTCTGGAGGGTATTCCATTTACTCTGCACAAGAATCTTCAGTTTAATTCCTCAACCCCAGTAAGTTTCAGGAAGTGTATTGACTCATTCATTCTGCTCTTGTAAGAGGGTATCTAGTACTAATTGCAATTTGTTGTTTCAGATAAATGTGCCTTCACTGAAATTCAAAACAGCTTATGAAATTGAGATAGAGGTATTTTCTTTTTCTCTTTTACAAATTTCTTGACAACGTACCTGTTTACTATTGTCTACTTATATTATTCTTTTTCCTCCAGTTTAATTATGATTTCCGAGCGGAGCGGCAAACATAGCTGGATTCGTGAAGTTTTCGCCCAACAACAATCCTGCCCATCAAGGTTTTCATCAACGAATAGTGATTTTGTTTATGATAAATCATTTGAATATATTCGCCATGTATATTATGTACTGAGCTTCACACTTATTCAGTATGTTCATAACAATACTAGGTATATATTGTAGATGTGTAAATGACAAGGAAGCCAAAAGAAATTATTCAAATGGTTCCCAGCAATAGAAATCTCATTTTATGATGTGAGAACTAGTTGCAATTAATTGTGATGTAAGAGAAATCCGAGCAATTTCTTTTTTTTCTGAACTGTGATTGATGTTTTGTCATATTGTATCTTGAAGTATTTTGAAGGCAACGCCTGTCTTTTTATGGAATCAATTTAGTGCCTCATAATTTCATAAGGTTAAAGGTAACAGTTAAACCTTGGGTATTTTCATTCCCCTAAATTATAGTATTGTTTTTCATTGTTATTTTTTTCTTTTTCATTTTTATAAAATAGCAGTTCTTTATTACCAGGATGTAAGAAGCATTTTAGTTTCCCACCCTTCCATTAAACCCTGCCAAAATAGAACCCAAAATAAATGGTTGACATTCACATTGCAACTTCAGCAGACCATCTGTTTTTTATCAGTTGGCAAGCATCTGAAAGTGTAATTTGAACTTTTCCTTAATCTCTTGTTCTGAGTAATGTGGTAACAGGGTGATTTAGTTAAATTGAGCTGTGAAACATGACAAAGTTAAGAGCTTCCCTGGATAATCCACCATGGTTTATTGTAACTTGCATGTTAGTATCAAACCCTTTCTTTTTCCATTTTACTTATTGTTGAATTTAGAAATACCTGCTGTCTTTTTATCACATATTATTATTATTATTAGAACTTGCAGGATGTGCATTGATATGCATGTTATGTTACATTAACATTACTTGTATGATGCTCATTACTTAAATTAAGCATTGGTGCACCCAGTGACTGCAGGATAACTTTGAAAGTGGTAACTTCTCTCATGAACGAACTGCAAATGTGCCTGTGTATATCTCCTGTTATAATTATGTCAAATTTTATGCAAAGATTTTCTAAGTTAATTTGATAATTTTAAGTCCAAAGAGGTGTGCAAGTAGTTTCTGTATCCATTTTCAGTCTTTGTTACCTGTGTGTGCCATGAAACTCTTTTAGTTAAAATGCACCTTTCTTCCACTTCTCTGAAGTAGGCATTAATTTTAGGTTTGTGAAATTACAAGTCACATGCAGCTCTTTATTTTATGAACTACGCATATCAAATAGTCCATGCAACAGCCATTCGAAAGACACGTAATTATTTAGATTATTACTGACTTCAGTGCTAAGCGGAGCACTGTGACTGCCGTAATATTATTTTTTAACTTACATCACTGAGGATGATTTTGATTTAATTTACGCTTTTTCAGGATGTGAAAAGAAATGTCCCGACCACGAACAAAGTGTTACTAATTGACCTATGTAAATTACTGTACTGAGGATACCGTTAAACCGTGTGCCGTGTGTTACTATACTACTTGTCTGTGAGTAAACAGAAATAAACTTCCCTGTTAGTGTTTTGTCGATGTCCATGCAAGTTCTTTTCCCCTGCCTGTGGCGTGCTACCAACACCGCTGCCCCTATCCGGTGGGCAGGCCTGACCCGGTGCGTCTGGGCGGAAGGCCAGAAAATCGCATGTGAAGCAGTATTGAGGTTTTCAAATAGAAAGAAGAAGTTTTACGAGACTAGAATCGTACTTTTAATCAACTAGACCTGTATTATCACACATTCAAAAGTACACTGAGTACAGCTTTAAGTACATCCACTTCTGAAATGGTAACATAAGTTACACTAAATTACACAAAATTGTGTCATTGCATGACTGTATTTTTATTATTTTGTTAAGAAAAAGTATCACATCATCTTGGTACAAGGACTAGAAAATAAATAGTACCACCACAGGTTTCTTTGAAAGGACGGAGTCTGTGAGATCAATAGTCAAATCACATATTACATAGTGAGGTGCATTAAGATAAGGATAACAACGTCAAGAATATAATAGTATTCAGACAAATGTGAGACCAATATCACAAAACATATTATTCAAAATTGCAAAAGAAATGTCAGTCTGTGCACTCAAAAACACAATAAAAAGTAAAACGTGAAAAAATGTGTCCAAAATAAGAAAAACAAAGTTTAAAAAAATTTGAATGGAACAAAGTGACTACTTGGCGGCGGCCAGGGGCCCTCCTCGGCTGGGCCGGTTGCCCGGCTGGCCGACCTGACGCACCTGCTGGGTGAACCAGGTGACACCCTCCTCCAGCCCCTCGCCCGTCACGGCGTTGGAGGCGCAGATGTGCCACGGCTTGTCCAGGATGCGGTCCAGCCCCAGGCCGGCCGCGATCTTGACAGAAGACAGGGCGTCGCGCTGGTCCATCTTGTTGGCGAGGAAGAGGATGGGCAGCGCGCGCCCCGCTACGTCGGGGTGCTGCAGCAGCAGGTCCAGCTCGTGGCGCACCACGGCCAGCCTCAGCCGGTCGCTCGAGTCCACGACGAAGATGATGCCCTGGCAGTCCTTGTAGTAGAACTCCCACAGGTCGCGGTAACGGCCCTGGCCGGACATGTCCAGCGCAGTGAAGCCGACATTCTGGTCTGCAACAGACCATTTTCACTTCAGTTGGAGAATTATTTTCTGTAATGCAAATCCCAGCTGAAAGCCTGACTTTCAAAACGGAATGACATTTTTGTGTGCCGTCAAGGTGCGTTTGTAAAATGATTTGAAATGGTGCAATAATAAACATAAAAAGTGCTTCACATTGAAAAAAATATTTATTACAATAAGGAGAATTTTTAAAACAAATAATTATGCATAGGAAAAACAAACAAGGAGAGGTACTTAACATAATTTAAAAAACAAAAACAAACAAAACAGGACATTACTTTCATAAGTCTAGTTTCCAATCAGGATCAGCCCACTCGGGCATTGGTGAAGAAAAACACCAATCATTTCCGCTGTATTCTAAGGCGTGGAGGTGAAACCCAAAGTCTTCCTTATTTACAAACAAATGCAAAGGGCACACCTCACACTCATTGTCAACCACAGCTTTGGAAGGATCAACAATAGGTCCCTTTGCTAATACATTCCACGGCTCATAGACTATATCGCCTGGTCTCGCATCTTCTTTACAGTTCCATCGTGTCCTCTCTGATTCCCAAGCCTTTACAATTTCTGCAGAGGAGCAAACATGGTGACCACCCTTTGCTCTTTCTGGACCAAACATTCGGTTGTTATAAAGTGGATCGTTGTGGATGGGATAACCAAGGTATTGCAAATGGACTCGCAACTGATGAGTTCGACCAGTCAAAGGCCTACAAAGGACAACACTTGTGTTTGATTGAGCATTGTAGCTCAACCGTTGAAAGGTTGTTTTAGAAGGCTTCCCCTCACTACTTACCCTCATGATTCGAGTTTTTAAGTCGATAGGAGTAAGAGCTCCATCAAAAGTTATTCTTTCCTCAGGAAATTTACCAGTTACCCTTGCAACATAGATTTTGGATGCCTCTCTAAGCATCATTTGAGAAGAAAAATAAGCAGCTGCTGACTTATTTCTTGCAAAGATCATAACACCACTTGTTCCCATGTCTAGTCTATGAACAACATGTAAATCTAGCATCTGGTATTCTCGGGCCAAAATGAACAGAATGGTATTGTGCTGATATCTACCAGTTGGGTGTATCGGTATGCTAGGAGGTTTATTTATTACAATGATATGCGAGTCTTTATGAAGAATATCAATTTTTAGATCTCTTACAGGTAGCTCATGCCGATGCATTACATGTTGTATTTTGTCTCCTAGCTTTGTTAGTAGATAATCCTTTGATGTCGGAGACCCATTGACAGTTATAGATCCACTAAGAATATCCCTTTCAACCCAGTTCTCATCCATTATGGAATAGAAAGTAGCTTTCAATGCTTGCTCTAGAGTATGCCCCAACCACCTATGTTTTACAAATATATCATACATATGATAGTAGGGATAGACATGCCTAAATCCATTGTGAAAAAAATAAGAGGTCTGACTAATACATTTTTCCCACTTAGATATCCTTAATTTGACCCTATCCCATTCATCCTGAGCAAAACCATAATAGTTTGGGCATTTAATCAGAGGTGTATAAGTTTCAAAACAAGATGGGAAAATTTCATTTGAAACTTTACAAAACATTCTTTTGTGCTGTAAACAAATTTTTGGAAACCTACATACTTTTGAATTTCTCGATGTTGAAGCCAACTGTAGGAACGATCTCTGTAGACTTGTCATCTTCAGCTTTGAAATGATTTAGAACAGTAGTTTTGCCACTATTGTTCAATCCAACTACCAAAACTTTTACTTCTTGTTTGCGTAAACCGAAAAGGGTCACAAGCTTGTCCAAAAGACCCATTAAGACACAATTCCGAGAATCATAAACTGCAAGAACCATAAAAATGAATTAAAATTAGATAATAAAATTAGTCACTGAATTAAAATCACTGTATTAAAAAGAAATAAGTACGGGACGGGCCAAAAAGCATTGCAACTATATAACCTGTGTTACCTTAGAGTGAAATAACTGAAGCGCAAGACAACTTAGGCAGGCCTTTTAGTTCGTAGAAATTGGGATTTTAATCACGAAATCTTTAAAAGATTAGAACCACACATGCTTTTCAAGGAATTATTCAACAAAGCAATCAGCACCCGCACATTGTCTGCGGCGTCTGAACCTCGCTTCCAGTTTGGTCGAGAGGACCGACCTTATATCGCATTTGGCCTCAGTGGACAGTGGACAGTGGACGTTTCGCGACGTTTCGCGCCGTTTCGTGCAGGGCGGTGCAGGGCGACGTTGCCGTTACGCCCTTCAGCGCGTCGTCTGCTGGGCCGTCGAGTGCCTGTCGGATGTAATAATCATCATCCACTCTTTCAATAAACTCTTCCATTTGGTCTAATTCAATGATAAAACTAACGAAATAGATGCGAGACGGCCTTTCTCGTTGTTGTATTGAAGTTGTTGTGGTAAACAGAATGTGAATGTGGCAACGTTGCAGCAGTCAGCGCCTTGTAGCCCAGCACCAACTGTCCACTGTCCACTATCCACTTCACCGAAGTGCGAAGCGAGGCGAGTGGACAAGAGGACTGAGTGGACGGGCAGTGTCGGGTTATAAGGCGCTGACTGCCGCGACGTTGCCAAACTCGTGGTTTGTTTATTTGTTTCTGGGCTGATTAAATAAATCTTGTTGTAAGATCAATGAGGCTCAAGATAACGTAACGGAAGTATATTTCAAACTGACTGCTGGATGACAGGTTACATAGTCTTTTATAGCATTGGGTCAGACAGGGTTGGCTACACTGAATGCTACAAGGCAGAGATCGGTAATACCAACTTAACTACAACATCTCCCTTATTAAAACAAGACCGCGGGAGTTCCAAATATATATATAGTGACAAGACAATCAATACAATAAAATAATGAAAAGGACACAACAAGATAGATCATTACACATAGGCTCTGTACAATAAACTGAGTAGCGATCTAAAATCTAAACATAAAATTATTTGGCACACAGTTAAAATACATACAATTAGAATGGAGAGCGATCATGATACAATTAAATTAGGAGTACAAAATGGGTAAACAAGAATGCAAACCTTAAAATTACACAAATTACAAAGTAACCTTAAAATTACACAAATTACAAAGTAACCTTAAAATTACACAAATTACAAAGTAACCTTAAAATTACACAAATTACAAAGTAATTAATACTAAAATTACATTACATTACATTTGGTACATGATACAAAAATCACAGACAAAGCACTCGATTTATTGTCACTGAAGGTACAACGGGTGTTTACAAATGTTACATAAACTCTTAAAACTAGGCTTACAATGCAAGGGGATTGGTGCACCAAGACAAGGGGACTTCAAAGACACTTCACACGAGGGGGGGAATGAGAGCTCTCAAAAGGGGGTATAAAATCGTGATTATTTCCCATATCTCTTGGGTGGTATCACAGGACGTCCACTGCTTGTGTAGTAGTAAGGACTATACAGCCAATCGGGAACTACTAGCTGGAACTCTGAATAGTAGTCATCATCATCAGGCTGTTCTATCACAGGTGTTGGTCGAGGTTGTTCCTGTGGTTCCTCGTTGACAGGATGAGTTTCAGCAACTCTCGGTTCTTGATAGACAAATTCATAGTCGTAGTCCCAGTCGTCTTCCTCGGGTTTAGCTCCATAATTCCATGAAAGATGTTCAGTGGTTCTTCTGAGTTCACCTGAAGATGTGCTCACAACATACGATCTGGGTTCTTGTAGCTTCTGTTTAATCGTAGCTGGTTCCCAGTTCTCCTTCTTGGATGTTTTGACAAGGACTTGGTCGCCAGGCTTAAACACAGGTTCAATAGATTTTCTTACTCTCTTGTTGTACCATGATTTTGTTCTTTCTTCTTGTAGCTTAATTCTCTCTAGCACTTTCTTCTGAACCTGTGGTTTCAGCTCACTCTTCTGGACGGGCAACTTCGTCTTAATTCTTCTGCTGAAAAGGATCTGCGCTGGTGAAGCGCCCATGGAGGGAACAATTGTGTTCCTAAATTCCTTCAGAGCTTCTCGATAGTCCTGTCGTTCTTCACGACTCTTCTTCAAGATCAGCTTCGCCACATTGACTGCTTTCTCTGCTCTTCCGTTGCTTCGGGGGAAGTTGGGCGAGGAGGTGACAACTGTACAGTTAATAGAATCTGCAAATCTTCTAAATTCAGCTGAATTAAAAGGATTATTATCCGCATGGATAGTCATGGGGTCTCCATGAGTGGAAAAAACATCCTTGAGAACATGGATGACATCCGCTGAAGATTTACCACGTAGTTTGCAGATTTCCAGCCACTTGCTGTAGGCACAAGTTATCACTAAGTAGTCTGAGCCACCATAGGTTGCAATATCCATGAAAAGCTGCTCCCAGGGCAGCTTAGGACTTGCGTGAGGTAACAGGGGCAATTTCTGGGTCATAGGGCGAAACTTAGCACATGTTGAGCAATTTTGGACATACAATGCTACATGCTCCAACATGGTGGGCCAATAGAAGGCTTGCTTAGCCCTACTCTTACACTTATCAGTGCCCATATGTCCTGCGTGGATTAGAGCCAAAATCGGGCTCCTTAAGACAGCAGGGACAACAATCTTGAAAAGTCCATCGTCATTAAAGAAAACAATTCCATCTTCATAGAACAGGGAACTTCTAATCTTGAAGTAAGGGATTACTCTATCAGGGATTTGGGTGACCTTGCTAGGCCATCCGTTTCGTTCATAGCCAATCACAAGTTGCAGGGTCTCATCTTGAGCTGTACAACTTACAAGATCTTCTTGTAGGCTTGATGAGATTGGGAGGCACTCAGTCATAGAGTGAACCACCTCCATCATGGATGGGTCGTCCTCCACATCTTCTTGGGAGAATGAGCGGGACAGGTGATCTGCGATGTGCATCTCCTTCCCTGGGATGTGTTCCACGACCAGGTCATACTTCAGTAGTTTGAGGCGGAGGCGTTGAAGTGTGCGGGATCCCAGCTTGTGTATCTCCTTCTGGAACATTGGTACAAGTGGCTTGTGATCAGTTTGCACGGTAACTTGGTACCCAAAAATCATATTGTGAAACTTTTTCACAAGGGCAAAGCAAATGGAAAGCAACTCCTTCTCGCTAACACTGTAGTCCACTTCGCTTTTAGATAACTTGCGAGATGCAAAAGCTACTGGTTGACCGTTTTGCAGCAGGCAACAACCAATCCCAAACTGAGAAGCATCGCACTGCACTACAATGGGCTTCTTGGGGTCAAAATTTGCTAGCGTTGGAGCTGAAGCTACTAATTTCTTCAAGTTGACATATGCCTCAGTATGGGCATTTGTCCAATTCCAAACAACTTCTTTGCTCTTCAGATCATACAGGATTTTAGTGAGCTTGGCATATGCTGGTATGAAAGCCCTTATATAATTGAACATACCCATAACTCTGCTGAGTTGTTCTCGGTTTCCAGGAATATCCAGCTCCTCCAAGACTCGAACTCGATCCTCATCCAGGCGCATCCCTGTGGCACAGAAAATATGGCCAATGTATTTTACTTCACTCTGCTTATATTGGAGCTTGTTTGGATTAAATCTGATATTATGCTTTCTGGCTCTTTCCATGACTTGCTTTACCGCCATGTCATGCTCTTCTTCTGTTTCGCCAGCAGCCAAAACATCATCAAGATAAATACTAATATTCGGGATATCACCAAATACTCGTTCATTCAGTTTCTGAAATAATTCCGGAGCAGAAGCTAAACCAAAGGGACATCGCAAGAATTTATAAATCCCAAATGGTGTGGCAAAGCAGCACTTATTCTGAGATGCTTCGTCCAACTCAATATGGTAAAAACCATCCTTCAAGTCAAATAAGGAATAGAAATTCTTATGATTGATTCTTTCCGTTATCTCAGCAAGGGAGGGAATCAGACAAGGTTCTCTAATAATGACCTTGTTCAAATCAGTTGGGTCTATGCACAATCTAAGGTCTCCATTAGGTTTCGAGACAGTAACAAGGTTACTCACCCAACAGTCAGGGGACAGGTGGTCCACTTTCTTGATGATTCCTCCTGCTTCAAGTTTATCTAGGCATGGCTTTAGTTTGCTATTCACAGATGTTGGTTTTCTTAGTGCTGGTCTTATCACTTGTTCAGCCTCCGGCTTTGTCAAAATGGGGTGTTGACCAGGAAACTTTCCCAGTCCTCTAAAGACATCTTGATTCTCCTTAATGAATTGCGCCGGTGTAGCTGATATTGACACTTCCTCTATAGGAATATGCCTTGTGATGAGTTTAAAATCTTCACAGTCATTCTTTCCAAACAAGGGGATGTTTGCTTCTTCAGCCACTAAGAAAGTTACTTCACGGGTTATTCCCCCAACACTGCATTCTAGCTCAACAATGCCAATATCTGCTATAGTGGGTGTGTTAGTCCCAAACGGCTTTATCCGTACATTAGTTCTTCTTAGGCTCTTTGATGTGCGCAGACTCTTAAACACATCCAAAGGCATTACTGATCTTTGAGCACCAGGGTCCAGTTTGAAATTGACAGGAGCACACTCAACTCTTATCACTTGCCTGTACTCAGTAGGGCGGCTGTCAGTCTTCAAGGTATCAGTCTTAATGTGATCTGTGAAGTACACCTCATACATTGAGCATGTCGCACTGTCAACCTTCTCTTCTTCTGTACTGTGGGTTTTAACATTCTTCTTTTCTGAAGGGCATCTTGATTGGAAGTGGCCTATCTCTTGACATTTCATGCATTTCTTCCCATAGGCAGGACATTTGCCATAGTCATGATTGAAGTTACATTTAGAGCACTTTCTTCTATTATTCTTCTTGCCGTCATTTCTTTCGGATTTCTTCTCATAATTCTTCTCCAATTTCTTCTCAAATTTCTTGCTTTTAAAGTTCACAGCATCCACATTTTGATTCACAGGTGTAGTGTGATAACCATTGCTGGCGTTCCGTAGTTCTTTGGAGTACTGTTTGCTTTGCTCTGCCACTCGACAGTCTTGAACGGCTTTGTCTAATGTTAAATCTTTAACTCTCAACAGTGCTTCTTGCATCTTCTTGTCTCTGAGACCTACCACAATTCTATCTCTGATAAAGTTAGCCTCTTCATCTCCATAACCACAGTTTTTTACCTTCTTCTTGAGCTCAGTTACGTATTGGTCTATAGTTTGACCCTCTAATTGCACACACGTGTTGAAAACGAATCGTTCATATGTAGCGTTGACTTCAGTTTTGGCATACGCTTCGAACTTCGTCACTAATTCATTGTAGTCGAACTTCTTATCATCGCTGAGTCCAAACGTTGCGGCTAGCGACGTTGCTTCTTCTCCTGCAATGTTCAGTAGCAGTTTCCCTGTGGCGTTCAGGTATTTCTTCTTGGCAGCGGCATCCGTAATAGTGGAGACGTCTTGCTCGATCCCAAGTGCACCCAGGTAGATTTCAAAACGGTAATGAAACCTGAGCCAGTTCTGGTTAACATTTCCTTCTAGGCACAATGGGGCGGGCACGTTGACAGAGGCAGAAGCCGACATGTTGTAGGTTAGTCGACACTTCAAGATTCACTTTTCACTTGATAGGCTCACTGTCACACACTTTCATGGTCTCTCAAACTCGGTCCGTTGCACGCCACGTGGGACGACTAGGTCTTCCAAGACTGCGCCATGTTGTAAGATCAATGAGGCTCAAGATAACGTAACGGAAGTATATTTCAAACTGACTGCTGGATGACAGGTTACATAGTCTTTTATAGCATTGGGTCAGACAGGGTTGGCTACACTGAATGCTACAAGGCAGAGATCGGTAATACCAACTTAACTACAACAAATCTTTCAGATCTTGTTCTGCTAAATACGTTTGCTTATGGCATAAGAACAAGTCGTTGAATGAATTTAACAAATTTACGAGGATTTACACGCTACTGCGACGCACGAGCCCAGCAGACGACGAACGAAATGGCAACGCTACAGCCAGTCAGCGCCTTGTAACCCTGAACTGCCTGTCCACTCAGTCCTCTTGTCCACTCGGTCCTCTCGACAAACTGGATATAGGGCAAACTGTTTACTTTTTAGACCTTCAGCTGTTTCAATGCTGATGAAAAATTTGTCAAGTTGAGAAATGAGAAAGAAGAGAAATAGACGGCGCGGCAAGGGTTCTAACTCGCCCTAGAGTCGTAGTTAAGAAGGACTGTAGTGCGAGTGGGAAGGAAGTACAGCAAGAGCTAGGTAGAGCTCTGGGAGGCAACACTTCAACATGTGTAAGTACTGGGACTTCCCCTGGTAAGGACGACATCAAACTTGTCCTTCTTCTACTTATTGTTCCTGGTGTTAAGTTGAGGCTTAATAGACGTTTTTAATGCTTTTGAAAATATATATTTCAGTGAATCTTCAACAAAATAATCTCAATCATAGCATTGAATAGGAAATAACAATCTAAGCTCCTAAAATAAAATACAACATACATAATTACAGAACAAATCACCTAAAACCTCTGTAGAATTGATAATTAATATTGATTGTCACAATTAAAAATTCCTGCACTGTAAAAATATACATGGTACAGAAAAAACACACAAAGTAACAATATACATTCACTTTTAAAATCACCATGGCATTTTACATGCTCACACAATACAAATATAATAATAGGACTGCAACTCACACATTTAGAAATAATAACAGTAATGCTGTTACATCCACATGGATTTAAGTTTAAATCTAGATAACAAGTTTTAAAAAATTATTCATTAAGTCACAGGGTAAAATAACATAATTAATAAAAACATGAGATGTATTTGTCTCATCATTTCGCCTTTCTACTTAGAATTGTAATTATGAGGAGTTGTTCGTCTCCGATTAGTAGGTTGCCGCTGACGAGCTAAAAATGACTGACCTTGACCAGAATTAAGTGCAGCTAAATGTTGATCTACAGCTTCTCTATGGCGACTAAGCCCAAGAGTGTGAAGGGCTGAGCTCATAAGCCTGCCCTCCAATTCTATTTCTTGTTTACACTTTTCTTTGTTCCTTTGAAGTTCTTCTATCATTTGGTCTTTTTCACTTAACTGGCTACAAAGAACATTAACGTCCATATTGGGAAGTACCTTTTTGGGCTCCAGACTGTTAATGACAGTTTTAGCTTTCTCCATGCACCTCTTGTACTTTTCCTCAATCGCCTGCTTTTCTTGATCTTTACGCTTTAATTGTTCTTCTAGAGTTTGATACTCAACATCTTTACGTTTTAATGTTTCTTCAAGAGATAAAATTTCTTGACGGCTCTTCTTTAGACTCTCCTGGAAGGTGTGTCGGCTTTCCTCTAGTGCGACTTCTTTCTGTTCCATTTGGTTGTTACGACGATCTTTTTCATCTTGTGCTTGCTTCAGTTGCACTCTCAGTTCCTGCACGTGACTCTTGAGGTCTGCTCCCCCTTCCGCATGCTTCTCCATTAGTTCACTAACCTAAATGGGCAAAATTTAAGACGAGTTCAAACCAAAGTTTTAATCACTTTCATTTCTACATCAATGTTGCATCAACTTACCTGACTCTCTAGCTCAATCATACGTTGATTCATTCTTCTGTTTTCGGCTGTGAGCATTTCATTACGTTGGTTGGTATCATCAAGGAGGGCTTGAACAATGGCTACTTTTTCTTCCTCTGGCCCACGTTGGTTGAGTTTCAATAATTTGTTCTCATGCTCAAGACGCATTAAGCGCTGTCTTACATCAGGAGGTATCATTCCTTCAGACATGTCATCTTCAGCAGAATGGCCACCAGGTGATACCGTTGTGGGTTGAGCTTGCATCTGCAGACACTTCAGTTCCTCGTTGTTCTCTCTCAACGTATCACGCTCTAGGATTAGTCTCTCCTTTTCCCTCTGAGCAGCATTCAGTTTTTCTGCAGCCTTTCTACTTTCAAATGCTACACGGTCAGCTCGTTTTGTTTCCTGCGATTCAAAACAAAATTTATGAGCAATGAAATTCAATCAATCAATGACATCTTAAAAAGAGAAATGGTATTTTGGTACAACTCACCTCAGCCAATTGAGAGTGCAATTCAGCAACTTGTTTCTTGTATTGTTCCAATTGAGGCCTCCAGGTTCCAGATTTCTTCACATCATCCTCCAGTTGCAGGTTTTGCTGAACTAATTCTAAATTTTTGTCCTCTAGAAGTTTCAGCTGCCTTTTCATATCACTCGCTTCATCAAGTTTCTTTTTGTAGCTGGCAATGGTTGCCTCATATTGACCAACTCGATCTGCTGTCTCACGCAGAATATCAACTTCATCCTTCAGATGTTGTGCCTCTTCTGCCTTGCGCTGCAGCTCATCAGTTCTCATCCTCAAATCTTGAAGTTCGCGATCCTGGAGCTCCACTTTGGCGCGATAATCATCCCTTGCAGTTTCTACCTTGTACAGCTCCTACAATTGGCAAAAAATAATTAAATATTGACACTTAAAGGCAAGACAAATCTCAGAAAACAGCACAAATAATTAAATACCTCTTTCACAGAATCAAGTTGCTTTCGCAGCTCTTGAAGACGATTTCCACTTCCTATATTAGCTTCCTCCGCTTCCAATTGGCGAAGACGTTCTTGGACACGGCGGTTTTCTTGGAGAATACTGGCTTTTTCTTCTTGCAATAAACTTGCCTGAAGGTCAAGTTCTTGGCACCTTCTGGCCAGTTCATCTCTTGCTTCGACAGCCTGCTCAAGTTCAGCAAGAACCCTTGTTAACTGGGGACCATCAGGGTCCAAACTGGGTGCCAGGCTGGCTGTTGCACTTCCAACATTGCCTTCCAATGCTTGAATACTCTGCATAATAACTTGCTGGACATCTTCTTCCATTGCCATAATAGCAGTGATATAATCTTGCTTTTGGTTGCAATTTACTGCACATCCTAAAACTAACTGCAATAGTTTTCCCAATTCTGCCTCATCACAGTATTCACCAATGCGACTAACATCTGGCTTGACACTGTCTGGGAGGGTTTGATTAAAGCCTTCTTGGTACAAATCAACAATCTTTTCAACAATTTTCTTTAAGTTGCTAACTTTCAGTCTCCAATTGTCCCCAACATCAGTTTTTATTTTGGCAAGCCATGAGTTTGAGAACCATTCTGGTGCTATTTGGTTCAGCGCTTGAGCAACAGCGACCCCATCACTTGTCTCATGAGGTGTAGAGTGGGGTGCAGATAAGTTTAATGTGTGAAGCCACGTCAATAAACTCTGACACAGCTCCATTTCCTCTATCTTCGATTAGAAATTCCAGGGCATAACCTGAGATGTAAAAAGAAAAAATTCCAGATTAACCATTTTCTAAGCTTGAAACCAATGTGATCGTACAATGTGAATTTTTGTTGGTATCTAACCATGCATTTACAATGGAAACACTTCTGTTTCCAACATAAGAGAGATAACACAGAAAATTTGGGGAAGAGGGGGGGCGCTGACATATACACTGGTGCATCTGTCATGCATCAAAACAAATAATTGGCAAGGTAAAATTTTGCATGCATAAGAAAGAGGCCCGTCTTATACTCGTAAATTTTTTTAAAACTTCGGGCTAAACTTTTCAGGATGAAAGAGAAAGACATAAGGTTAGAGATGAAAGTTACTCAATTAGGTTATGGTCATACTTGAAGTTCGTATCCGATATTGCGTGGATCATAAAGTTTGATATTTCCTGTTTTAAAATAGCTCACCAAAATCAAAGTAAATGGGTCCAGTCTCCAGTTGATAGAAGGGGGAAAAAAACAGAAAAAAACGGCACTAAACACACATTTTGACACCCCTTCTTTAACGCAGGGTATATAGGGGAGGGGGATGGGCGGGGTGGCGGGTGGGTGGAGGAGGAGGGGTACGGAGAGAAGGGAGAGGGCGAGGGGAAAGGGGGATATGCCCTTCTACCAACATCTCGGATCTTTAGGCTTTTCAGTTTCTTGGTAAAGATGTAAAGATTTAGCATGATGGGTTTTTTTTTTTTTTCGTTTTATCCTTCTATTTCATCATTCGGAAACTGTTCATTGTGTGAAATGGCCACCCGGCATGATATTCGAAATTTGGCGACGTTGGCTGGGTTGGTTTCAGAGACGGAAGTCATTGTGCGCCAAAGGGCAAATGTGGAGTTCAAACTATGGAGGGAACTAGCAGGAACCCAACAATCAAACAGAATTTTACTTGCTTACAAAAACAACATTTGGCACATTGATTTATTTCATTGTTATTTTAGGGGTACATGAACATGGGCACAAAGTACATGTCACGACTCTATATATTAATGATAAGACAAAGATGATGAAGGAACTTGCACTTATAATACACATGTAGGTAGTTTGGAATGCACTGAATTTTAGGTGAATTTTCTTAACAACGATGACAAAAGTATTTTTTATTTGACCTTCATGAAATATGAAGATTTTACCAAAATAATAAAGATATGTAACAGTGAAATGAGACAAGCTTTTCTTTCTCGTACACTAATCTGGCCTACAAAGACATATGTACATATTATAAATAAATACATATAAACAATAAATAAGCTTATAATTTTTACAATCCAATATATACAGGGACTAATTTATTCTACAATAAGTCACAGATTTTTAAATGACACCAACCTAAACTGCTTGGTCCCATGATTAAGTCCACAGAAAAAGTAACATTTAGGAACATTCACACAAAGCTTCTTTGGCTAGTAAAACCATAAAAAAACCTCATAATTAATTTTCCACAGGACATGATCCAAGCCCTATGTTATGAAGATCAGCCATCACAGTCCAGTCTCTACGCTCACCACCAATCATAACTTTGCGAATGCAGCCTTTGAAGTTGTCTTTCACTCCCAAACCTTCACGGACAACACCTTCAGGAAGACCTCCAATAAACATAGGGCTGTTGGTCCTAGTTTCTACATAATGACCATCATCAGTTAATTGGTGCACTTGTTTCAAGTCGTCAATTTGCAACTGAAGCTCTCCATGCTTGTAGCTTGTCCGTATCCTGTGCCATCGGTTGTCACATAGAGTCCACTGGGATGGCAAGGCAAGATTAATTTCGAACCCACGTCGATCTCCAATGTCTCCCGCCAAAACCACTCGTCCGTTATTTAGCTCCAGAGACATAGCTGGGTATCCTTTTTGTTCAGATATGCTCAGAAGAACCCGGTCAGTTCTGAAGTTCTGAATTCAACCTCCACATGGAGTAGATCCGCAACCACAAATTTATTTTCTGTGGGAAAGAAGACAAAAATAATTGACAAGATACAAAACTTTTTTTTTAAAAAAAAGGATAAAAGTAAACATAAATTCAAAAAAGGTTCACTTACTGTAAATGGCATAAGCATCACCCGCAAAATAGGAACCTAATTCTACATCCGAAAAACATTGTCCAACCTGGTGATGCGTGGAATCATCTCCCACCAGGTCCTTGGGAATTGAATTAACTGTCAGACTTCTCATACAACCTCGGAAATGCTCTAATCGCTGAACCTTTACAGACGAAAGAAAGCATTTAAAAAATCAGACAAACAAGAAAAAAAAAAAAAAGAAAGAAAAAAAGAGGATTTTAAATGAGACATAAGCGCTGGTAATAAGTCTAAAATACTTCATTATGAAAGAAAGGGAAAAAAACATAAGAACACTTACGAAATTATCAGGAGCTAAGAGACTATTGTCTGGCAAGCCTCCAAAATATACAGAATTTCCTATGTTCATTTTTTTTGGACCTTTTCTCCTTTCTGAGGGATCATTGTCCACACTAAGGGTCATAGTTCGCCCTTCTTTCTTTAATCTCACCTGCAGCAACAAAATAGGTAGAATATAAAAAGTTAAAAGACTGGTGCTTAACTTTCATGAACAATATTTTTAAAAAGTGAAAATTCAAGACATGATTGAATGTGTGATTTGTCCTGACCGCAGTCACTCACCGTGTGCCACACACCGTCGTTGTAGGTGTTAGGCAGCGACACCTCCAGCTTGTTGCGGCCTTTGTAGATCACCTGGAGGATGCCGTCGAGTAGGTAGGCGGCCAGGTACTGACGCTGCCTGCCGCCTCCTCCGCCGCCGCTGCCCGGGACGAGGTACAGCATTCCGCTCGGGTAGAACGTCCTGAACTGCAGCTCCACGGTGAAGTCTCTCTGGAGGATGTTCCTCTGGCGCCGGAACGTGAAGAGGACGTGCGAGTTGGGCGCGTCGCCGAACTTGACAGCGCCCGACTCGAACGAGTAGCTGGACATCCTGCGGCAACCCGTGGGGTCCGCGGCGTGCAGCGGTGGCGCCTGCGCCCGCGGCGTCGAGGCCGGCGGGGACGACGGCGAGGACGGCGAGGCCGGCGCGATGGGGGAAGTGTTGACGGGCGGCTCGAGGAGGGCGGTGGCACCCACCGGGGCGAGGCGGCCGATGGCGACGTTGTCGAACGACACGGGCCGGCCCATGGACAGCAACCTGGACAGGGGCAACACGTAGCAACATGCAACACAAACGGATCCACAGAGCCTGTCACAGTGCGGCAGCCCGAGGGGCAGCTTACTCGTCGTTGAAGATGGCGTCCTTGATGGTGCCGATGAGCGGCATGCTGGTGGCCAGCATGTCCGACACGTTGAGCGTGGCCGGTACGCCGCCAAAGTACAGGCCGCCCTGGTCGCCGGGCGCCCTCACGGCGGCCGGGCCCTCCGGGAGGCTCGCCGTCGACTGCAGGACGTCGTCGACGCGGAGCTCGAGGCGCCGGCCCGTCTTGGTGACGGCCACGGAGTGCAGCAGGCCGTCGTTGAGGGGGCCGGAGCCCGGCGCCGACTGCAGCACCACGGTGCCGCGGCCCGCGTCCACGCGCACGTCCAGCCGCCCGTCCCACAAGGCGCACGAGTAGTAGCTGTTGTCCTGCAACGTGCACACCCGGCATGACGACACGTCGCATCGCGGAGAAATCTGACTGCCGCCTCGAATGTGTAGTGCGTACTCACTCCGCTCTCAATGAAGTTGGTGTTCTCTTCCTCGACCTCGCTGCTACTGTGACTTCCCTGCGAACAGAAGACAACCACGTCCCGTATACGGACCGACAAGCACACTTCGCCTGCCTCGCTGCTGGGAGCGGCTGCTGGCCCTTACCGGACGCTGGAATGTCGACACCATGAGCATGGTGTCCGGCTGCAGGGTGCTGAACGCGAAGCCGAACGACGATTTCTTCCTCAGCGAATGCGAGGCGAGCTCCAGGTAGCCGTTGCCTCCAAAGCTCGCTACCCTCACCGGCTGGAGGGCACAAGAGGTACATGAGAGAAAGTCGCTCAGTGGCTTCAGTGTGCCGTTTGGACGGCGCTTACCTTGTCGGTGCAGGAAGGCTCGACGCCGTAGAACTGCCCCCGCAGCGGGTTGTAGCCCTCCTGAGCCGCCTGCACCATGGACATGCACCCCAGGAAGGACACGAGCGCCTCCGAGGGCCCCACGGTTCTGAAGCCCGGAGGCACACCGCCGATGTAGTAGAGGGCGCTGGCCAGGTCGGGGAGGCTGTCTGCCTTGAGGGGGGTCGCCGGGGAGCCGTGGCGCACCTCCCCGTCCACCTTGAGGAGACCTTTCTCCAGGTTGAGCTTGCGGTCGAAGTACCTGCGTACAGGCGGGCGGTGTCACTGGATGCCGCACTAACAGAGCCACAGCCGTTGCCCGCTCGGTGACGTACCTGCTAGCCTCCACGCTCGTCCAGTTGCCCGAGTTGTACCGCGCCGCCGTCGTGATCTCCAGGTGCTTGTCCTCGTGGCCGCCGTACCCGATGCGGAAGCGCACCTTGCCGCGGTGCAGCGACAGGGACACGTAGCGGCCCAGCGGGTCGTCCTCTTTGACGGCCATGAACAGCAGCGCGTCCTCGTCGAAGGAACGGAAGTTGAGCGACACGCTGAAGAAATACTTGTTGTAGGGGCTGGAGCTGGAGTGGCGGAGCTCCGAGTAGCCGTCGCCGCGGAAGTGGTAAGCCTGGTCGTCCTGCTGCTGCTCCACCCTGCGGCGGGAGAGTCGTCGGTGTGTTAGTTGGGCGGACACGGCAAGGCTCTGCCACGCGCCACGACCACTCACCCCTGCTTGCAGGCGCCGCAGCTCGGCGTGGAGGTCCTGAAGTTCCACAGTCCGATGGGCCTGCCGTCCAGCTGCAACGAGTGCAGACATCCGCCCAGCCCCTCACCCTCCACGCTGCCGCCCACCCAGGCCACGCTGCCGGCGTCCAGGCGGCCGAAGCCCGGCGCCGTGGCGTTGAACACCACCTTGGGGGGAGGGGCGCCGTCCGGCCGAACCGCCTCTACCACCGTGAGGTGGCCGATGTTGCCCGTGCGCTCCGCCTCGACGCGGTACCACAGCACGTCATCCGGGTTGAGGCCCGGGCGCGCCACCAGCGTGGTCGGCGCCGTCACGGAGCCCGGGCCGCCACCCACGTCCCACGACAGCCGCACGCGCCGCTCCACCATGTCCAGCGCGATGAAGTCGCCCTGCGCGAGACAAAGAGTTAGACGCTGGACTCCCACCGGTGAGAGGCAGGTCGCAAATGCGCACTAAATATCGCCAGCTAAGCAACAGTGCCGCCAGGTCGTCTATTCCAACCCGCTCCATCCCTGGAAAGACAGGAGCCTCTGGGATTGCTTACCGAGGCGGTGCTCGGCAGGAAGAAGATGGGCGCGGACCTGGCGCGGCCGGATGTCGAGTAGAACAGACTGATGGACGTGGTCGTCGTGGGCCCCGGCTCGGGCAGCGCGTACGATCGGGAGCATCCGGGGTCCTTGGTGGAGTCCTTGGCGGGGTCCTTGGTGCTCTTCAGCGGCAGGCGGATCTGCAGAGAGGAATGGCGCGTGCAACGGACCGTCGACAGCGACGAGAAGAACAGAGAGGACCGGCAGGGGTACTCACGCCGTCCGCGACGTGCCTGGCGCGAGTGATCTTGTCCTTGAGAGCCTGCAGCTGGTCGGCGAAGGTGTCGTTCCAGCGCTGGAAGCGGTGCTGCTGCTCCGCCGACGCCTCTGCAAGCGTGTGCAGCGTCTCCTTGGAGCGAACCAGCAGCGTGTGGGACTCCTTCACTGCAACACCACGAGGGAAATGAGGTTTAGGGATAGATTACTCCGGAAGTAAGTTATGCCGTGAGTAAAACATGCCGGGCTCGCACTCACGCTGTCTCTCCGTGGCGGCAAGGCCCTGCTGGCCGTGCTGGCCGTCGGCGTCCAGGGACAGCCCGCCCATGGCGGGTCTGAGCACGGCCGTCACGTTGTGCAGCACGTTGGCGGCGAGCGTGCGCTGCTGCGCCGCGACGCGCTGCTCGTCCAGCATGTCGTCCAGCACGCGCTGCGCCTCGCCGCGCTCCAGCAGGAGCTGCCCCTCCAGCTGCTGCAGCTGCTGCAGCGGCTTGTGGTTGTCGTTGTTGCGGCGCCCGGCCAGGATGATGGTCTCGCGGAGGGTCGCCACCACGCTCTCGTGCTCCTCCAGGTTTTGGCGGAGTCTGCTCACTCGACGCGCCTGCAAGGGAAGGGGCGCCGTGAGGACCGTTCTGGGGGGGAAGGGACACTCACGCCAAGGCAACGTACGAACCTGCTCGTTGGCCGAGCCCTCCAGCCGCTGCGAGTCCTGGAAGGCGAGGCTGCTCTGGTCCAGCAGCGAGTCGAGGTGCTTGGGGTAGGCCTTGCGGTGCGCTGAGTCCGCCGCCTCGCTCGCGTTGCTGGCGGCGGCCCACGCCTCGCGCAGCGCATCGGCGATGTTGCGGTACGCGGCGCTGGCCTGCAGGGCGAGCTCGGCGTCCCGCTTGGTGCCGGAGAAGAGGCGCTCGTACATGTCGGCCGTGTGCTGCAGCATGTTGGCGCGGTCCCGGGCGATGATGAAGTACGTGGTGAGGTCGGGCCGGCTCTCGGAGCGCACGCGCTGCTCCAGGGTGGTCGTCTGGTTGGCCAAGCGGGCCTGCTGGCGGCGCACACCCTCCAGGTTCACCTGCGCCGCGCTCACCGCCGCGTCCGCGCTGTTGAGCGCCTCGGCGTTGGCCGTCACCATGGCGGACAGGGAGGCCTCCTCTGCCGACAGCCACGCCGCCCGCGCCACCAGCTCCTTCATCTTGCGCCTGTTCTTGTTCGTGTAGCGCTGGTCCACCTGTGGGGACAGAAACATGGGGATTGATCCAACTGAGCGGTAAGATAGCCGCCGCGAAGCCGTACCTAGCGGTCAATAGCCACTCACTTGGCTGGCGTTGCTGTTGCTGAGACTCAAGGTCTCGTTGAGGTCGCGCAGTCCCTCCTGCAGCTGCTGCACCCGGGTGCGGACGTTGGCCAGGCGCTGCACGTCGCCAAAGTCCAGAAGCTTGACCAGATCGTCGTGGATCTCGTCGCACTTGCGGAAGTTGTTGTAGGTGTGCGTAGCGCGCGGCTCCAGGAAGGCCATGGCCGCCACGATCGAGTCCAGCACGTACTGCGCGTCGGCCAGCGCGCTGCCCTGCTGCCCTGACGGCAGGTGCGGCGACGGGCCGCCCGCGTACGTCCTGAGGCTGGCCACCGTGTCTGCAAGCAAGCCCAGGGGTTAGTCAGGTCGCGCGATGAAGCAAGGGCTGGGCTGCTTGGAGGCCGCGCGGCCACGCACCTTGGATCTGCTTCCTAGTCTTCTCGATCTCGTCGAACACGCCGTCCACGCCCTGCCGCAGCTGCGAAGCCACGCCGCTCATCTCCACGCTGGCGTGCTCGAACTTCTTGGCCTGCAACCGGAAATCACCGTGTTAAACCAGTTGAGTCGCCCTCACGCACCGACCTTGACATGAAGCCACACGGCACGCTGTCGCTCACCTCCTTCAGGGCCTGGTTGGTGGGCTTCCGCATCGTGGCAGGCAAGGAGACGGGGATCTCGTTGGCCTGGTCGGCCACCTGTCGCCACGCGTCGAGGCGGGCGCGGGCGTGCTTGGCCTGGCCGTGGATGCCTTCCAGCACTGCCCAGGGCGCCTCGAGCGCGCCGCCCGTCGCCTTGCCCGCGCCCAGCTCCAGGTCAAAGGCCAGGTCCTCGATGCCTCGGAGCAGGTCGCCTGTGCACGCGTCGTCACAGGTGGTGCACAGCCCGCGCCCCGTGAGCACCTGCCGCGCGGGGCATCGGCTGCAGCGCAGCCCCGACACCCCCGGCAGGCACGTGCACTGGCCCTCCGCGTCGCACGTGTCGTCCACGCTGCCCAGCGGGTCGCACAGGCAGGGCTGGCATGAGCCGCCCGGCCGGAGGGGCTGTCCGAACCACCCCGGCGCGCAGTGCTCGCACTTGGCGCCCTCGTAGCCCTCCCTGCAGTGGCACACCGCCGGCCCCGCGGCCACCTCGCACGACGTCGCGAAGTTGCGGCGCTCCGACGGGCAGGGGCACGCGCGGCAGCCGTGGGTCGCGTCGGGGTGGCCGTAGTGACCCTCGGCGCAGCGGTCGCACGCCGGGCCGCCCGTGTTGCTGGAGCAGTTCTGCGCAAGGGTTGTCGTTAACCAGGACGCACACTAGCAACCAGGCGCACACACAAACACACTCACCTTGCAGTGGCCCGTCTCTACGTCGCACACGTCGGAGCGGCCGTTGCACTGGCAGGGCCTCGCCTCGCCGATCATCTGGATGACGATGGTGGAGTGCACGGTCGTCTTGTCGTGCCAGCGGAAGAAGCCGATGCTGGGGTCCTGGCAGGAGGAGGCGCTGTACTGCCTCGGGCACTCACACAGCTCCACGCCGACGGCCGGGGGTCCGCGGTGGCCGAGCACGGCCTGCGCCGTGTCCAGGGAGATGCCGCTCAGCCTGCAAGCACACACACGTCGTCCTGAGGACACCGAGAGAGGACCGGAGACGAGGCACTCGGACCCTGCACTTACACGGCCTTGGTGAAGTCGATGGCGTCGGTGGCGCGGATGAGGACGTGTTGCACGTTCTGCAGGGCCAGCATGAGCAGCTCGCGCGTCACCTTGCTCGTCGCGTTGTTCTTGGCGCGCCACAGAGAGTGATGGAGGCTGTGCAGAAGAGAGAAGACCATAAAGAACGACGCTCGAGTTGGGATGCAAGTCTCGCGTGGCCCTCCCTCCCTCCCACTGACCGGACTTCGTAGTGGCCGTCCGTGCTGGAGTGCGACGGGAAGTGCTCCAGCACGATGCGGTTGTTGCCCTGCAGCTGGATGAGCGGGTATGAGTCCAGCACCTCGGGGGGGAACAGCGTGGAGCCGCCCTCCGTCTCGACCGTGAAGCGCAGGAAGCCACCGAACGAGAGCACCCTGTCGCCTAGGAACTGCCTGGGCAGCTGCCAGTAGATGGGCGTGTCGAACAGGTAGTTGACGCCCATCTCCACGTCGCCCGCGTCGCCGGGGATGATTCGCAGGTTGTTGCTCACGTCCAGGCGGTCCGGCGTCGTGTTGAGGCTCTTGTCGGCGCCGGGCAGCGCCAGCTGCGAACAGCGGGGAGCTCTGTTATCTCTGTTACGGCCTGGAACTCTCGGCCACACCGCACTAGAACGGCATTCTCCTCACGTTGATGTAGCAGATCTCCTTGGTGTTGACGGGGAAGAGCTGAGCGCCGGGCCGGAACTGGGGGTTGGTGGACTCATACTGCACGGAGAGGGTGCGGGGCCGGAACTGGGTGACGCGGCCCCACGTCAGCCCTTTCTCGGAGCACAGCGACGAACGCCCGAAGCAGAAGCAGGCCTGGAGGACAACGTTCTCACGCAATGAAACATCAAATAAACCGAGATGCTGAAGTGGCAGGCGCGAGCGTTGCTATGCTACGCGCGGACGGCCAACACACCTGACAGCCGTCGTGGTCCTCGGCGCGCAGGCCGAAGGTGCCAGGCTTGCAGACGTCGCAGCGCGCGCCCCCCGCGTTGCCCTTGCAGCTGCACTGGCCCTGCGCGTCGCAGCTGCACCTGCCATCGGCGTCGCAGCTGGCGGGGTCGGCGCCGCGCGCGTCGCAGCGGCAGGCGCGGCAGTTGGGGTAGCCGTAGAAGCCGTGGGCGCACGCGTCGCAGCGCGGGCCCGCGAAGCCGCGGCGGCAGGAGCACTGCCCCGTGCCCGCGTCGCACTGCGACAGGTACGAGCCGGCCGGGTCGCACGCGCACGGCTGCAACACCAACAACAGCGTGAGGACGGCACCGAGTGAAAGGCCGAGACCAACCTTGACTGGAGCCCCACCTTGCAGCCGCGGCCCGTGCGGAAGCCCCACGAGTCCATCTCGCACACCTCGCACTCCTCGCCGAACGTGAGCGGCGGGCACACGCAGTGGCCGGTGTCCGGGTCGCAGACGTGTCCCGGCCGGTCGCAGGGGTCGCACTCTGCAAAGCCGACGAGGCGTTATTGACGGACAAGTGGCGTCTGATGCAGCTGCAGTCTGGTTCCGAACAGTGATGGTCGCGCCGTCCCTGCCGCGGCCCTACGGGGTGGGCGCGAGAGAGACGGAGCGACGGGGCCGCCGCGCGGGCCGCCGCCTCACCTCTGCAGCCGTCCGGGGAGAAGCCGACGTAGCCGGGCAGGCACGAGTCGCAGGCGCGGCCGCCGATGCCCGGCTTGCAGGGGCACTGCCCGGTGGCCGCGTGGCAGGACTCGTTGTGGGCGCCCAGCGTGTCGCACAGGCACGGCACGCAGCCCTCGCCCGCCTCCAGCCCCCAGAAGCCGTGCTGCAAAGGGACCGCAACGTTTAGGCACCAAAAGAAAGATGCGAAAAAAAATCGCACCCCGCGTCACGGATCGATTTAGGAACTCGACAAACCTTGCAGGCATCACAGGTCCTCCCCACCACGTTGGGCCGGCACTCACAGCGCCCCGTCACGATGTCGCACGCCGCGTGCTGGGAGCCGGCGTGGTGGCAGCCGCAGCCTGGGGAACAACAAACAACAACAACATAATCAAGAAGAGGAAAAACAAGATGAAGAGGCGGTTCCACGAGAACCCAAAACCAGGGAGGGCAAATTGCGTCATTATCGCGAAACGCACGAGGCGTTCGCAAGATCAAGCCGTCACATTCACGTTCACATTCACTCTGCCGATGCAGGCCGCCCATACGTAAA
Source organism: Stenchaetothrips biformis (assembly GCA_030522485.1). Lineage (NCBI taxonomy): Eukaryota > Metazoa > Arthropoda > Insecta > Thysanoptera > Thripidae > Stenchaetothrips > Stenchaetothrips biformis. Next base: position 20,342,261 of record CM060087.1, read on the forward strand.
CACCGCGCTGGATCCCTGTAATTTGCCGGCGTGCCGTCCGGCGGCTACATGGAGCCTCACTGCGAACAGTGGACCGTCGTCGCTCCGTCCTTCGGCACGCCCGGGCACGCCCCTTGAGCGCGAGAAGGACAGAGCGACGAATGCGCCGTTCGGACCCAGCCTACGCCGTCAAATAAAGTGCCCCGGCCGTCGCACGGGCCGCTCGGAGAAGCACCGGATTATTTGCAGGGAGTCCATAAAGAACAGCTTGGGCAGTTGTCACAATGCCCCTGCCTATAAGCAGCCACAACTCGCAGGACCACCGCGAGGCAGCCATTAACGCGCCTCCGGGGACCACTGATTTACTCCGAAACGAGTGGGACAGACGGACGGGCAGACAGACGGACAGACGGCTGGGCATGAATGGGACTGCGATGAATGGGACGCGCGCTATCGGTCGGCCGAGGCCACAGAGACCGCGCTATCGCAGACGGCGCCGCCTTCGCCGATATCGCCACGCCTTTCCGGTATTTTAGCAACGCGAGCGGGAGCAGCCATGAAGCAGCCGAGCGCCGGCCGCCGCCGAGCCGCTTATCGGCCGCGGGGGTCAAGACGTCAAGACCTGCCCGTCGGCGGCCGTCGGCGGCGGGCTGTGTGTCACTGTGTCGGCATCCTCGAGCACACGCAGGCCGGCGGAAGACAGCGGCCCGCCAACTACCCGGCGATCCTGGGCGCCTGCGGAGCGCGGGGTAGGCAGCCCTGCACGACAGGCGGGCCGCCGTGGTGCCTACCCTGAGCTTCGCAGGCGTTCCGGCGCCGCCGCACGCAGTGTGCGAATGTTGGGCGTGCGCACGTGTGTGTGTGTGTGTGTGTGTGTGTGTGTGTGTGTGTGTGTGTGTGTGTGTGTGTGTGCGCGCGCGCGCGCGCGCGCGCCTCTGTCTGTCTGTCTGTGTCTGAGCGCGTGCGCCGGTGTGGGCGACGCCGAAGCGCGATGCCAAGGTTGGCCGGCGGACTTGGCGGGTTCCTCCCCCTTCCCCTCCCCCGTCTGCGCTGAGTGGGCGGCGTCGTCCTGCAGCGCGGCGGCGTGTGTGCGTGCAGCGGCAATAAAAGAGACACACGTTTTAAAAAGGTGAATCTTACAATTGGCCTGTAAAATAAATAAATCAAAAGCGGGAGAATTTATCTGGCGAGAACAGCTGGGGTTGGGGGCTCCTCTTGGCGAGAACGACGACGGGACGACGTTATTACAGTTCGGCGAGGAATGCCTGAAAGCCTGCCACGAAGCCCAGGCACGCGTCACCGGGGCGGGGCGTCCTCACGAAAAAAAAATAAATAAAAAATAAACCATCCACCGCGTGCATCCCGCTGACGCATACGCACGAAGAGCCTCAAAGTCTCATTAAAATATCCGAACTACGCGGGACTGACAGGGACTCGTTTCTATCGACAGCTGGCTAGCGCAGTAAAAAAGATAAAAATAAAACATTTAAAAAAAATACGAAATAGCAATGTGGCTGCTACCGCCGGTACTCGAACCCACGCCCCAGTGCGGCCACGCGAGGGGAGCCCCGCGCTCCAATTCGCCGCGAGACTGCGAGACAAAGAAGGCCATCAAGGACATCAAAGACGGCTCCTTTTAATTGAAGCGGCTGCGAGGCTGCGGCTTGCACCGCGCCCGGCCCCTCGCGGGTAATTGGAGCTGTTAACTTGCATTAGGTGGCTGTGAGGCCCACTGTGTGGCCTGGCGGCGGGCCGCGGCCGGTTCGACAGTGCGTGTCAACAACGACTACACCACAAAGTAGGGCGGGTCACGGGGTGGCGTTGAGCGGGGCCTGCCTTTTGTTGCCCGGCCGGGCGCTGGCCACCCACCTGCAGGCTGGGGCCGAACAAGCGTCCCGTCGCTCTGCCTCTCTTGCACCCCTAGTGGACGCCCCGTGAGCGCGACAGAGCGACGCAGCGGCAGGCACGGCATCGCGTCACGGGCAGGGCGTCGCGGAGGCCGCCCTGGAGGTCAGGGAGGCCGCCCTGGAGGGCCCGCCAGCAGTGCCGCACTCGTTTCGGCGGCGCGGCCGTGCGCGTCACGTGTCACGCCGGGGCGCGATAACGGGCGGACAATGGCGTGCCTCGTAAATCATAACCCTCGCGACGCTCGCTCCAAATGAAGCCCGGGTAGCGCCGAAGAGGGGCGCGGCGACGACGGCGTCGCTTTAGTTTTTGTTTTGTTGCGAAACGAGAATAAAAAGGCCCGGCATGATTTTTGGTCATGTTTTTCATTACAGCATGGTAAGGGGTTGGGACGATTCCATTGGGTCTCGGCCAGCCTTTGCAATCAATCAGAGCTGGAGCTGACCTTAAAATTTTAAAATTCTTTTTTTTCCCATTGGACCCAATTTGGAAACTCCGGCGTGAAAGGATTAATACTGAATAGGGCTCTCCGGCTTTCACTGGCCTGGCCCTTCAAGGCCGATGTCGATGGCTCACTCTCAGCCGCGCGGGCCCAGCGGGCCGACGACTCTCCCTCGGTGCGCTGCACATGTGCGAGAGAGACAGAGCGACGACACAGACAAAAGGCGGGAAATGGCGCTGCTGGCGCGATGCGATGACACACTCGCGGTCCGACCCGGGCCGCCTCGACCGCGCATGACTCAGGCCGGCCGACAGCCAATCAGATGGCCGGACTCATTTCCATATTTCCTCGGTCGGCGCTGATTGGTCGATAGCGTCACGCTGGGCTGCCTGCGGGCTGCTTCCGGGCAGGGCTCTCACTCGCACTCACGGGGTGTGCCGCGGGGTGGAGAGAGAGAGAGAGAGAGAGAGAGAGAGAGAGAGAGAGAGAGAGAGAGAGAGAGAGAGAGAGAGAGAGAGAGAGAGAGAGAGAGAGAGCAGCGAGGAGACACTGTCCGGCCGAGAGCGGGACGAACAGTGGGTCAGAAGACCGTTGAGGTGGCCAAAATTCTAGACGCGTTTTCAGCTCGCCTGGCTGGCCGGCGGCGCGGTGCGTTGCGTTGCGTCCCGCCGCGCCACACCTGCCGCGCGCCGAGCCGACCGCTCCGATGATTAACATGTTGGTTTTGGCAGCCAGCAGTAATTGCCAGGCCGGCTTCGTTAAACTTCGTTACCCTGGCCGCTGTTCGGAGGCGGGCCTCACAGCGGCACGGCCGGGCCAGCGCCAGCGCCAGCGCCGCGGCAGCTTCCGACCCCGCCAGCGTCCTACAGTGTAGCGATCCCTAACTCGAAACACACGCACACGCAGTTCCACCCAGAGTTTTTCCATTCCGCGTCTCCCCTCAGCGAACGGACAAGCCAAGCCGGGGTCTTCCCGCCCGCTGGCAGAGGAAAACAAATGCGCCTTGCGTTTTCTCTCGGCGGACAGGATGGGCGTGGCGGCAAGGTTCTGCCACCGCGGCCGCCCACGCGAACCGCGCACCGCGGACGGCCATTCATAAACGCAAAACGCAACAAGTAGCAGTCAGGCACGCCGCGCCGCCGCACGTGCAGCCATTTTTACTGCGACGTGGCCGATTTGTCAGTCGCCAATGCCTCCGTTAAGGCAAGGCAGCGAACACACACCACAAGAAAAACGATGACCGACATAAGACAACGGACGCAATTGACACGTCAGATCCGTTGATGACGCGGAATGCAATAACGCTCACGCGTACACTTGGTGGCGGGCGGATGACAGAGTACGACTGTTCGACAGAAGTAGGTCGCCCGGTGGCGAACCCGCGTGCACCGCGTGTCCCGGGCAAGCGGCCGCCCCGCCGGAGGTGGCGCGCCAGAGGCAGCCAGAGGCCCCGGGGGACCCGCGTGCGGGGCCGCGTGCGGGGCCGCGTGCGTGGGGAGAGGAGCCCCCGTGGGCGGGCCGCGTGCGAGAGGGCCGCGTCTGAAAGGACGGACCGCCGAGGCGGCGGCGACGTGGCTTCAGCGTGGACCTCTGACCCGGATCGCACCGGGTCGCGACCCGCCATATACCCTCTGTCACTGGAATGCCTCTTGTCAACATAACAGATTCGCAGTGTGCGAGAGAGAGAGATAGAGAGAGAGAGAAAGTGCGACAGACCAGTGGACTGCCGCCCTGGCCGGGATGGGTCCAGCGTTCAAGTCCCCTCGCGGAAGCAGCTTGGAGTTGCCAAAGAATGCAACGACTTGTTTTGGAAGTGGCGCTCAGAGGGTTTGAGGCGACCTGTCCGGCCGGCCACTCCGCGAGGCGTGAAGGCAACTGGGCGCGACATTCAACCTGCCGCGCGGCCGGCCAGCGCTGCGGAGAAAAAGAAATGCCGCCGAGCCAGTTTACGAACCAAGTCGCACTTACAGCGAGGCAGCGGGCTTGCAGGGTCTGCGGCTGCCTGGGGATGCCTGCTGGACTGCCCTTCCAAATACAGGCTCACGTTGCGCCGCAGCGCCGATATGGCGGCTGGTACGTGTACGCGGCGGGGCGGGGCGGGATGGGGCGAAGGCCAGTACAGTTCCATTTCCTCTAAAACCCCTGACGACTTAAAAAAGGGAGAAAAGCAAAAAGTGAAGCGCTCACCGCTTTGCCGCGCAGCGGGATACGAAAGAGACACCCTTCGAGTCCCTCTCTGCCTCTTTCTCTCCTACCTGCCTTTGCGGCCTTGGTGCCGAGGCAGACTGTACTGCAGCCCCGTGGTGCCGAGGCGGACTGTACCGCAGCCCCGTGGTGCCGAGGCAGACTGTACCGCAGCCCCGTGGTGCCGAGGCAGACTGTACCGCAGCCCCGTGGTGCCGAGGCGGACTGTACCGCAGCCCTCCCTGCGGTTGTGCCCCTCATCACCATTTATTCGATGCCTGCTTTACGGTGTGATAGCTGTGCCGACAGAGGGACGCGCCATTGTTGTTATGAACTGTCATTTGTCGCCGCGATACCCATCTCCACCGGCGAGAAGAAAATTCATTTAGCCCGACGCGGCAACAGTGTAGCGACTCGTTGCAACGCATGACAAACAGCGTGTGGGCCCGCCAGGCTGCCATGAGGCTGCTGCAGCACTGCTGCAGCACTGCTGCAGCACTGCTCCAGCACTGCTCCAGCGCTGCTCCAGCGCTGCAGCCTTCTTATCGTAAGGTCCCGGCAGCGCACGGGCGGCACGGCGGCGCAGCATGGACCGCAGTCGTAAGAAACGCTCGCGTCGTTAAAGTTTGCGTAGTTTGTTCCGCGCGGCGGTGATTTAGACCGGACTCGGACCATCAATAACTGTAATTGCCGGCGTGTCACGCATCACTGCCTCGCGTCGCTCGCGTCCCTGCTGCCGCGCCGCCGAGGGTAGGCAGGCCCGCCACACAACGACACGGAGCGAGGTGTGTGCGTGCGGTGCGTGTGTCTGTGCGCGGAGCAGCGCCGCGGGCACAGTCGGCGCACCGTCTGCGCACCGCGAGGTGACACTCCGTAATCTGAGAAGGTGGCGCGCGGACACGGACAGACGCAGGGCGGGCTTCGCGTGCCGAGGGGTTTTAAAAAGCCGGTTTCGTTCGTTTTAGCTGATTCCATTCTTTTTTTTTTAATAAGGAGCTGATCTGGTGGAGAAAAACTCCCTGAGGAAAAAAAACCAAGAAACAATTAAATTCAAACGCACGCAAAAAAAAACTAAAAATGGTCGTGCGTTTTTATTTAAAAGCCAAGTTTTGCCCCGGAGTGTTTGTTTAGTGCGCGTGTTGGACTGTGCGTGCGTCTCCGTGCGTGTCTATGTGTGAGTGCGAGCGCATATGTATGTATGTGTGTGTGTGGGGAGTGGGGGGTACCCTCATCAGCCTTTCCTCACCCATATCCTAACTTGCCAACGGCCATTGATGCCCCGGAGGTGCAACTCGGAGTCTGGTTGTGTGTGCGCGTGTGTTTGAATTTCAGTTTGTGAGTGTGTGTGTGTGTGTGTGATAGAGAGAGAGAGAGAGAGAGAGAGAGAGAGAGAGAGAGAGAGAGAGAGAGAGAGAGAGAGAGAGAGAGAGAGAGAGAGAGAGAGAGAGAGAGAGAGAGAGAGAGAGAGTGTACCTACGCGATGATAAACCAAACCGTCTGGCGGCGCTAACTGCATCTTGGCACACCAGAGGGCGCGGTCGGATTCCCCACGCACGCACCCGATAGGATTCTGTGTGTGTCTCTCTCACACGCACATTCACACACACACAGACACGATGCTCGTGGCGGGTCGAAGGGCTAAGGGCCGGCGCATTAAATAACCCCTTCCCTCATCAAGGTTGGCGAGACTTTAATGGGCTCTCGCCCTTTTTGCTTACAGAGTATCGCACGGTCTATGACACGAGAGAAAGAAGAAGGAGACAGAGAAGAAGAAGAAGAAGAAGAAGAAGAAGAAGAAGAAGAAGAAGAAGAAGAAGAAGAAGAAGAAGAAGAAGAAGAAGAAGAAGAAGAAGAAGAAGAAGAAGAAGAAGAAGAAGAAGAGTGAGAGGCAGCACTGCTGCGCCGCTGAGTCACTGCCGCCGCTACAACAAGGGGGCTTTCCTTGTGTCAGGCAAACGGTTAGCGTCAAGCGGGGAGATAAGAGGCAGCTATAATGAGACAAGCTGCCCCCCCCCTCCTTCCGTATTTCCTGATTTCCCGTCATCCCTCCCCCTCCCCTTCTCCGCGGGCCGAAGGGGTGGCGCGGTGGAGGGGGGGGGGAGGCCTCCGCGTCGTGCCGCACCTGCATCGCGCGCCACGTCGCCGTGTTCACATCTGTTTCGCGTTTCTAAATTCAGCAGCTGCACTCGCATAAAGCGCGGCGACAACGGCGTGGTCGCCGCGCAGCAGTGTGACACTGTGACGCAGTGTGACGCGACCAGTGAGACACGACATCCACACTCTTGTAGTGCTTCTCCCTTTTGGGCACTTTGTTGTACTTTGGCGTAGGAAAATAAAAACGACTAAGCGCGCTGATTGCAGCGTGTTTCTGTTTTCCTCTTTCGAGTCCTTTCGGAAAACGAAAACAACAATAACAACTGAGCGCGCTGACCACCAGAGCGGCTTGTTTTTGTTTCTCTCTTTCGAATCTCTTCATAAATCCTTCGCTTCGCGGGTCGAGACGCGTGAGTGTGATTTACAGTACCCGGCCCGGCGGTCCCTCTTGAAGGAAATTTCGCGCCGACAACGCACTGGTTTTCAGTTTCCGCGCTGCTCGATTGTTTTTCCCAGCCGCGCAGCCACGCGCTGGGGGCAGCGCACAGCCGCCGCCGCGGCCCGGAGAAACTCGAGGCCGCCGCGACGCGTTCATCGCCGTCATTTTGAGGCGCTGCGCTGCGCCTGGCTGCGCCGCTCGGCGGCCACGGCGGCGGCGTGGGCCGATACGGCTAGTCGGCGGGAGTCCCATCACTCTTTGCGGGCCGGCCGGAACAGGCTCAAGGCGCAAGGCGCACTGTGGGTCGGAAAACCGTTCAGGCGGCCAAAATCCCGGACACGTTTTGAGCTCCAGAGTTGCTAAATGGGACTCGAATAGAACGTGTGACCCCACCAATGGATTCCTCGTTTGGAGCGCAATCCATTAGTGGGGTCACACGTTCGATTCGAGTCCCATTTAGCCACTCTGGAGCTAAAAACGTGTCAGGGATTTTGGCCGCCTCAACGGTCTTCTGGCCCACTGTGAGGCGGCGCCAGGCGCACTGCTAGCATGCGGGACAGTGGCGCTGCCCACGCGGCCCACGGGGAACAAAAATCAGGCCAAGAAGTGCGCGTTACCGGGGCGGGGCACCTGGGGCACCTCGCACCGACCTCCGCGACACCCGACACTGTCCCCCGGACCACGGCATGCGGGTCCGGAGTGGCTCCGGCCGGCCGAGGGCGCAAAACGAGAATTGCCGAAAACAGCTTTCCGCAAACAGCTTTCCATAAATTTGGATCTTTTTTCGAAGTTTTTGGCGCCGTCTACGCCGCTGGAGCTGGACCAGCCGGACTGCAGTGGCGGTGCAGGAGCGGGGCCGCCAGGGGCCGCCAGGGGCCGCCAGGTGGGAGGCGAGGCGTACCACTGGAGGACGGCAGTGTGCGCGCCAGCGCGCCTATGCCTAATCCCAGAAGCACCTTATGCCGGCGCGCACCTCACGTCGACACTGTTAGGCTTGCCGCAGCTTGCCGCAGCTTGCAGCGACCGGAAAGCATGGAAATGTTTGGTCCTCGCTGACGCGTCGCGGGTCGCGGGCTGGTCTAGGGTTGAGGCCACTCACCGTACTTGAGGCCGCGCCAGTTTTCGTACTGATGACCGTAGCGGCGGTGCGACGCGGGCCGGGCTGGCTGGGGGGACTGGCCGGACCACCCCGACGCCACCACCTGGATGGTGGCCATGGGGGGCCGGACGGGCCTACGCGGCGCGGCCACGGCGGTGGGGGCGCGCAGGGCGGCCAGCGCGGGGGAGGGCGCCGACGCCCATGCCGGGACGGCACCCACCGAGTACGTCGAGGACGTCGACGACGTGGTGGTGGCGCTGACGGCGACGTGGAAGCAGCGCGCGGCGCACAGCCGGTGCAGCCGCGTCTGCGTCCACGGGATGGCGTTGCCCTCGGGCACCCGGTGCTCGCCGTCGGCGTGGACGAGGCAGGCCACCGCGGCCAGCGCCCACAGCGAGGCCACGGCCAGGGCGGGCCTCATGGCGCGGCCATGTCCAGGCCATCTAGGGCGAGTCGGGGGTCAGACGTCGCTGCGTCCAGCGTGGCGGGCAGGGTCGGCCCACTGGGGTCGGCGTACGTGCCCGGGGACGGCCTCGGGGGCTGAGCGCCGCGCCGCGCCGCCGTGGCTGGCCGTGCAGCTGCGGCGGATTCGCACACCCGAGCCCAGGGCGAGCCGCCGCACTGCAGCAGCGCCGCGCCTACACCCGAACTTCACTACTGGACTGCACTGCACTTCACTTCACTCTCACTGGCACAGAGGGCGTCGCTGCGAACCACGACACTGTCGCCGCGGACGCCTCCATTCTCCATCCTCTACACTGAGCCCTGGCGGCACTGGCCCGATAGCGCTATCGGCGCGGCGGCCCCCTTTCTGCTCGTTCTGCTCCGCGTTTGGCGCCGCGAGCTGCACTTCGCGAGGCGGCGGGGCGCGTCGCGGGGGGCGTCGCGGGGGGCGTCGCGGCGTCTGCACCGGGCGGCGTCCGACGAGGGACTGGCGGGCCGGGCGAGGCAGCCGGTCTCCCTGCCGCGCTGCCGCGCTGTCCGCCCGGTCCGCCCCGCGCGCAGCATCCCTCTCTCTCGCTCTGCCCCGCTCCCGCCGCCTCGCTCACACGATCCGCGCACCGCCTTCCCAGAGGCGCTCCGTACCTCTGGCCAGAGTACACGAAGGGGCCCACCTTTACAACGTCTCACTCGCAACGCGGGGAGCGGGCCGCACGGAGTCTGCGCGGCCAACAAAAACGGCAGTACAACACATTTCTTTAAAAATTCAGGTAGCGGTCGCCCCGGCTAACTCACTCCCGATGGCAGGACCGTGGGGGTCGAAATAGACCCGAGGCAAAGTGGAACCGCCCGAGGCGCCCCACACATAAACGCACCACCGACGAAATTAAAGCGAAACTCATGGAAATGATAAATAATGGAGTCGGCCTGAAGTCAAAGGCTCATGATCGGGCAACGCAGCGAGGCAGCGACAGCAATCAAGCTTCCATTTGCTACTCATCTCGACGGTCATAAATCGCGAGTGCGTTTTTCGCGCCACCCGCAGTTCATCATCCCGGCGGCAGAGCGCGCCCCAGTGTGTGTGTGTGTGTGTGTGTGTGTGTGTGGGTGTGTGTGTGTGTGTGTTCTCAAATCGCTTCCATAAATTAATTTCTTTCCGGTTTTCGTCCCGAAATTACAAACTGCAGGGCCCCCATTTCCTCCAATTACTACACAGCAGCGGCGAGCAGCGCGCACCCACCGCAGCAAGGTGCACCGAGGTGTAGGCAATCACGACCCGCAGCGCCACCGCGGCTATCACTGCGCCTTGATTTAGTACGGTCCAGTGCCGACGGACGTCCAGGCAGACGGACGGACGGACGGACGGACGGACGGACGGACGGACGGACAGAGCGCAACCGAGAAAGTAATCATTCGCTTTTTTTTTTTTGGGTGTTCAGAGAAATCGAGATTTGGGCCAAGTTTGAGTGCAGCTCGTCACGTGACACGCGCGTCAGTCGCGTCACAGACACAGCCGCGCGTCGTTAATTGTTGGCGGCGGACGAGGCGACAGTGGGTGACGTCACACGCTGGATCCGAGGACCGAGAATGCGGGTGAGATTATCTCGATCCGACTGACTTTTACAGCTCCGCGATAAGCGGTGCCTGACGGAGGGCCTGGCGGAGGGCGGGGCCATGGCGTAGCGGCGCGGCGGGGCTTCGCGCCTCTGGACGGCTAGCGACCGCGCCAGCGACGCCCCACACCGCGCGGGGCGCGTCGCGGGGCGCGTCGCGGGGCGCGTCGCGGGGCGCGTCGCGGGGCTGTGCGGTCTCGCCTCCCAGCCGGACTTGTCCTCGACTAATCGAACAGGCGGCGCTGGAACGGCATCGAGACGTCTCGCACACAAAGGCACTGCCTCTGGCCGGCCTCTGGCCCCGCGACGTGACACTTCGCGGGCTGCTTCCGTCGCCCTGTCTGTCTGTCTGTCTGTCTGTCTGTCTGTCTGTCTCTCTCGCGCAGCTTGACGCGCTCCACGCTCCGCGAGAGAGGCGGAACGATGGAAGCACTGTTCGGAGAGCCTCCCTGCAACAGTGTTTGCGCAGGGCGCAGGTGCTCCCAGGGACTTTCGGGAAGGCGGCCTGGCCGGCGGGGCAGGGCCGGGGGGGGCGCGGGGAGGAGAGGGGCGAAAGGGGAATCGGGTGCGATGCTGTGTTTCTGGAAATAAGATGCGATAAGATGTTGCCAGCGACGTGTTTCAGCGCTATCTATCGGCTCGCCGCCTGGCCGGACGACTTCCCCGCGCGCTGGCCTGTCGGCCCAGACCGCGGTCCTGGCTGCCTCGCTAGGTGCAGCCAGCGGTGTGCATTCCCAGCGGCGAGGCCTCACTGCAGCCCGGCCAGCGACGCAGTGGGGCCGGCCATGCCACACTGCAAGTGCATCACTCCGCCGTGTCGCACTGCTGGGAGCGCTGCAAGAGTCGGACAGCGGCGGCGGCGTGCGGTCACGGTGCCCGTCGTGCCCGTCCCCCGGAGGCGTGAAGGTGAGGGGCTGAGCACCAACAGTGGGCCAGCAGCACCGCGATGCCGAGATACACCGGCCGGCGTGCCAGCAGTGCAGTGCCCGTCGGTCCGTCGGCAGCCTGCGGGTGCGGCCGGCACATACAGTACAGCACGCTCCGTTCGGGAAAGAAAACGGAACCCGAACGAGCCGAGGCCGCCGCGCCCTGGGTGGCGTACCGTGGCGTACCGCGGCGCACCGGCCGGGGCGTACCTGACGTGCAAACGCTTTCAGACGATAGCGCCCACGCGGCACGTGCCGGAAGAGGCCGCGGAGGTCGCACGCGCTAAAACGGAAACGAGCTAAAAGCCCCGCGACGCAGGGCGACACCGCCGTGCCAGCGAGCGCGGCGCGGCGCGGCGGGGCACGGCGCGCCCTGTAGCGCAACCAGCCATTCAATTTTGACGCAGAAAGATCGTGGCACGAGCGCCAGGCTCGGAACAAACTCGGAAATCGAATTTGAAAATCACGTTGTCATTTGCCCGACGGTTGTAGCCCTCTTGCGAGAGATCGACTTCCAAAGTTGGCAACTTGCGTCGGGTTCCTTGGCGGTGCTCTGCGGCGCCTCGTTCCGACCGGCGAATGGTCCAGCCGCGCAGGGGTAGGGTCCCTCGCCTAGAGAAGTGAGAAACTGAATACAGCAGACGCCTGGCTGGCTTCTGACACGCGCAGGTGCAACCTGCATTGCGAGCACAGGTGAAGGCGGAAGGCGTGGCGGGGGCGGGGCGGCGCGGGGCGGGGCGGGGCATCGCGGGGCGGGGCGGCGCGGGGCGGGGCATCGCGGGGCGGGGCGGCGCGGGGCGGGGCGGCGCGGTGACGGATAGGACAGAGGCCCCTTGTGGCGACACCAACGCACGCCCCTGCACCTGAGCCCACGACTGCGAGCGCCTCGTGGAACCCTCCAAAACCAACGACACACTGTGGTGCGTGTAAGGAACCTGTGTCGGCGAGCGTCGTGTGTGTGCGTGTGCGTGCGAGCCCGCAAGTGAGACGGCAACATTTGAATGGGGTGCTCCGCGTTGTTGCACCGAATTGGCAACACTCGCAACACTCGTCCGGCACCGTATCTGCGCCGCGCCGCCCCGAGAGTTGCGCGACTGTATCCACCGCCTGCTTGTTTGTTGCACTTTGAGGCGGCACCGCCTTCTCCTGCTCCAAGTCGCCGCCGCCGCCGGCGTCTGTTTGCACCGCGGCAAAGAGTCAAAAAAGAGAGGCAAAACGGTCGAAAGAAAAGGCAAAAGGCGAGCTTGTCTGTTCGTCATTCCGCTCTCGAAAAGGCAAAAGGGCGAAAAGAAGGCGATCTGGCGGCGCGGTAATCCTCGCCTCGGCGACGGCTCATTTGGCATTAGCCTTATTCCGCCTGGTCGCGGGTTCGAATACTCGCTCCAAGAAACGCACTTTTCGCGGCCAAAAACGGAGCACCCACCCGCAGCTTAGCAGGTTGCACCCTGGCAGATCGAACCTATTGGACGTCAACGCGGGACGGACGAAGACGAGCCGATGAGCCCCAGAGAAGAAGGCGGCCGGCAAAAGACGGCCACTGACCTCCCCTCCCCTCCCTGGACCCTCGGCCCCCTCGCCTGCTGCATTCGTGATGCACTTCAAATTCTACGAGAGGAAAGTAGAGAGGAGGGGGAGGGGCGCCGGTGGCGGCGAGATAACTTAAAATAGCCGTGTGTAATCGCCAGAGACGGCTCGGTGCCTCGACGCCCCCGCCGCCGAGAACGCCCTTCCCATTTCCCCATGATCCTCGTCCACGCCGAAACCACGGGAACCGGATCGGCGGTGCCAGACCGTGCGGGGACATGGTCGCGCCGCAGCCCGTGCGTCGTCCGTCCGCGAGCGCGGCCTCCGCTCCCTGTCGCTGCACTCCTGCATGCAGCTCCACGTGCTTCTCGGCCTGGCTAATGTCTCAGATCGTGTTTATGGTTTGCGATAGAAGCCGCCGCCGCGCTCTGCCACGCCCTGCCACGCCCTGCCACGCCCTGCTACGCCACGCGTAAGAGCAGGGCAGTCAGGGCTCGAGCGCGCACACTCACGAGGATGTTGCTTCGCACGATAGCTCATGGAGAGCGAGCGAGCGGGATGGGGGCCTCGTCCACCGCGACGGGCACGGCACGCCGCGGCACGCCGTCCTGCTATCGGGATGGCAGCGTCCATCCCAGTCAGTCAGTTTCATCACCGGCTTGCTCCGGCCGGATAGCCCTCCTCGTTATTGGGAGATCCTCCTCCCATGGTCATGACACGGGATAGAGGGAGAAGGCGGACTTATCGGCGCGGGTTTTTGTTTAGATTCCCGCGGCGTGATCGTGTGTTGTTTTTGGAGGAGGGCCGCGAGGCTGCACACGCCGCCGGACCGCCTGGCCGTGGAGGTGAAACCGCTACACCAATCAGGGCCCATACACAAAGATTCACAAAAAAAAACCTGACTCCATTTTTTTTCGGTCCGATAATGACGGTAATAAAAGGCGACATTTACAGACCACCCCTGCCGCCGAGGCGGCGCGAGGCGCGACAGAGCACACAGAGGCCGGTCCAACTCATGAATACCTAAGTGAGATTACCGGCAGCCGGGTCGCCGCGGCGGCAGTGCGGCGGCAGGGGGAGGGAGGGCGTCATCATCGCCGCCCCTAAGTACGGGGCCCGGCCGGCTCCGGCGGGGCCACCTGCAGCGCAGTGGTCAGCGCAGCGGTTCCCAACCTTGGGGTCGCGACCCCACTTTGGGTCGCGGAAAAATATTTAGGGGTCGTGGCTTGGTACTTGGGGTCGCCTACGGTCGCCAGACCCGAAATTAAAAACACCGTCCGGAGACAAGGTTACTTCAATTCAAAAATAATGACGTAAATTTTTGCAAGAGAAAGGCTGGCTCTCACCGTGTCGCCGTGTAGTGTAGGCCCTGGAGGCCCGACGCCCACGCGGCACGCGGCACTGCGGGCGAGGGTGGACACGCCAACAGGGCCGCCGCGCACCGCCACACTGTAGGGCGGAGGGGTCGGCAGGGGCCAGCGGGGCACACGGAGTGACAAATGACGTCGTGGAGATGGATGGCAGGGGCAGGCTCATGGGTGGTTGCGGGTGGTTGCCTGCCGGCTCATTCCGAAGGCAATGCTTTCGTCGCTCTGTCTCTCTCGCACCCATGGCGCGAGCCGCGCGGTTGCGAGAGAGACGGAGCAACGAAGGCAGTCTTCGGGACCGGCCTGCTGGCCCACAGCGCATTTGCGGCCCGAAATAGGAATAGGAGCGAGGCGGGAGCCGTGAATGCAGTGACTGCCGTGCGGTTGCAGCGGCCGAGGGACTGCGCGTAAATTATTAATTATAGGCCCCTGCAAAGCGATATCCCGCGTCGGCCGTGCCGCGGCAGCGCAGGTCCACGGCGAGCCGCGCTGTCGTCGCTCTGTCTCTCTCGCACCCGTGGGGCGCGCCGTGGGAGTGCGAGAGAGACAGGGCGACCCCGTGCTCGCCGTGCGGAATCGCTGACTGCGGGCCTCGGACAAGCGCCGACGACGACCGTCCGCGTTAGATTGCATCGCCATTGCAATTGCAGCCGCAGTGACGCAGCAGCGGCCGGCAGCGCCGAATACCAATAGCAATACCGATGTCAAAGGAGAGGCGATGCAGGCCGCCAGATAAGCAACCTCATCCGCGGCGTCATCGGCCGACCCGGCTCGGCACGGCCCGCCGTCCAGCAGCTGGACACGGCACGCTTGGTTTTGGGAGGATTCGAACAAACGATCAGCCGAAAAAACCTCGCAGATTCGGACGACATCATGTGCTCAAGCTTTCTCTCCGCTCCCTGAGGATCGGCTGTACCGTCAGTGTGAACGCGATCTGTTACTCTGCGAGTGTGTGTGTGCGCGCGCACAGACACCTGTTGCATGCCCCCCCCCTGCACACACACACACACACACACACACACACAAACACACACCTCCGTTTCGCGGTACGCTACGCCACTTTAAACCAAGCCGGCGAACTGATTAATGGAGTCAATCGATCTCAATCTCACAAGACGAATCGAGACGCGCCTGCAGGGACGGAAGAGAGAGGAGGGGGGGGGGCGTCAGGTAGGTCGCGGATGCAATCTAGACGCGGCGGGGCGGCGCGCAAAGGACGACAAGGAGCCCGTCCTGCAGCTCGCCAGCACGCCCTTGCTCGTCAGCTGCCCGCCTCCCCCTCCCAACGTCAACCACCGCGTTCTTGGCGGCGCGGCGTCGCGTTTCGACGCAAAAGGTGGCGGGGACGGCGCCGGCCGTGCCGCGCGGCAGCACGCCGACGACACGGCGAAAGACAGACGAAATTGACAAAACGCACTTCCCTGGAGGAGGAGGAGGAGAAGGAGAAGGAGGAACAAGAATAATAAAGTTAGTTTCGGACCGAGGCGGCGCCGTGCAACCACACGCACCGCCATAGGCAAGGCAGTCGTGCCAGCAGAACAAACAGAAACCGCACCGCCGCGGTCCAAGATGCAGCCTCCAACACCGCAGGTCGAGCCGCTGCACCCTGCAGGACTCGGAGTGTGAACATCGAAACTTGAGGCCTTGTCTGACCTCCCAACACCTCCCAACATCGAAATTTAAGGTCCCGATGGGCCCCTCTGGCCACAAACAGGGACGTGGGATCGCGGGGGCACCGGATCGCCGCGCTTGGGGCCGAGCTCGTCGCCGAGGACCACTCGGTGGCGGCGCGAAGCGCGAAGCCAGAGGCTGGCGGCAGCGAGAGCGCCGTGGGACGGCCGCGGGACGGCCGCGGACCACGCACCGCGGACTCCGTTCCCGTCCGCGCGTCGCTAAGGACGCCAAATCCGTCTGTCTGTCTGTCCGTCCGTCCGTCCCACTTGAACAAACAGGCGTGATGGCAGGGGAGAGATTCGGGCGGAGAAATGGCCCATGTCGCGTCGCGGTCAGGGAGTGAAGGGAAGGGAGGGGGAGGGGGGCGGCAAGTGCAATGTCAGTCTGCCTGGTAAAGCGCTGCGCCGTCCGGAAATAGAACCAAAGAGCTCCATTTCATCCGTTCGACTCGACTTGCACACACCGCCCTTCCCCCCGCTCCTCCACCTGCTCCATATTCCCTTGCCTCTCTGGCCCCGCCGCGCGCCGCGCGCCTCGCGACCAAGAATAGTGGACGCGCGTTACGTCTCGTCAGACCTAAGTGACCGCGGTGTGAGGTGGGGAGGGGGACTTCGTCTGCATTCAAGTGTGCTTTCGTCTGTTTTCTGTCACGCGGCGTCGCGGGACGCCCCTCCCTTCCCCCTCACGGGGCGACGCCCGAAGAACGAACCACTCATCATTTTTCGGGGGACGCGGACGCCGGCAGGGGCGGGGTGGCTGCCCAAGTCGGTGGATGTGGTGTGGGGCCGTCGCGGCGGTGCCTGGAGCGCAGGCAAAGCAACTGGGCGGGCACTGTAATTCCGAACAGCGATCAGTTCTGTCTCGCCTGCACTCGTGGAGAGTCCTGCAGGGATCCGGGAAACTCTGAGCGACGGAAGTTCTGTTGTTCGGAATGAGCCAGCGGGGCCGCGCTATGCACCAGTCACACGGTGCGACCACGGTGTCACTGCGGCGAAACAAAGACAGACAGGCAGACACTGACAGACAGACAGACGCACTCGGAGGGGAATCTCTGCCTAATTGAAAATAGTACGCGGCGTGGTCGGACCGGACCGGACCGGCCTAGCCACGCCGTGGCCCCGGCCGGCGGGAGGGCGCTCTGGGCGTGACGCGGCTGACGGAGCAGGTCATGACGGCCAGGCTGCACTAGGGCAGCAGCGGCCTGCTGTACTGGACCAGGCGCCTTCATTCAGAGGCATCGTTTCTCTCTCGCTCCCCTGCAGGACGCCCCATAGGTGCGACAGGGACAGAGCGACGAAAAGACGCTTTGGAATCATGCGTCCGGCGGCCCTCGCAGCACCAGCATTCCTTTGACGGCCGCACGCACGCCGTCGACCGCACTACCCCGGGACATGTTCTCTCTCTCAAAATGCCAAACAGATTATTCTTTTCTTTTTTCCCTCCGACCGATTTCTAGAGCGGAGTGCAGCGCGCGCTTCTCTCCCCGATGTCGATGGCGGCTTCGGCTTTTAAACGGCCGTAAACGGCCCAAACGACACCGTCAACAGTTTGATGCCGTCGTAAACGGCCGAAAACGAGTGTCTCTCGACCAACTCTCCAAGTGGATTTGCTGCCGGCCAAGCCGCGCCGACGGCCGACGGCCCGCTGGACCGCGACCGCAGCGGCGCATCCGCCATGCTGAGGGTTCGCGCGGGTCGGCGCGGCGGCGGCGCGGCCAGGCCGCTCAACCAACGCCGGAGTGCGATGGGCTGCCTACCCACCGGGCGCGCGATGCGAGGATTCGAACCCGGCCGTCAGAGCCTCAGAGACTCACCTGCGCAGCCGGTGTCCGGGTCGTCGTAGTGGTGCTGCAGGCAGGCGTGGCAGTGCGGCGGCGAGTAGCCGGGCTTGCAGCCGCACGCCCCCGTCACCGGGTCGCACGAGGTCGACGTCGAGCCCTTGCCGCTGCAAGCGCACTCCAAGCAGCCCGCCGTCACGTTACCGCGGCCCTCCTGACACGGGAAAGTCACGCGGTTAGTCACGCGTCGTCACACGCACACAGACACGCGCACGGAGTAGGTCACACACACACACACGTACCTCGCAGCGGTCGCAGGTGCGGCCCGTATACCTCGGCTTACACTGGCACTGCCCCGTCGCCTCGTCACACGTGTCCGTCGTCACGGCGCCGACGTCGTCGCACAGGCACGCTGGGTGGGACAGACACACTCAGTCACAGCTCAGGTGGGGTGGACATCGGCTAGATATCGGGGTGAGCGCACTCACGTCTGCAGAGGCCCTTGTCCGGCTCGCCGAAGTGGCCCGCCTTGCACTTCTCGCAGCGCCAGCCGTCCGTGTTGCCGGGGCAGCTGAGGCAGCGCCCCGTGGCCGCGTCGCACGGCCCGCCGCCGCACTCGCACAACCGGCACGCGTCGCCCGGCACCGTGGGGTCGCCGAAGAAGCCGTCGGCGCACCTGCGGCGGGAACAACAACAACAACGTCAATGCCTTAGACGAGGCCTGTTTCAGAGGATCTTCTAGAGATATTGATAGAAATATTTTCACATATGAGTCCCAATAGAGTGAGTTCTGTGTTGGCTCGTGGCATGAAGAAATGCTCTTAGGCGAGGGGGGGGGGAATTACTCGAAAGAATAATTGTACACGAGGAAAAAAATCAAAATAAATCAAAAATCAAAAGTTAAAAAAAATCTGTGTTCCTATCTCTTTGGTTTACAGCTCGTTTTTATGTCATTTATTCTTTATGACCAATTATTTGGTTTTATAGTAAGTCAAAAGCTCACATCCTTTCGTATATCATACTTCAGACTTCAAAAACCCCTGTAAGTTAGGCAATTGTACTCAGAAGAGGTGAAAAAATCAATTGAATAAAATCAAAAAATCAAAAAAATAAAGAATCGTTGTCAGTGATTCCCCCCCCCCCCTCTTGGCCTACGCACCTGTCGCAGTGGCGGCCAGCGTGGCCCAGGGGGCACGCCGTGCAAACATAGTCCTCCAGCACGTCGTTGTCGCCGACGGGGTCGTTGGGCATCTGCAGCTCGCAGGTGGGGCTGAAGTTGTTGGACGGCAGCAGCAGCGGGCAGGCGCACGGCCGGCAGTCCCCAGGCAGGCCGCGAAGTGCGTCGCCGAAGAAGCCGTCCGCGCAGCGCTCGCATCGCTCGCCCGCCGTGTTGTGCTCGCACGTCTGGGTGGGAGAGGTCCATTTTAGAGAAGATTCCTAGGGGGAAACAACTGGCCAAATACATGTACACCAAAAATTTAAATGTCAAAAAATTTGAAAAATTTTATTGAAAAATATGAAAAATTTTCTTGAAAAGTTTGAATTTTTTTTAGAACAATTTAAATTTTTTATTGAAATTTTGAAGATTTTTTGAAAAAAATTACGAAAAATGCATTTTTTACTGCCCTCTCCAGTGTGCTTCAAAGCCACAGTAATGCGCAATTATCATCATGTGCCGTGGTAGCTGAATGTATAGCCGCGTCGGTCCCGGTATGAGGTCGGCGGATCAAATCTTACTACTTCACAACTTTTTCCTCTGGCCGCTGCTCATTGTCACGTCAATGGCCCGCTTCAATCGGCGTTAGACATGAGCCGTGGTGGCTGAGGGCGTTAAGGCGTCCGACCCCGACCATAAGGTCCGGGGATCGAATCCCAATTGTTCCTTTCATTTTTCGACTGGCTTCCTCCCACTGCGACTCAAACCCGTCGTCCAACACTCGGCAGACGTGCAAGTCAGGGTGGTGTAGTGGTCTAGGCTCAATCCAGGCCATTACACCCGGGTGTCTAAAAAGCAGTCCGCTTCGGCGGATTGGCCTCGGCACTGGTTCGATCCCCGATCGAGCCAGCCACTCGAAATTGGTCGCGAGTGGGTCCATTCCGATTCGTCGGATGGAGTTGATAAGTCCTTTGAAGCTGGCCCACTGACTGCATGTTCGGGTCTGGGAGCGCCGGACAGCGGGTGTACCATTTGGGTACCGACCAGCCTGCGCAAACAAAAGCTCCCAAAACTACTCTCTCTCTTTCTTTCTTTCTCTGTCTCTCTATCGTCTCTGCCTTACTCTACTCTGCCCATGTTGGGCCGTGTCGGCGGCTCGGGTCCTACTGGGTCCCCCGGCGTACGATATCGAAGTCGCTGGATCGGATTAACCCCAGTTACCTGATAGCACCGGTTCCCATCCCGAACACCGAAGTAAAGCAGGAGGCCTCCCCATTCAGACTGGGGAGGGGGTGTAGAGTTCCATTTTTTTAAATTTATATTTAGTTTAACACCAGCGCCAGCGCCTGGGTACACCGTTTGCCACATCCAAACAATAGAAAAATTTGAGTTGCTTCCCCCTCGGAAGATTCGCCTCATAATTGCGATAGACAGTAGTTGCGTCGCGTGGCTCACCCCGCAGGCGTTGGTGTCCGGGTCGCAGGAGGCGGCGTGGCCGTTGCAGTTGCAGCGGGCGCAGAGGCCGCGGTGGCCGGACGCCAGCCCCGTGGTCGCGTTGCTGCCCTGCGCCGACACGCGCGCGTAGCCCCACGCGCACGCCTCGCAGGACAGCCCCACGTAGCCGTCCGGGCAGGTGCACTGCTCCACCAGCGTGAGCATCACACCCGACCTGGCGTAGCCCGCCGCGCCGTCGAGGAGGTCGGGCGCCGGCTCGCCGCGCTGCAGCACCGCCATCTCCAGGCTGCCGTCCACCTGGTCGCGGTGGTACTTGGCGCGCACCAGGACGTGCTGCACGTCGGCCAGCACGGAGAGCAGCTGGTTGCGCGTGGCGAGCTCCCCGCGGTACGGCGACTCGGCCAGCTCCGAGCCTGTCCGCCGCAGACGCGTCGAGATGTCGCGGACGCCGTCCCGGAGCAGATACCACGACGGCTCGGTGGACTCGTGGCCTTCAGGGCCTTCTCGAAGGGGCACCCTCACCGTGGCGTTGTGCTCCACGTGCACCGAGTCGCCATAGCCCACTCGCATGCCGTTCGCGCCCTTAGAGGAGAAAAGCCGATTAAAACAGATTCGAACGCAGTGGAGGCGCGGAGTGTCTGTGACTCACGATGAGGATGAGGTCGGGCCCCGCCGTGGGCTTGCCGCTCGTGTCGCCGCGCATCACCACCCAGGCCGTGGCGAAGGTCAGGACGCTGCCGTACGACGCCAGCAGGTTGCCACGGTAGGGCGGCGGCGCCAGCCAGTAGTACGAGTCCACGTCCAGGTCGGCGTCGGCCACCGTCAGCAGCCCCGTGTCCTGGTCCACCACGGGCGTGACGGTCTCCGTGACGCGCAGGTCGCTGACGAGCCACCCCTCGTAGTGGTTCACCTCGGTCAAGGCCAGCGCCGCCTCGGTGCAGTCCGTGGTGATGCCTGAGCAGAAGCACGCCGAGCAGCCGTTGGGGTCGCGCCGGTCCAGGCCGAAGTAGCCCGGGCGGCAGCGGTCGCAGCGCGCGCCTTCCACGTGCGCCTGGAGCACGACAAGCAGGGCATTTGCATTGAGGATAAATAAAAGAACAGTAGAATAATCCCGCGATCGCGGCCCACCTTGCAGAAGCACTCGCCGTCACAGTCCGCGGCGTGCTCGGAGCCGCGCGGGTCGCAGGGACAGGGCTCGCAGGTGGGGAAGTTCCGGTGGCCGGGCGCGCAGCGGTCGCAGTGGAAGCCAGTGAAGCCCTCGCGGCACTCGCACGCACCCGCCTCCTGGAGAACAAGACGACCACACCGTCAGCTCAGGACCGCGTCCGCCGCGTGCCAGAGGAGAGAGACGGTCCTTACCACTCCAGGCGTCGTGTCGTCGGCGGCGCACACCCCGGAGGAGCCCTCCAGGTGGCACTCGCAGGGCACGCAGGGCTTGGTGGCGTCGGCGGCGACGCCGGCCGGCCGGAACCAGCCCTCCACGCAGCGCTCGCAGTTGTTGCCGGTCGTGTGTCCCTGCAACAGGGAGACGTCACGCCGCGTCCGCGCCGAAGCAGGCCGTTGCCCAGGACACGTCACTCACGGTGCAGTTGAGGCAGACTCCGCCGCCGCGGTAGACGCCGTGCTTGTCCAGGGAGGCGCCGCGGCGCGCCACGTCGGCGTCGTAGCGGCAGGCCCGGGCGTGGCCGTGGCACTGGCATTCCTCGCAGGGCTGGCCGTGCGCCCAGGGCTGCTGCTGGAAGCGCGGCCGGCAGCGCTCGCACGCCACGCCCTCCGTGTTGTGCTGGCACTTGCACGACGCGCGCTGCAACAGGAACACCAAGGGGTGGGTGCGAGGGGCTAACAACTTCCAATTTTAATGTACGATAGTGATAATGTTTTTTTTTTTTGCATTTTTCATAAATTTTCTAAATTAGCGCCCCCTAGAATGAATTTTTAGAGTATTTCGTACATTTTCTGAGTTATTAAAAAAAGTGTTTTTTTTTGTTTTTTTTTTTAAGTTTTTTGTACACCTTAAAAATTTTTGGTAGGATTTTAAAATTTGTTGTGTACAAAAAAAGGAGTTGTTTCTCGCTTTGGGTAGGTGTCTTTCAAGCTGGAAAAGCCACAGCCGAAAGGGTTGCAACTTCTCAAGAACACAGCCACCTTATTGCCTAATGGACAGGATGAGGTTGACAACCCTTTCGACCTCCCGCATCGTGCGTGAGTGTCGTAGCGGTTGGTGCACCGCCCGGAGCGCAGGCCGCCCAGCTGACGGGGAGCACGTTGGGCTGCCTGCCCTCCGGGCGCGCAACACAGTACTCACGCCGCCTTTGGCCGGGCTGGTGCACTTGCTGGCGTGGCCGTTGCACGCGCACTGCGCCCCGATGGACAGGAACTTGATGGAGTAGAAGGCGCGGCGCGGGTCGGCGTTGTGCGGCAGGGACAGCTTCTGGAAGCGCAGGCGCACCTTGCGCGCCGCCTGGAAGGCCCGCAGCGAGTCGGACGACGCGTTGGCGCCGGGCCGGCCCTTGACGAGCCACGTGTGGACCGCCGCGTCCTCGGCCGG
Organism: Stenchaetothrips biformis; assembly: GCA_030522485.1. Taxonomy (NCBI): domain Eukaryota; kingdom Metazoa; phylum Arthropoda; class Insecta; order Thysanoptera; family Thripidae; genus Stenchaetothrips; species Stenchaetothrips biformis. The sequence continues at coordinate 20,364,884 of CM060087.1, forward strand.
GTACGCCTTGGAGTGGAAGCTGGTGCAGATGACCTGGTCGTCGCGCTGCAGCACGGCCTTGGCGGGGTCGCCGGGCGTGGCGGCCACGCCGTAGCGGCCCCAGCAGTCCTCGTCCGTGGGGGCGTAGTACTGCCACGGCGTGAAGGCGCCGTCGCCAACCTCACCGTCCGCGTCGTCCACGCTGCGCTCCAGCACCCACGCCGCCGGCCGCGGACTGGGGCCCGTCTTCAGGATCACGTACGACACGTGGTACACCTGAAATTAAGGACAGGAATAAAGGAAGAGAAATCAAGGACAGGGTTGGCGATTCGGAGCATTGTACGTATTCACTTCGATTAATTTTAGAGAGAAATCAGCCGCACTGCGGCTTCCGTTGGATCCTCCGTGACGCGCACCACCTCCACCCCGACACGAGTCTTTATCTGAACCTACATCTAAATTAAAAGGCATGGCGGGGCGGGGCGGCGTACGGAGCACCGCGATGCGATGATGGGGCGTCAGGGCCCCGCGCCCCGCGGCCTCGAGGGGCAACAGGCATAATGGCTGCTAATCACAATAAATCGGGGCCCCGCCCCCCGGACGCCCCCCGGACGGTTCACACCGCGACCAATGGCATTGGACGCATTCGGCGGCGCGTGGGGCAACAAGAGGTTAAATCAGCTGAGAGAATCATCGACAGGCCATCTGGAGGATCAGGAGGAAAAAAGGGGGGAGGGGCATCGCCGCCCCCGTCTTCATCCACGGCCACGCGGTCTTCGGATACCTTTTCCGGCCGTTTTCGCGAATTAGCGACCGGCCGCTTTGTCTCGCCGCGGCGGTGCGGCGGCATCGAGACATTCCGTGCGGCCACTGGGGTCTGGACTGCAGTCCGCTGGAGGTAGGCACAGCCAGCCAAAGCAGGCTCACAAAAAGGAAAGGGTTTTTAGCACTCGGCGCTCTCCAGAGCCGACCCCGCGGGCCATCGGCACGTCCCCGTCGTTCAGCCCTCGTCTTCCAGCAGCAGGGGCAGCATGTCCAGAGCAGGCTCCCCCACCCCCTCCCTCCAGCAGCCTGTCCACCAGTCCACGACGAGATTAGCAGCGCGTGCAAAATTAGTGGCGTCGGTGCGACAATTGTGCGTGCTGGCTGCGCTTTTGTTGCAGGCGAGGTGCGACAGCGAACGTGCCCAGCTGCCCCCACTCCCGCTGCGCTCACAACTCCGGGACTCCGGGCGCTGCCTGGCGCGCGGACGGCTCCGGACATGCCTCAGCGCCTGCCTCACCTGGCCGGCCGCGGCCGAGTCACTCCGGGCCTCCGGGACTCCGGGCCGGCCACCTCCTCGGCCGCGCTGCCGCCCTGGTGTCGATCTGGAGCAGAGTGCCTTCCAGCGGCATAGCGCACGCATTCCAACAATGCCGCCAACCCTTGCCGGCCCCGCCCGCCGCGCCAATAAAAGGAATTAATGGACTGTGTGCTTTGGGCGGCGTGTGGGCTCGGCGCTGCGGCCAGTGCGGCTACCGTGCGTGCCGATTTAGCAGGCGATTCGAGAGGGATCCTGCTGGAGGCGGAGGCAATCTTTCGCCTGGAAAATAAATTGAAAGCGATCCAGAGGACGATTGAGGGAGACAGGGGGAAAAGAGGGGGGGGGGGCTGGAAGGCAGACAATGCCCCGAGCCCTACAAGGACCACGCAGCGACCACGCCCTCCGAATCGAGATGGCACCGGACTCGATTAGAAAGCGCGACCGCCGAGTTTTGACAGATGAACTGGATTGCATGACGGCACGACCCCGCAGCAAGGCACGCCGGTGGCACTCGACCACGCCGGTGGCCTTCTCGGGGGCCTCGCGGCGCCCTGCTGAAGGCAGGACCGACACCGCGACGCCGCCGTGAAGCCCGTCGTTCCCTCCTCACCCTGGACGGCGGCCCTCTTGGCGTCGCTTAGCACGGCGTCGCGGCGCGGCGTGGCGTGGCGTCGCTCTGTGTACTCGGCTGCCTTATTTGGCAGGACTAAGCCCAGCCCTGCCAGTCCCGTCCAGGCCTGCATTCCTGGCGTCCCCGCCGCGACCAAGCCGGCCGAGACCGCGCTGCCGAGCCGAGGAACAACTGCGGGGCTGTCGGCGGCGACCCGGCGGCGACCCGGCGGCCGCGGGGCACTGCGTCGTCGACCATGTGTGCGAGCACGTCGCCGTCGCCGTCGAGCACGCGGCCGGTGTCACAACAACGCGCCAACTTCGGCCACCGAGGCGGCCGTTGCGGGTCCCGCCGGACTGTGTCGTTGTTTGGAACTCCCCAGATAAAAGGCCCTCAAGTCCTCGCTGGCGATGACTATTCGCGTGGTCGCAGACAACCTCGGCGTGCCTCCGAGGCGCTCAGACGCTCGTCAGAGAGCTCCCCGCCGTGATTACCCATTGCAGCGGACGCGTGACGCGCTGACCTTTGCAGGGACACGACCGTCTCGAAGAGGGCCGCACCGCAGCGCCGCGGCAGCCGCGGCCCCAGGCGTTACAGCTCCGGTGGCACCACAGCCACCAATAAACGGATGAAAACCGTTGGGCAGTCAGAGGGGCCCCGTCTGCCGTTGTGGACAGTGTAGGCGCACACACGATGGATCGCCTCGCCGCTATTTTATTAGGAAGCAGACGTCTGGAGGGAGGGAGGCAGTGATTGAAAAATGACAGCACTAAATCGCGGGAGCCGCTTAACGAACGAACATGTGTACATGACTCGTGCATGACTCCCTCATTGCGCTGTAGTTAGCTGCACTGACTTACCCCTTTGACCTAAAAAAATCCGATTATCATTAGTTTTGCTGGCGCCTTTTGACTGGCACGGTGGCTAGGAGCTAACAAGCACCATGCGAAAAGAGCGAAAAGCAGGTCCACCATCGGGTAGTCGAATCCGCGACCTTCAGGTCAGAACCGGACGCGCCGTCCACTTGCGCTGCAGGAACTGCCACGGTTTCCACGACTATTTCTAAGGGGGCGATTGACCCACATGTGTCGGGCAAACAAGCGAGTAACGACTCGGCGACACGGAGGGCCAGGACCGAGGAGGGCCGAGCGCTTGAGCACGCGACTCGCACTCTTCACTTTACTCGCCTTTACTTTCTCTCTCTTCTTTCGCCAGAAAACAAAAACCAAGTCTCCGCCACCTCCGTACCGAGCCCCAAACCGAATCGCGCGGTCGTAATAATCACCGGCAATACGCTGTAAAGTAAAGCCCACCTGAATCGCCAATTAAAGGTGACCCTGCGCCGACGCAGCCGACCCTTCGAGGCGGGCGAGCAGGGACTCGCAGTGCAGGGACCGCAGCGGCACGGCAATTATGCAAGCCGACGCACACGCCGCACCGTTCGCGGGAAGCGGTGCGGCCGCGGAGAGACAGAAGTTAAAATAGCAAGTCCCCGCAGCGCAGTGGTTAGCCCGTCTGGTCTCCTAATCCGAAGGTCGCGGGTTCGATCCCCACCAGGGATGTAAAGTGAATTATCTTACTGTTCTTTTCCCGGCGATGGTAATCTCGATTCCTGGTTCCTAGGTTAGTTTGGAACGAGGACGTGCCACAGCCGCCGCCGCCACCCACGTCGCGGCTCCTGTCACAAAACGTGCCTAGGCTCACACACTGCACCGAATCTTCTGCGTTAAAAAAAATGCTTTTGGCAACCCGTGTTTTATTTTTCAATCATTTATTTTTAACGACGCCGTAACCTTTTTTTTAACGAGTAGCAGTCGCCGTCTCGGCACGTGGGGTCCGACCCATCACACCCAGAGCGATCGGACGGGGTAATTTGGACAATCAACTGCAAGGCACGGGTAGTTCGCCACGCCCCGCCACGCCCCGCCACGCCCCGCCACGCCCCGCCATGCCCCCGGGAGGCCGCCGCGGGACCTCGCCACAAAAATGGACACTGCAGAAAGCGGGATTCGAACCCAGGGCGGCGCTGTCCTCACTTCCTCTGGCTAATGCGCCCCGCTCGTTGAGAGTGACAAAAGGCCGTGTCGACAGGCGTCGCCATTTCCACGAGAAGCCCTCGGCCAACGAAGCATATTCACATTCAGCGCATAACTAGGACACAAACACAAAATAAACTCAAAAATTATTGTGAAAATGGACACCGTTGGTCTTGTCGACGGTTTGGCATGAAACACCGTCGTCGCGGCGCCGGCCGCTCCGGACGACGAGACGAGGAGACGACGAGAGGCTACTTCGGTGCCTCGTCCCCGCCTCTCTAAAAAGTGGGAATGTCTCTCTACGTCTCTAGCACGACGCGCCGCCGGCATGGAAATGGGAATGACGACAGAAGCGGCCGAACGGGGGCCTCGCGGCGGCGCTGGCGGCACAGGCGGCGAGAGAATAAAAATTTACAGTTTCCTCCTCGTCCTGCTCGCCGTCCCGCCGGTCGAGCTTGTTGCAGCATTCCCAGATTGGGCTCATCATCCCCGCGGTGCGCGCCGCGCCGCGTTTCCTCGCGCACCCTTCCGGCCAGTCCGTGTTCGAGACGCGGAGATGGATCGGGGAATCGATTCGACGCGCGGTTCGAGATTCCAGATACTGGGCGTCACGTCTCGCACCTGACACTGAGCTCTTCATCACGGCACGGGCGCCTCCTTGGCCGGGCGAGCCGCCGAGCGCAGCGCCGCACCGCCGCACCTCCGACCCAACGCATTATTCGCAGCCGATTGTCTGACGACCCTCAACCCACGCGCTCACGGCTCAGCGCTCTCTCCTCCAAGATACAGCGAATTGCAGTTCAGTTACTACTGCACAAGTGGCAAGGGCCACAACATTTACATTCGGGGCATTTTCTACTGAAAAGACACGAGGAGGAGCAGTTGGGTGAGGACGGGAGCAGCGGCGCGGCAGCCCTGCGGCGGACCGGGGGAGGGGGGAGGGGCGGGAAGGGCAGCGGCGCTTTGAAAGTGTCTGGACATGCAGCGAGCGCAGCGCATACTAATGTTGGTAACTGTGTGTGGGGGGGGGGAGAAGGGGGTCCTACGCCCCGCCACGCCCCGGTCACTTGTACGAAATCAAGTCCACAATCGTACTGCGACACGGCAATAAAACAACAGTAAAAAAAACCTCACGGAAAAAAATATTTAAAGACGACACACGTTTTTTTTCCCACAGGGTATAGTGCGGGTTTGATAATAGGGGCGCTTGGCTGCGCTTCGGTTCCGACCCAACAAATTAAGGGCCGGCCACCCCAAAGGCGCAACGGGCCAGCGGCTCAGAGGCGGTACACGCATGCATTAGGGACTCACAAAGAGGACAAACCACCATTGACAACCACGGCCAGCGTGAGTGAACTTTAGAGGGGAAACCCCAACAAAAGACGAGCGGCCGTAATACAACACAACACAACAACAACGACGGAGCATCATCCGAGAGTTGCTCCAACCGGATAAAAAGGGGACGAGATTCGAGAATTATGTAGGCTGGACCACCTCAGCCGGAGGGCCCGGGTGAGGGGAGGGGGCAGGTGTTAAAGAGAACTATTTTTCCGGGAAGCGTCAGCTGTCATGGGGCGGGGGCCACCTCTTCTAGTTAGAGTCAAAATGTTTGGATCGGGCTGCAGCGTGGCGGTCCCGTTGAAGGAGTGGCGCTGCGGTGGAAGGAGAGCGCAGTGGGCCTGTGGCGACGGTGTGCCGGCAGGTGTGCAACAATGGGGCACCAGTGTGCGCAGCTTGTGCGCCCTGGGGACCTCGTGAGCGTAGCAGCGTAGCCAGCGCGGCCCCCCGGAGGGCGTCGTGCTCTTTATCAACCGAGGCCCTGGCGCCCCATTCCCCTCCTCTTCCTGCCCGGCCGGGGAGGACCGCCAGCGGACCTTTGCTTCCCCTTTGCAGCAGGCTGATTCCGCAGTGGTGTGCGAGAGGGACAGCGAGAGACGAAAACGAAAGCGATGTTCGGAAGCGCCCTGCAAAGACGCTGCGACGCGATAGCGAGTCGTACTGCGATTGCGGAAACCCTTCTTTGTGTGATCTTTCCCGCCAGGACGACGAACAAGGCAGAGGAGGAGGAGGAGTGCGAGCAGCAGCAGCAGCAGCAGCAGCAGCGGGGCCAATCAGCGGGCGGCACTCTCGTCCCGCAGTCCCGCCGAGTCATGCAGGTCATGCACCACGCCGCCACCGTCATCGGCCTAAGGCCGCCACGGCAATGGCAATGGCACACCTCGGCCGGCGCGCCGCAGCACAGTGGGTCAGAAGACGGCACAGGCGGCCAAAATTCTAGACGCGTTTTGAGCTCCAGAGTCGCTAAATGGGACTCGAAGCGAGCGTGTGACCCCACCAATGGATTCCTCGTTCGGAGAGCAATCCATTGGTGGGGTCACACGCTCGGTTCGAGTCCCATTTAGCGACTCTAAAGCTCAAAACGCGTCTAGAATTTTGTCCGCCTGTGTCGTCTTCTGACCCACTGTGCGCAGCTAGCCGCTGCCGGACTGGCCGCGCTGATCCATCACCGCGATCGGGATCGGGAGGAGTGCGCCGATCCATCACAGCAGCGAGGGACCTCCAGCCTCCCACATTTTCCTGGCCGCGCGCGGCCTGTCTGACTCCTTGACTGCGAGCGGCAGTGTGAGCGTGCCCGTCGTGTCTATTTTGATTGGGTTCAACGGCGCGGACCCGTCGCCGCAGTCACAGCAAGAGAGGTAGGCATAGGCACACTTTACACTACACTTAGGCATACGTTACCGCGTGACGGCCGCGTGTCCCCGTGACGGCCGCGGTGACGAAACATGACGGCGGCGGTTTACGACGCGTCGCGACGCGCCTTGCGACGCCCTGTCAGCGCTCCTGATTTACCTCAGTCCTGGCGCGGTGAGCGTTGGGCAAATTCGCGTCGCGCTCCACCAAACTCCGCCAAGCTCCGCCGGGCGATCTTGCAAGCGGGACACAAAGCATGCCCTGCTGCTCGACGGCAACTCGGCGCCGAGGCAGAGTATTAGCCTCGGATGAGATTTCTCATTACGGCGAGTACTCACTGGTCCATCACGCTGGGCCCGTCCGCCACGCCCAGCCCCGCCACGCCCAGCCCCGCCCCGCCCTCACCGCACGGCCGCGCTCACGAAACGTGTGGGCGTGCGGAGGGCGGGCGCGGCCAGGGCGGGGCCGCGTCCCCGGCCGAGCTGGCAGCCACGCCACCGCGGCGCGAAAGGGGTTGGTCACACCTGGTCCGAGGCGCATGCAGCACGCGGCGCCACGCAGCCCCGTTACGTTGTTACGTTCCAGTCGGTATCAGTTAACAGCCCCGCCTGGCCTGGCCAAGCCTGGCCTGGGCCACTTCCAGGACACTTCCACTGCCGTAAAAATGAGAGCCGGAACGGCCGCTATCTACAGTGGAATGGAGAGCGGGGCGTGCGCCGCGCCGTCGAGGGGGCACTGGGAAGAACAGGGAGGGAGGCGACATCGGGAGCAGGAAACCACACGGGCAGGATGGCGTAGGTCAAGGATGCCGCGCGGGGCGGCCCGCCCGAGGTGCGGCCGAGGCCCCGCCGCTCGGACGACAAGACCCTGGTCATCCCGGTGACCGCACACTGCACAGCGAGCCGCGGGCCGGGGCGGGCCGGGGCGCGGGAGAGGGGGGGGGGTTGAGACACGACTTTTTATCCCACAGGGAAATCTGATAGACGCTGCGAGGCAACACTGCCCCCTGCGGTGACCCAGGTCCGGCCAACAAGGGAGATCTTGCGTGACAGGTGCCTCACACACAAGGATGCCAGTGCACACACTCGCCGACATGAACACAGGGACATCCCCCCCCCCCCACACGTCTCTGGCGGTCTCTGGCGATGGCAGCGCGGCGCGGCCACCCACGCCCGCGTTCCAGGAGCCGCGGCACACTCCTGCCCGACGTACTCACACACTCACGCCTCCTACGCATCCCCCCCCACACACACACGCTCGCAGCAATTCGCCGCGCGCGGTTTGACTCAAATCGATTTGTCCGGCCACTAATTTAATTAATTAACTCGCGACGCCTGGACCGCGGGCTGGAGACAGCCGCCCCAGATGCGCTTCACTTGCTTTCCTTTTTCGTTTATTATGTTTCTTTTCTCCCTTTCCTGGGCTTATTTGCCCGGACGGCAAAAAAAAATAAAAAAAAATAAAAAAAAATGACACAACAAAAAAACCGCGCCGCACGTGCGTGCCTTCCAGACGACGGCATGCAAATACCGAGCGGAACGAGTGCGCCGCGCGCCCTCATCGAGGCCCTCATTCTCTCTAACAAGTTCCCCTGGCGACACGCCACGCCTCGCCCCGCCACGGCGTCCACGCTCCGGAGTGGTCTCGCCATCGGGTTCGCCCACGCCGCCAGTGAAAGGCCCCGTCATTTACATGTGCACCATTCTGATTCCGCGCCAAGGTCAAGGATGCCCCGTGACTCACGTCGACGCGGTCAACGTCCGGGCAGGACGATGACGTTACCTGCTGCAGGTCCAGGGTGACGGTCACGTGGTCGTACTGCGCGCCCTCGGCCAGGGTGGGCGCCTGCCACCAGCCGTCCGAGCTGGCGTCCAGCGCCAGGTCGGCGGGGTGCGCGCGGTCGGGGTGGTGGCGGTGGCACGAGTGACACTGCACGCCGCGCCGGCCGCCGCCGCCGAGGCCGCCGCCGAGGCCGCCGCCGGGGCCGCCGCCCTTGCACCAGCGCTCCTCGCCGCGCTCCCCGCACGTCGCGTTGGCGGCGATGCGGCCGTGCGGCGCCACGTTCACGATCGGCGGGTACAGCGGCGAGCCCAGCGGCGCGGCGTCCAGGTCCTCGTCCACGGTCCAGTACACGGTCGACGGATCTGCAAGAAAGGGGGGCTCGTTAGAAAGTGGATACGGTACCCTTCGCGGCTTGTTGTCGATCCCAATCGATTAGAATGGGAATAAAAACGCGCATCGTGGCGTCGAAAAGAAGTGACAGGAGATAAAGGCGCCCTTTAACGCGTCAATCCAGTGATGCTGGGGAGCGCTTCATGGGCTTCATGGCTCTTCATGTGCACCGCCCTATTGTTATGTCTGTTGGGTCCAGTAATAGCCGCACACAACACACATACACACACACACACACACACACACACAAACACACGCACACGCACACACAAACACACGCACACCAGGCGCAAACGGCCGAAGAGAAAAAAACGCTAGCGCCAAACTTGATGGTCCTGACGGGCGCGCTTCATAAACGTCACTCAATGAAAAGTAATTCCGTAAATTGATTGACGCTGCCTGGCTACTACTCTGTTCCTCGCCTGCGGTCTGCCTGCATCACCGTCATCAGGGGCTCACTTACAGGACCCTCGCAGCACCTCCATCATGCACCGACGGCCTGCTGCGGGGCTGCTGCCGCGCCGGCCGCACGCGCCGCCCTGGGCCTCGGGGCCTCCAAGCAGGGACCGCCCTGTTACAGCCGTCGGCTCTCGCTGTCGCATTTCTATGCAATATTTCTGGCCAACATTGTGAAACGGGCAAACGCTGGACTTTCCAGAAAAGTTTTTATGCAATGCTCTGTACAGGCCGCATCAGCCAACTGCGAAGTATGAGTCAACTGATCCATGCATCCTGCTGTGACTCTCACACAGCCGCGGGTGCGAGACAGCGACAGGGCGATGGCATCCTGCGGGAGGGCCTTCCGCGGCACGGTGTCACCGCCCTACGGAAGGGCCGACGCCAGCAGCTCCCCGTGCACCTCGCAGAGAGGGGGAAGGGGGAAGGGGGATGCGCCTCCCGGCAGGTTATTTTTACGCGCGGAACTTGCAGTGCGTCGCGCACTACACGCACCGCGAGGTGTCGCGGCTCCGCGTTCGGGAAAAGCATGCCTGAATCACATTCCCCCACTCCTCTCCCTCGCTCAGACCTCCACGGTGGGTTCGATTCATTGCCCCCGAGGCTTTACGAATGATCGATCAGGCTGACGCCCCCGCCGCGCCACGCGGCCGCCACGCCGCCACGCCGCCACGCCCCTCGGGATCCCTACTGCCATGTTTTGTAAACCAAGTGACACATAACTGCGTTGGCGGCGGTCCAAGTCGCTACCTCACGCCGGCAGACGGCACCCCGCGGCAACCCCACTAGACGAGGACGCCGGCCGGGCGGCAACCCTAGCAGGAAGGCGGCGCGCGCTTGTCCGCCGCGGAGGCCGCGGTACGCCGGCGCGGAATCAGTCAAAATGACGCCCCCCTCCCCCCTCCGCTACGCACCGCCTTCCGCGTCGTGTTTTCATGACCTCCATCCCCCTCACCCCGCCACCGGCGGCGCTCTGAGCGATCAGATCGTAAAGGGCTTTACGGCGGGCAGATGCTCCGCGTCCGGTCGAGTCCAACGGCTCCCAAATGTTGTCGTCCTTTCTTCGACCGGCATGACACTGCGCATTGTGCGCGGCCGACCGCGACAAGAGACCCGCGCTCTCCGACGCCAAAAGATTCGACGGCACCTCCGGGACCAGGACCGGACGGGGCCCTGTCTGCTCCGCTTCTTTGACTGCCCGGAGGTGTACGCCCTCCGAAAGGACTTCCCTATTGTCACTTTTGTCCGTCATGGTATCAGTCGGCCGCCACGTGCGCGCCTTCGCCTCCCTCCTCCGGACTTCGATACCCACCCCGACTGCTTCACTACCCGGAAAAAAAAACCCTAGCACAAAACTTTCTTAAATGTTGTGCCGTTTTGCTTCTCGAAACAAACAAACAAACAAACGACGACGACAACTAGCGGTGGACTCGCTGATGCTACCCAGGCTGGCCAGGCTGCGCGCATTGTTCCTATCGCCGCGGTCTGCGATCCGCGCAACTCGGCAGCCCTTGCACGCCAGATACGCTCAGGGACCGGGGCACCAGCACCAGCAGGCACACCGGCAGGCTCCGCGCTCACAACGGCCCTGCACTGTGCACGCCCCACGGCGCGGCGCGGCTGAATGCGGCTGAATGCGGCCGCAGCCCGTACGCTAAACAGGGTGGCGGACTTTCCCCGTTATCAAATAGGCCATGCAAACAGGCGGGCCGGCCGGACCCACTGCTCTCCCTCCAGAGGGTGGCCGCCGGGCGACGTCTATGCGCAGAGAGGGACGGAGCGCCGCTGTTCGCGCAATCGCCCTGCCGGCGCGTGTGACCGGTACAAAGCCCACAGCCCGAGGCACTGAAGCACAGACTGCACTCATTATCACGGCCGTCACGAGCACGCCGCCGCTCAATCCACGCTCCGGTGACAAAGGCCGTCCGTCGGCAACCTCAACGCGCGGGCCTGTTGCTGGCAGGGTAGCCGCGGCAGCGTGGCTCCCTGCCAGCGCCGCCCTGCCTGCCGCCCTGGTGACGGTCTGGGCCGTGGCGCGGCGCGGCGCGGCGCCGGGCTAAGTCGAGGAGCAGCGCGCGGCGCCGCAAAGTAGCAAAATAGCGGACGCAACCCTCAAAACACCGGCGTCTAGAGCAAGGCCCGCGCCGCCACGCCGCGCCGCGTCCCATACGCCCCACGTGCACAGTGTACCGGTGCGGCCGTGTAGCACGCATCCAGCACGCATCCCCACTCCCCGGCCTGATTTAAACACCAATAAATACTGACCCAAAGGGCCTGCAGCGCCCAGCGGGCCCAAGGGCCGAAGGCGGCCCGAAGGGCCAGGCCTGGAGGAAGCGCGGCGCGGCGGCGCTGCCGGCCTTTTCCAAGGGCCGCCGCCACGAACCCTGCGGGGCCGGCGGGGCGACGGGGCCCTACAGGGGGCAGGGCCGGCACCATGGGATGGGCCAGAATAATTATTACGGGGCTAGTTAGCAGCTCACACGAGAACAAAGCAGACATCATTGGACAGACATGAGCAATGGGCCATCGAGGGCCATCACGCTCAAGAGGAGGCTGCCACGCGGTGGGCATGCTCGCGGGTTCCAAGTTCGAACACCGGTGAGGCCGTTTTCTCCGGCATTACTGGGTGCTTCCGCGTCCTGAGGCTTCATGCATGCACGCCGCGCCGTGGGACCCACAACAATGAGCCGGCCGACCGGGCGTGGACGGCGTGCCCACTGTGGCATGCCCGGGGCGCGGCCGCGGGTCCAATCCGCTCTCAAATCGAACAATGGCGGACGGAGTCATGGAGTCCGAGGCGGGACGGTGGACAGGCTCCACGATGTCCAGGACCCCAGGGCGGCCCGCGGGGAAAGGAAACGTCCCATCGAGGACGCAATGACCGCCGCCGTCAAGAACAAACAAGTGGGGACCAAATTGGGCTGGTCTCGAAACACCGTCGTCGAGAGTCGAGAGCTCGAAATGCCGCCGATGACGTCACTGCGTGTGAATTTGGGTGGCGGGCCAGGGGTGCGGGCGGGGCGGAGGGCCGGCTTCCAGCGCCTCCAGCAGCAGCTGCCTGCAGGGCGTTGGTCGCGGCTTTCCGAGAAGACGGCCGTGGCGCTCCTGGCCGGCGTCGCGCCGCGTCATGTTTACCCCACACTTAGTGTCACTGCGTCGGGCGGGGCGGGGCGGGGCGGGGCGCGACACCCCTATTGATGGCCCTTCGAGTCCTCGTCGAGTCCCGATGCGCGGCCATCGGCGGCCATTGTGCCGCTGCGCCGTAAACAGGACGCGCCCGGTGTGGTCTGGTCTTCCTGGTCTTCCCCGAATTTTTATTTCATGTTAAACAGGTAGGAAAATGCCCGGTGATGGAGCAGTATTCTGTATAGAAGTATTCTGCCAAAAAGAGACATGAAGAATAAACAACTTCAACAACTTCCGAGAATTGTTTGGCTCACGCTTATACCGTAGGCCAATGTTCTATTGCCTAGAAAATTAAAAGGGCCAGCCCTCACCAAGCGGGCTAGCATCGAACGTGTCCTTCGGAGGACTGTTGTTGAACCAGACCGCCATCTCCTTGGGTGCGTGTCCCGCCGCTGTTTGACGTACCCGCGACACGCACCATACGCGTGCGAGTGCGTCAACGTGAACCATGCGTGGGCCACCCCATGGCCGCTGCGCCCACCTCCAGTGTCACTTTCACTTTTTATCCTCTCTTTTTCCGGCGTCAAATTTATTTCCACCTCGGCGGGTCGAGTGCAGTGCCCCGCATATCATTTCACGTTGATTTCCGGCCCTTCGTCCTCGCCGTCGTCCTCTTCGGCCGTCCGCTCGGACGACACGCGAGGCACCGGCCGGTACACCGACCGCCGGGCGTTGCGGCGTTGCTGTCGCCCTGTCTCTCTCGCGCGTGTGCGGGGCGCAGGAGGGACAGCGCGACTCTCGGACATGCAGGACCAGGCCCAAACATGGTGTGTGCTGCTGCCCCGCAGTCAACTGCCGGCCGGGGTTCGACTCCCGCCCGCTCGACCCAGTGCCTTTTTAATCGATTTTCGTACTAGCACGGTACACACAGCAGCGCAGCGCGACTGATATGATTCATGAACTCCAGCCGGGAGCCGCGCGGTGCGCAGCCTTTTGCGCAACGGGAAAGGTATGAGGGGGGGGGGAATTGGCATAGTGCACTGGTCAGGATTGTGCAACACGCCACATGGCAAACGCCCCATCACAGCGCCCTTGTGTGTGAGTGTGTGTGCGGTAAGCGAGAGAAAGGCGAGGGGGTGGAGGTGTGCCGCCCGTCTACCTGGCTATCAGTGAGGGCGGCGGCCCTGGCGCGAAGTCTTCAAAAACTCGGGTGATAAATTCCCTACGATAAATATCGACGTTGCCCTCCCACGAGCCGCTAACGAAATTTCTGATGCAGTCGAGGCGCGGCCGCGCAGGGGTGGGGTCTTCCCACAGGACTCCGGGGGCATAAAACTTTTTACGGGCATGCAAAGGAATTAGCAGACGAACACTGCACTCGACTGCCCCCTCTCCCCACCCTCTCCCTTGCCCCGCACATTCCTCCTCATCGCATCTCCTATTTCCTCTGTGATTGGGACTGCTTTAGGTCCTAAGCGGAGAGGCCTCCTCGGCACACACGCACACAGAAACATCATCATTACAGCGTTAAGTGAGTCGCCATCACGCCTCGGAGGCGCAGTGTGCACGCTCATCTCTCTCTCTCACACACGGACGCGCGGTCCGGGGCTCGCGTGCAGCCGCGTTGGTCCGGCCAAACACACGTGTAGTATCATTTACTGCAAAATACGCCGCCATGTGGCAGTGACGGTGGTTATTGAGAGGAAAAGGGGGAGACGGAGAGGGGGCGTTTCCGTCGTGCGATATTCCGCCCTCGTGGCCTTGCGTCTGTATATGCATGCATAACCTACACTCGATACGTCTCGAAAAAAAAAAATAATGAAAGAAGTACCCGCGCCGCGACGAAAATGAATAAATGAGAAAAAGACGAAAACAGAACATAAAATATCCCGATCCGGGCACTCTGCGCTGCAGCATCAACAAAAACAACAACATTGTCCGCACAATGGGGCCGTTCCGTGCACCTTATACGACGCGGCCGTGCTCTCCGGGCTCCGCGCGCTCGGACACAAAAAGCCTGTAAAGCAGAGTAACGCCCGCCAATGACGTCGTAACGCAAACACTGCATGGCCAACGACGTCGCTTCGCCAGCATTTCGCACCAATCCTGTGTGTGCGTGTGTGTATTTTTCAGTGTCTGCCCGCAATTATTCGGAGAGCAGACGTGCAGACGCTGACCCCTGACCTAACGGCGCACCGACTGGCTGGCCGCCCCTTGGCTCCCTTCGGCACTCTTTCGACAAAGCTCTTCCAGCGCCACCGCCACTTTGAGGCGTCCAATTGCTGTCCAATCGCCGGGCAAACGGCGGCACCGGGAAAGCAAAGCGCACCTCTACATCCGCGAGAGGTGGAGGAGGAGGAGGAGGAGGAGGAGGAGGAGGAGGAGGAGGAGGAGGAGGAACAGGAGGAGGAGGAGGAGGAGAGGAAAGCAAAAAGTGTTTTATTGTTTTATCCAGATGTCGCGTAAAAAGTGGCCCGGTCGCGCCAATCCATAAAAGGGGCGCTGGTCATGCGGGGACCGGACCGCTGCTGCTGGGTGCCCCGTGCGCCGCGCGCCGCGCGCCAGGCTCGGAGGATGGCGAAGCGAACCGAACCCGCCGCCGCGGCAACGCCACGCGGCGACCGAGCTATCTACGTACACACCTATACGCGACGCAGGAATCACACTCAGCCGAAATGAAATTAACGAAACAGAAAGCCGCTGGGCTCTACAAGGCGTATTTGTAGAGCGGCTGAGCGGCCGAAATCACTGGGTAGGCGCACAAAAGACACCGGCCATCGTGATGCCTGGGGACGGCGCGCGGCTTTTGTGCGGAAATGTACCCGGAGAGGTTACCCCCCCCCCCCCCACATACACCTGTCCGCTGTCCCCGTTGTCATCGTCCTCCCGATTGCCCACCCACGGGGAAGGGGGGGGGGGACTTTGGCACCCTCCGGGCCCGGCCTCCGGGTGGCACTGACATGACAATCAGGACGCAGCACTGGAGGATGCCGCTGGAGGCGTCAAACCGTTCCCGTCGTACTTGCGCAGCGCGGAGCCCGCAGTTGCGTTGCTTTGCAGGTGACGAGGGGACGACGCCCGGTCTGCGGAAACCCGGCGATGTACAGGCGCGGCCAAGAGCGCGCGCGCTGCTGGTGGTGGCCGGCGGCCCTCGCCTGGCCCTCGTCTGCGGACACAGCGATCCGCCAGGGAAAGTGGGAAAACAAGTCGACTTACGGACGGCCCCCTTTATGTATGCGCCAGAGGGACTTTATTAGTTTTCACGTTGAGGTCTTTTATGGGCGGGAACAGGGAACAGGGCAGGGGCACCAGAGCTCTGGCCGGCCAGCGCCCGCCCCGCCGGCCGCCCCGCCCCCGGCAGCACGTCCCGCGCGTCCAAGCAGCAGGCCGTGCAGGCCGTGCAGGCCAGGGGGTCCGGGCCGCCGAGGGGCTGCAGCCATGCAGCATCCAAATAATGCACTTGATGCCCACCTACGGGCCGCCGTGGCGCCCGACGCACGCCAAACCCCCGCAACCCTCGGCCAGAGAACCCACATTCAAAAGAATAAAAAGGATTGAATAAAACAAGACAGCTGCGTTGCACAGCAGACCCAGCCCAAACAGTGGAGGGTCCGGAGCGCCATCCCCATTTTTGGCAGGGTCGAAAGAATAAGAGAGCCCTCGGTGGGGCGGGCGGGTAGGGCAGCGTGCGCAAACACATCGCGGTCTCTGTCGCACCCGCTGACCGGGCGACGGAGACAGCAGCACCCCCAGGTGAGCTCCCCAGGTGCGTCCGGCGCCTCGCACGCAGCCCCGCCGCTGCCGCCCCGCACCGCCCCGCACCGCCCCGCACTGCCCCGCACCGGCCTCGGGAGCGACAGAGACGGCTGCCAGGTTCGGACCCTTCGGACCGCACAGGACCGAGAAAAAGGGCAGGGCGCGGGGCCGGTCGTAGATCTTCGTTAAGGTGTCAGAAGGTGCTGAGGTCCTTTGCTTTGAGGGGACCGCCTGTCCTTCCTCCTTCCCCCGAGAGGTGGCGTCATCGGCCGCAGCGCCGCAGCCGAAGACAGTCCAAAGACACAGTCCCGTCCCGGACAGCCGGAGTCACAAAGGCCCGGCGTGGCGTGTCAATCAGCGCGCAGTCGTGCATTCCAGTCTCCCCGGCGCTGGGACACGACAGGATGGATCGCGAGGCATAAATAAGGACCGCTGCCGCGACGGTTTTGCGAATTCGCCGCGAATTACCGTCGCTGGTTTTTCAATTTGCTGAGCAGCGCCCGCAGACAAATTCGATTTGGCGAAACAAAAAAAGATAAATAAATAAAAATAAAAAGACAAACAAGGCACACGTGCGCGCACGAGCAAGCGGCGGCGGTGCAGGAGGACTACATCAATTCTCCTCCTCGTGGTCCTCGCCGTCGTGGCGGAGTGCGGTGGACGCGCACGCACGCACGCAGCGGACGCCACCTCGCCGCATCTGTGCAGTGACATTCTGTCTTGCCCGCGGCGCGGCGGCGCGGGGCGGCGCGGGGCCGGCGAGTGATGGACTTGCTCCTTACCTTGTTTGCCAATACCGTTATGCCTTGTCGCTCGAGCCCTGCCGGTCCTCGCAGTCCTTGCCGGTTCGAGGCCATCCCTGTCCCAGGGCTGGCGGTTGCTGCTGCTGCCGCCGCCGTGGCCGAGGCCGCCGTCGAGACAGCACGCCGCCAGCACCGCCACCAGGACCGCGGCGTGGCCGAGGTCGAGCCCGCGGCCCCGGCGCCGCGTCGCGCCAGTCATGATGAAGGTATCCTCATGGCGTTGGTTAATCCTTTACGGGCGCAGCGGGCGAGTCAGCGGGCCACTCCGGGCTTGACAGCACATCACACTCGCCGGCACTTGGCACAAAGGGCACTCCGTGCGCCAGCGGCACGAGCGCACTGGCCGCCGCGGTCTGGCACACCCCCGACGCAGCCGGCGCGGCGTGCCACGGGGAGGTTAGGACGGCGCGGGGGCGGTCGGTCCCGTCGAAGGACACCCACGGCCGCGCCCTGGGTCTCCGTCGCTGCCGACGTCGCGGGGACTCCAAGCTTCCCGCCAAGTACCAAAACGAAACTACGGCGCCAGCGTCACGAGTGGGAGCTCGGCGGGCGCCGCGGAACGTGGTCTGCGAGCACGCGGAACGCGAAGGGCGGCACGCGGGCGATGCGCGGCGAGGGGCGGCCGGCGGAGGACTGAGGAGGACGAGGACGGTCTCGTTTGGTTGGTCCGTCCGGCCGGACCGCACGGCGCACGGCGCGGCGGCCCGCAGCGGCACTACCCCCTCCACCCCGAGGCCCCTCCGCGTCTCCGTCCCGCCCGCCTTCCCTGTGGAGATGGCGCGAAAAGTTCCTGCGTCCCCCGTCAGTGTATTTGCTTCAACGATGTTGGAAGTTTCGCTAAGGATTCTTATCCGCTCACCCGGGTCGTTTCTAGACAAGACTCTCTGCTACGGCCGACAACTGCTGGTCCTATAAGCTTATATACCCCACGTGCGAGGCCGGGAGCGTCGCTACCCCGCGTCTGCGCATCGTGGAGTATCGCCTGCTGCTGTAGGGGAGTGGGATAGGGCGGATCGCGATTAAATGATAATGCAACTAAATTCATAATCGTTTATCTCTTAAACAACTGAAGCCATTTTCTTCCGAGAAGCTAGAGGAAAAAAGCTTCCAAAGAGATATTTTTCACAACAAAACAATCGCTACCACAAACTAATTAGGTACTTCACACGAAAGAACAGACAGGGCAGGGGATTAGAAATCCAGCTGCTTACATAATAGAATCTAACTGCCGCTTTCAAGATTCTAAATCCACTGCTTCGCTCTCTTAAATACTCAAAACATAAGGACAAATCACCAATTAGCATTAAGTAAATGAAAGCCATTGTAATACGATTTAATTGACAGATGTCTTATTGTGATTATTGTGCATTATAAGTATCATTAAAGGTTCAAATGGTTCGGTTCATAAGCTCTCGAACGTGGATTACTGGCCGACTTTCGACAAAACTGCATGAACTGGGAATCACTTTATCTGGAACATGATTCTGAACAGTCAGCTAACCTCTCAATCGTTTAAAAAGCTGTGCACATGAGTCTCAAAGTACAAAATTAGGCACTAAATTTTGTTAATTTGTCACAATCAGTCGTCCGCTTCGGAAGCGTTCTCAGGTATATTTATATCAAATATGAATGAAATAGAGACTCAATGACTGTAATGGTCCGGCCAGAATAAAAGGCAATTGCACCAAAATTTCATGAACTGTTCGAGAATTACTCCTTGAATGGCTATAAGACATCCTTTATTCACTTCTATGGAACTTGATTTTTTTTCTGATCTGCTACAATGAAACATTTTACGAGAAGCGCCGAGTTTAGCTTCAAATTGTATAATTATTGACAGACGTCAGCAGTGACAAACATATCGAAAATGAGGAGAATCACACAGAGGACAAAGAAAGACGAGCATAAATAGCCATTAAAAATAAGGACACTTTCGTGTATAATCCAAAGATAATGTAGAAATAGCTATTGTCATGAAATTGTTCTTAAGACATTGAAACTGCTTGTGGAGTTCAAGCTAAACCTCGTCGCTGGTAAACTGTCAGAAGGTTAATTTTCAATCATTTAATTGACCAAAGAGAAGATCAAAGAGCAGTTTTAATGTGACTTTGCGATATAATCCATCTTACGTCGTGTACCTTTTCGTTTTCTGCAAATATGCACAACTATACACAACAGAAAAATTAGTCGTCATTCATTCTGTAGTCACGTTCACACCAAAAACACGATCAGGACAAGAAAGCCGCTTTGCCCGTGATTTTCAAAAGGGTAAAATAAAAATAAGAGAAAGAAACATGAGATGGCCCCTTTCGTGAAGCGGCGAAAAATCAAGAATGACCGTTTGCGGGCCTTGAAAAAAATCGTAACAAATTCCACAAGAAGCTACAAGATAGGCAATGTACAATTTGCGTAGTATTTGTCTCTCAAGTGGCTCCGAAAGGGGCTTACAGTGATACTTTTTTCTTTTCATTTTTTTTCTAGAAAATGTGACGTAGATTAGACAGGACACACGGTCAAGAGCGGGATAGTTCGTTACTCACATTTCCCCGATTTTGACCGATTTGGCACAAAATAGTGCAGTGCAATTTGCATCACCACTCATACTCGTTTAATGTTTCAAAGCCCTTCACGAGCCAAAAAATGTACCTCCTTTCACAGAGGCGAATAAGAGCTCCATTCACGCAGATACGTTCTTTTTCATCACTCGTTGAATGTGTATCGTGATTGCTTTGGTATAAACCACCAAATTGGATAAAAGCTTGATATAAGTTCTACTACAGCATGATATAAGTGTTTTTTTTTACAGACTGCCGTAACAATTGTCAAAGACTGGGGATATGAAATCATATAGAGGGGTCATCACAATTGCCAATAAGCATGATATGAGTAACTTAGTTTTGAACCAATTCGAAACGGATATGGCTAAAATTTCGAAACAAAGTCGACATTTATGTAAGAAAAAAGTAACAATAGGTCAAATGACCGAACAAAATATCACACGGTATAATTGATAATCGTCAAATGAAGTACCAACCGCCATTCAGAGAGTTGCTACAATGATATTGTTATAAAAATGGCATTGACGCACTACATGGAATAAATATGATATGCAAAACAAAGAAAAATGCTGAGCGCTCTTTTACTTCTCGGCTGATATTTGCGTCTGGTGTCTCCGACACTCCGAGATTGCCAAAAAGTGCTCGCGTCTTTAGGCAAAAATCCTTTTACCCGACTGTTGTGGACCACACAACACCAACACCACCGCAACCTGGATATGTTTTCACTCATGCTTTGTATCACATTCTGACCATGCCAGCACAAAGCCAAAACCTGACAAAAGTTAAAATTTAAAAAGCCACACGGAGAGACTATAAAATTGTTACTCGACTAATGTTTGTGCCATTTTGAGCACATGGAACACAGCCAAGGCAACCATTAAGAGCTCCATCTGTGCTTTTCAAACGGCACACGTTATGTGTGTACGGATAAATGATCAATCAGTATCCAACACTCCTCTTTTGTAATATTTGAACAGACTCACCGAGTGTTCCGGAATGAATTGAACAATGGTACAGGCGGAGTGACACCAGTGGCGCCTAAAGAGGGCATGCAACGTCATGATATGTGCCTGCCTACATCGCCCCCACCCTGAAGTTGCTGAAAACTATCTTTTTTGCGAACATCATCTACATTACTTAGTTCTATCTAAAGGTCTGCTGAGACCTAACAGCGCTGACGATGATGATGAGCTTGGCCTTGGCATGTTAAGACTCTACAACCCTTCCCCCCTCTATCCCGAAAACAATCATGATGAAATAATAGGAAACGCGTTTTGAACGCAAAGTTTGTTGAACACTGGGTGAGTCTGTTCACATCTGCACGCACCTGAAGCGCTTATTCATATATACACATGTCTAAAACTTCTGCTTGGTAACAAAAAGTGGTAAAACAGCTATAAACTATTTATAATATTACGCAATCGTTCAACTTGTTTTAAACCTTTTTCCTTCCACAGAACTTCTTCCTTGTGCTGCACTGGTTCGTGCCTAGACACAACGCGTCCATACATATTATCTAAAATTGTACTATTTAGGGCTCTCGCTTCTCAGTACGCTCCGTCTCTTCAGAAGCTCCCTGTATAAGTATTGTCGTTTCGTTGTTCTCTCCCTCACACATGTGCGTCTGTCTCTGTCGGACACGTGGAGGTGCACAAATCTTCATGTTTCCTGAGCACCTTGGCGCTCGCCGCGCTCTCTGCCTGGATGGGCGCAGGGAGGCGGCTGGGGCGCGGCCTCGACGTCCTGGACGCCCTAGACTTCCTGGACGTCCTGGACGGCGTAGACTTAAAAACGCCCCTGTTGTTGGTGTTGGTTGCAACTACCCGAGCTAGTTGCACTGCCGGCTGGGGTTGGGTACCACCCCCGGCACGGACTTCACCCTGCAAGACACTCGGCAGGGCCTGCCTCTGCAACACGCAAGCAGCTGGATTAGCGGGGCCTGTCACTCTCTAACAGTATACGTTTCTGACTTTTTGCTCAATTTTGCCACACAAGTGATTTGTGCAAATATAATACTAACTAAATTGCTCAGTGCTGTTCTGGATAATTTATTTTTGATATTAATTTTGTGAAGTCAATTACTTGAAAAGTATATAAAGAACAATGTGTGCTTAACCGAATACGTCTTTAATGAGAAATAAGTCAGAACATGCGGAGAGTGCATAGTCGAGGTATTACTGCAATTGAAACACACTCACCTAAACAAACCATTCATCTTTTTGGCTGGAGGAGATATCGCTGGAAGCAAAACAAGGTTATGTTTTTAGTGCACCATATTACCGCCGGCTGTTTTTTACAGGGTTATGTATGCAGCAGGCCAGGCCCAGCAATGGGGCGGAAGGCTGCGGCTGGCTGGCGCATGAAGTAGAGGCGGCGGGGCGGCGCGTGGATGGGCCAAGTTCGCCGCGCTTCCCAGAGACGGGCTAGCGCGCCCAGCGCTGCACTGTTTCGAAAACGCCACATCGTCGGCCGCGCGTACCAACGACAGTGCTTCCAAAGGGCGGCGTTTTCGGGACTGGAAACAAGGACCAAGGACTCACCTGTCTGAGCCATCGCTCCTCACTTTGCCAGGCAGCAGTAGAGGCGGGCCCACACCCCGCTGTA
Source organism: Stenchaetothrips biformis (assembly GCA_030522485.1). Lineage (NCBI taxonomy): Eukaryota > Metazoa > Arthropoda > Insecta > Thysanoptera > Thripidae > Stenchaetothrips > Stenchaetothrips biformis. The sequence continues at coordinate 20,386,978 of CM060087.1, forward strand.
CCCGAGCTGTGTTCCCACAGGGCATAACCAGTTTCCCGGCTGCATCAACGAGAGGGTATGTGGCGGGTTGCCCAGCGACGGCCCCAAAGGGGGTCCCAGCGGCCCCCGCGTCAGCGTCGTCGTCCCGGGGCCGTGGTTCAGCCCGGCACCCGTGTGCCCCGCGCCGTTCAGCCCGCCATGATGCACTGCTTGGACTGCAACAGGAACGCGGTTCAGTTTACCTCTATCATAGCAATACTTTTTGTTCAGATTTTCCGAAATTGGCCTGAGGGCTGAGGGTGTTCGGCCTGCACTCACAGGGGGGCGCGGCGGGTGCGGATGGCCCCTGTCGATAGACGCAGACCACGACGCCGACGATAGCCAGCCCCAGGATGAGCAGGGCGGACACGCACGCCACAACGAGGTGCGTCACGGACACGCCCATGACCAGCCCCATCTCGCCACCTGCGAAACAAGGCAACAATAATACTAAACACACATCAAAAATTTCATTTTGGGTGAAAAAAACCTCTGTCCACACGCAGCGTACGCAAATGGCCCGCCGGTTTACAAAAGGAGGCTCCAGGGTACACAGAGTCACGGACAGAGAATAAATGAGAACGATTAAAAATATAAGGGGAAAAGGGAAAAAGGATACTCACGGCCGCACTTCTCGCTGGCCGTCTCGTCGCTGCCGTCGGCGCAGTGGTTCACGCCGTCGCACACCAGGTCCGTGTGGATGCAGAACTCCCTGGTCTTGCATTTGAAGTCATTGCACGTCGTTTCTGCAAAAACACAACGCGCGTTTTTTTACGACTCGCTTTACGACAAACTTGCGTGACAATATACTGCACCGCACCCGCACACCCAGAGCCACCGCGGCGCCTAAAACCTGAAACAGAGCGCCCTCCCGGCCGCCGGCACAAACAACAGCCTTTTTTACGGCCAATTCCAGAACGGAGGCGAAGCGCGGTGCGCGGCGTCTGAATCTTTCAGCGCGGGGCTTGGACGCGTTGGCCATCGAAGGGGTGGCAGGACACTACTGCCGCACTCCACCGACTGGAGGGCTGGACGGGCCGTCATTCTGGGCTCAGATGACACCCCGACACGTCGCCGATGGGCAGCGTAACGAGGGAGGGAGGGGCGGTCCGCCGCTCAGCGCCTCAGCGCCGCGCGAGGTAGGCAACACATCGGGGCCCCGCGCGCGTGCGCTGCCGGCAGGCAGGGGGCCGGCCGCCGCTCGGCGCCTCAGCGCCGCGCGAGGTAGGCAACACATCGGGGCCCCGCGCGCGTGCGCTGCCGGCAGGCAGGGGGCCAGCCGCGCGAGCCGCGCCCCTTGCCCACCTGTTTAAGCGATTCTCTACCAAAGTCGAGCGTCGTCCTAGCAAAGTTCTATCCAAGGGAAAACGGGGTGGGGTGGGTGTGGGGGGTCCAGCAGTAGCACGACTATCGACTCGAGAGTCCAGTCCGGACCATCACGCTCGGCCGGCACTCTCTCTCGCGCCAACAGATTGGCGTCATATTTTAGCGCAGCAGGTCCGCCGTGGGCCTCGGGCCGCCACAACTACTGCACGTGGGCGCGGCGGGGTGTGGCGATGCGGGGCACTTCGGGATGTTTGGTTTGTCTGCGCGGATCGCTCGGATTTATCACGGTCGCAGAAGGAGGAAAGAGGGGGAGGGGGTATAGACTGCGTGGAGATTGCTAACTCATATTTGGACGGATGATGGCCATAAGCGGGAATGGCGGCCAATCCAACGCCTCGGACCGAACGGCCCCCGGAACGCCATCGAAACGCGCCCAGAACGCCTTTTGGAACGCCGCTCGGAACGCCCGCGCGCTCAACGCGCGTTCGGCAGCTGATTTGTTCATTTCTTGGTCGGTCCGTCGTCGTAGCCGCACAACCCCTGCTATGCCCCGCCCCCTCCACAACCCCTCCCCCAGCGAATAAACCATGGTGCCGCCAGTGGGCCAGACTCCGACTCCTCACTCACGGGGGTCTTTGACGGCGGTGATGATAAGGTGGAATCCGCAGCGCTCCGTGCCCCAGTTGTCCGTGACGTACTTGAGCGTCACGTGGTTGGTCCGTGTGTGGATTGGCCCCACCAGCTCGCGGGTGTCGCGGCAGGAGAGATCCCACTGCAAACGAAACGAGCATCAGCGTAACCCATCAGTACTTGTTTTAACTTCCAATAAAAATAGCTGGCGCGGTTGTCCCCACCTTGGCAGTGCCCACTGCGTGCGCGCCGTCGTAGATGTACAGGTGGTCGTTGCAGTCCAGGTGCAGCTCGTCAAAGCGCAGCATGAAGGACTGCAGGATGGAGTGCGTCTGGAAGGTGACGATGCAGTTGAGGTTGCGCTCGTTCTGCGAGCGCAGCTCCGCGCCGTCGATCTTGCGGAGCTGCTGCTGCCGGAAGTAGTCCTTGCACAGCGTCTCCATGTTGTCTGCAACAACAACGACCAACCCGGTTATTACATTCCGATGCGAGGCAGCGTGGCGAGAGGCGACGTGCGCATGGTGCGGGTACTTTGGATATTTTCTATTTTCACCACCAGGCGCAACGACCACCCTCGGGGCATAACCGCGAATGCGACGGAGCGCGCCAAGTAGCCTCGCGCAAAGCCTCGCGCCAAGTAGCCTCGCGCCAAGCCTCGCGCCGAGCTCTTCACCCAGGCCAGGCGGGTCGCCACGTCCCGTCCAAGCGCGGCAAGAGCGAACGTCCCGCCCAGACTTGGCCGAGTAGTTTCGAGGAGCTTTCGCGTGCCGACAGCCACGCGGCTGGGCGTAGCGGGGCGTGGTGGGGCGTGGTGGGGCGTGGCGGCCACTTTACACAAGAGTACTACACAGCCAGTGCAGCAACAAAGGGCGCGCCGCCGCGGCCTGCCTGGCGCCCCGGCTGGCCTGCTGGGGGCGTGAGCAGCATCGTCGGGAATCGCATGTCTGCAGAGGGAAAAGTTGGCCGCTCTGAAAAGGCAAAAAGAGGAACTGAATCGAATCCGATTCAAATGCATGCCGCTTCCGCCTGCTCTAGCCTCTCCCTCTCCGTGTGCGACGACGATGCCACCGCCGCCGCTGTCTTCCGCCGATCCTCGGCTCAGAGATGGAATGTGCGGAGAGCAAATGTTTGAGTGCTGCCCCGGCTCAGTGGCGCCCTTGACGCCGGGCTCGACTCGACGCGTGCAGCGCAGGGCTTCCTCAAAGGAAGGCAGGGCGAGCTTTATTTTTCCTTTCATCGCGTATACGTCCGGGGGCAGAGACCGCCGTTACGCCGCACAGACGAGGGGACGGCGAGGACGCCCTCTCGGATTGGATCAACGCCTGCATTAGCGAGGGAGTGAGTGTGGCTACCTCCCCGAGGTGTGTCGTCTGCAGCGGACTGATTCCAAGTCGCTCCCGGGGCGCCTCCCGCTCGGAATGAGCTCGCCGCACTGAGAGCGGTGCTGCACGGTGGAGGAGGATCAACGCGCTCTAGAGGGAATTCATTAGCAGCCGCCATGTTGCTGCCGCCATCCACACCACAGTTTTACTGATTCACACCGCGACGACCTGACCTGAAAAGGGGGAGGCAGGCAGGCTGGCTGCGGGCGGCCGGCCCGAGCTGGCAGCCGGCGTGGGAGGGTTGCCTACCCGCCCCGCTCCAGGCGCAGTAATGACCCGGGACGGCCCGGGGCGACGAGTGACGCAGATATCGAGACAATGGCGCTGGCGCAGCGCTTGCGCCAAAGCACGCCAAAGCCCCAAAGGCTTCCAACTTCATTTTAAGGCGGCGATGCCGGGTGGCACCCCGACGACGCCCCGACGGCGCCCCTCGCACCCCCCGCCGGGGGCCCCGGGTAGAGGCGCGGGCTCCATGGGGCGCCGGGGAGGCTCGCCTTTTGTCCCGGAATCGTGACAAGAAGCAAGAAGCGGAGTGCCACGCTGCCTCGGACAGCACCCGCCTGGACTACGGCCTCCTGCCGGCGTCGTCTGCTAGCGTCGTCTGCTAGCGTCGTCTGCTAACGCCGCCTGCCAGTCTCTCCGCTACTCCGTCTCCGAGTGCCTTCTGCTAGTGCCGCCAGTCAGAGCCGCGCCTGACGCGGTGCCATCGCCATCACGCATGCATGGAGAAGCCACGCATCACAACGACTGCTGCCGACCGAAATCCCGTCTAGTCGCTTTTCCTCCGGGTGCAATCCGGCGGTCGATGCGACGATGATGATGTGCGGCGCTGGCGCTGGGGCTTGGGGGGGAGGGGGGGTGCAGGGTGACGCAGCATTATGGTTGCGGTGAACATGTCGCCTCTTCGCACCCGATGAGAAGAGAGGGAGGGAGGGAGGGAGGAAGGGAGGGAGGGAGGGGGACGCGACAGCTGTCACGCCGTGAATGGAAGTAACCGCAGGGACGGCCTGACGGCTAGCCTGACGGCCGCCGCGGCCCCGCCCGGCCCAGCGCCTTGTCCACAGGCCAACGGGAATAATGAAGCAATTCCCCGTCATCGCAGTGGCGGTGCCAATCACGAGTCAGACCGGCAGAGTGTCACAGCCAAACGGGGACGACGGGTGGAGTGGCTATTGGGCCGAGTGCTTGGTGAGTGTGATATATCTCTGTGTGTGTGTGTGTGTGTGTGTGTGTGTGTGTGTGTGTGTGTGTGTGTGTGTGTTTTAGAGATATCTATGTGTGTGCGGATGGGTCCTCAATTTATCGCCATAACGTCACGCTGTGTCTGTCCGAACTCCTGACCTCGCCGCTCGACGCTGCACCCCCCCCCCCCCCGGAGGAGGACGGGGGCTGCCACCAGCGTAGCCTGCATGGCAGGGCAGGGCAGGGCAGGACGCCGCATCCGCCGCGAAGAAGGAGTGCGGCAGTGCGGCCGGGACACGTATACATAGGGAAGCTGGCCGGGCTGGGGGGGGGGGGGGGTCGACACACACTGACACCAGCCATGGCGGTATTGCAGGCGCTTGTCGCACCAGAGTCTGTTTCAGCGGCGCCCCGCCATTGTTTTCAGCCCCGGCCACAAAGCAGTCCCTCCTCCTGGGGGCGCGGCACGGCGGGCTCGGCATGGCAGGGCCCTAAAATGTTGTATTTTGACTGCAATCCCAGCGATCCGAGCGCCGGCAGGAGGCAGGACGACACAGTAGACCCGAGCACCAACACCAACCTCGCCCCGCCCAGCCCCACCCGGTGCAACGTGGGAATCTGTGAATCTATACAGGCGGGATAAAGGTCTCTTGGGTACCAGACCGACACACACTCACACACACACGCACACACAAGCCTGTTCAAAATTCAACCCCTCGGGTGGGGATGGACCCCAGCCCGACCGCACCCTGCTATCGGCCCGGATTCAATGAGGCCCTGGCCAATGAGCGGACAGGAAGGCCACTGGCCCCGTCCGAGCGAGGGGGAGGAGAAGGGGGAACGGAAAGGGGGGCTCCTTGCGAAACCGGAAATGAAAAAGATGCAGTCCCCCGATACCGCAAAGCAAGTCTTGGACTCGAACTTGGTGTGCAAGACCGCATACATTCGCACGCACGACGCGGGCGCTCACACACACATATACAGCCTGCACCCCCTGCTCTCTACACTCTCTCCCTCCCCGTCCCCCCCCCCTCTCTCTCTCTCTCTCTCTCTCTCTCTCTCTCTCTCTCTCTCTCTCTCTCTCTCTCTCTCTCTCTCTCACACACACACACAGACGCACACAATAGCATTCCGAGCGTGAAAAGCTTTGTGCGCGTCGGAATGCCGCCAAATTAGCGCGTTATTAGATGTGGCGGCGCCAGGCACACACAGCCAGCAGCCAGTCGGGCAGCAGCAACTTTTTTTAGTTTTCCTTTTAATCCCGTTTTGTTTTCCGATTTGGATGCCGATTAATTTGTATCTCACAGGATTTTTTTTCGGTGGTCACTTCCTCCTCGCCCGCGCGTGTGTGTGTGACTGCGTGTGTGGGTGTGTGTGGGCGTTGACACGGCCTGGAGACGGGGTCACAAGGCGGGCACGGCGGGGTGGATGAGGCGACGACGGGGTGAGAAGCATGTCATATTGACTCAATCGGGCATAGGCCCAGCTTGATGGTGTGGGGGAGTGCGGCGCCATCCAATCCTTTCTATACCCCCCCTCTCTTCGTCCTCCTTCTCCTCCTCCTATTCTTCTTCCTCCTCTCCGCCTAGAGCGCGGCCAGTATTTCGTCATTACGGGCGGCGACAAATCACTTTGCGACTGCGGCGGTGCTCCAGCATCACGGCGGCGGTGCGGCGGCGGTGCGGCGGCGGTGCGGCGGCGGTGCGGCGGCGTGCGCGACCGAGATAGCGGCCGGCCGCTCTGCGCGTTCGACAGAGACGCGCGTTTCTTATTTGCAAAGGGACGGCGTGAGAGCGTTGGCGGCGCGGCGTTGCGGAAGGAAAGAGTTAGGGAGGGACTGCCTGCTGCCTCGGGCTGCCTCGGGCTGCCCGGGGTAATCGTGACAAGTATCCGAAAAGGGGTTAGAACCGGGAGCAGACAGCTGCACTTCCCGACGTCAATTCCTGACCCTTTTCAAGGAGCGACCGGCTCCCCTCCCCTTCCTCTGTCTCTGTCTCTCTGTCTCTCTGCCCCCCGTCTCTCACGTGAATTAGGGAAGACAGATCAGGCGAGCAGCCGGCCGAGATTCACAGTGAGGGTGATCCTTTTTTGGACAGTTGATTTCAAGCCCATGCCAAACTCCATTTCGAAGCCATTGTGCAAACTCATCTCAATTTTTTTTTTTTTTTCTTCGTGTTGGGGTTCTCACTGTTTGCATCTGGTTTTGCCTTCCTTGAGGGTACACGTTTTTTCCCTGGAAGGCCGCATACGTTTCGAGTTCGAAGTCGTTTTTGTGGAAACTCGAACGCCATCCACCACTACGCTAAACCAAAAGTTTCCTTCCTGATAAAAAAAACACACACACACACAAAAATTATTGTACGCCAGAAACACGTCGGTACAAGAACAGTGGGGCGGTGAGGCTGGCAGGTCGAGGCTCACAGCCACAGCCCTAAAATAACACACGTCCCTCTCCAAGTGATTCATATTTATCGGCTCCGTTGCAATATGCTGGATACTTTGTGAGTGTTTTGTTTCCTTCACCTGGACGGCGAAAGAGGGGTTGCGCGGAGGCAGGGGGCGGACCGAGCCATCAAGTTATCATCCCAACTCGTCACAAAACGGCCCCCGGCCGCCCCTCCCCTCCCCTCCTGCTCGACGGGCTTGAAGCTTTACGGCGCTCGCAGCTCGCAATCCGAAGTTGGCCCGGAAAAGTCTGGCGGCATTGTGTTTGGAAATGTGTCACTTGTCGGCCGGACTGCCGTGCCTCGCTAATTACGGCCGGCGGAGTCGGCAGTCGGCGCCAAGCCGTCGCGAGCCCCGGCACTGCCGCCGGGGGGACTTACGCAAGCTCATTTAGAGTATGGGCCTCCACCGCGCCTCCACCGGGCCTCCACCGGGCCGCCACCACGCCGCCACCACGCCGCCACCACGCAGCGCAGGCCGTCCACCCGTCTCGCAACAGTCGGGCGGAGCGGAGGGAAACCGGGGCCGCTGTCCCTTCTCTGTCGCCCGCGAGGTAGGACCTCTCTCTCTCTCTCTCTCTCTCTCTCTCTCTCTCTCTCTCTCTCTCTCTCTCTCTCTCTCTCTCTCTCTCTCTCTCTCACACACACACACACGCACACACACACACACTCATGCGCAAACGGCCACCCACGCCACGCCCACACATGCACGCACCTCAAGGAGGTAAGTTAAGGAAACCACAGCATACCACAAATACCTGGTGCTGGCAAGGCGGTGGAGTGGATCCCGGGGGAGTGCTCACTCACCCACACACACACACGCACGCACGAGGCGAGAGCGCGGTGCGGCAATGGTCCCCAAGTGAAATCAGAGCTCTCAAGCGGGTACCTCCCCCAGGTGCGGTGGGCCTCCCCGGCGGAGGTGGCGGCGCGCTGCGGCGACCGGCCGAACCGCGCCGAAAGGACGCGTAACGAAACGAGGCAGGGGAGGCGGGGAACAGGAGAAGAAGGCCAACAAAAGGATGGACGTCTAATGGGCTGCTGCCAGCTCTGCCAGGGCGGCCGGCACCCCACGGCAGGCGCTGGCCCCGCGCCACGATGGCGCCCGAGGGCATGCAGCCAGCGCAGGGGCCGCGCCCGCGGGTTGCCTATCCCCGACCGCTCGGGCGCTCCAACCCGAAGATCGCCGAAGATTTGCCTCGGGGAACTAAACGACAGTTTGATCGACTCGAGCGCTCGCTCGCTTTTATTCGTATTTGTTAACGCGGACGACAACAAGGCGGTGGTGGGGTGGCCGCCCCGCCCCGCCTCGCTGCGTGGGGTAGGGAAGGGAGCGCGTGAACTACTGCAGCGGGCGCGGTGTGGCGTCGTTCCCAGGCCCAGGGCCGAGCCCAGGGCCGAGCCCAGGGCGCCGGCCAGTGGCCGGGGTCGGGAGGGGCGGCGGCGTCAGCCTCGGCTGCAGCTGCTCGGCGAGGAAGCCCCGCAGTGTGTCTTTCTGACCGCTTTGTGATCCACTGTGCGTTGCTGCTGCTGCTGGTCCTTCCCCTCGCCGGGGGGACCTCGACAGACGACGCGCAGGACGAGCCGCAGGGCCCGAGGGGAACGGCGGCCAACTTCAAAGGACTGCCAGGGATCAGCCGCTGACAGCACAGACACACGCACACACAAGCACAAGAGTGAGTTGGGCGTGGTCCTGGCTTCAAGAGCCCGGCGTGTTCGTCGGTGACGGTAGCGCGCCATCGGCTGGTCGGACCGCGACGCATTGCCTTGGAGGAGCGGCGAGGGGCTCCGCGTTGGTCCGCCGCAGCCCCGCCTCGCTTTCAAAAGGCGGCCGCGCTGCTAACGAGGTCCGCCGCCGAGGCGTTGGCGCGGAGCAGCGCGGACATCTATTAACGCGTCTCTCTATCACTGCGCTCGCTTTTTTGCCCGGCCAAATACACCTTGTGGAAAGTCGTCATGTATTTTTCGCTGTTCTCGCTTTGGTCTTATTAGTGCTCCAGAGTCGCGACGGCGTCGTCGTGCTCAAAGGACGCCTCTGTCGTTATTGACGCTAAAGACAGGAATGGCGGGGAGGGGGGAGGGGCGGGGATTAGTTGTCCATCCTCGTCAGCACCCACTGCTTGCTTCAAAGTTGTTGCTGCGGCAAGTTTCAGGAGGCCAGAGCAGCCAGAGAAGGGGTTGCCGGGGGAGTTGAAGACCAAAGAGGGCTTTGAAATTGGAGCCGCGACTCTGCAGGCGGCGACGCGGCACGGCGCGGCGCACTGCTGTGATGGTGGCGCCGCGCCATCGGGGCTGGCTGCACCGCTGCACTCTGCACCGGCCGGCAGCCTCATTCCGAAGAGTCGCTCTGCCCGCTCTGCCCGCTCTGCCCGCTCTGCCCGCTCTGCCGCACGCATGCGGCGTCCCGTGGGAGTGCGAGAGAGACAGAGCGAGCGGAGTGGCTGGTCGGCACTGCTCGGCTCGGCTCGGCTCGGCCTGCAGCGCTGCAGTGGAGGCCGGCACCGCTCCGCGCGGCTCCCCGTTCGAGGACGCCGCCCGCAACTTCGTGTCTGACGGCAGTGTCGGCGAGGCTGTTAGCGCCGCAATCGGGCCGAGGCGGGCCGAGGCAAAGCTGCCAATTCACACGTTCGTCTCGCGGGGCTTTACGGCGAGTAAAACAAAGGCCGCATGAGGAGGAGGAGGCAGGATAACGGGGCACTTTGGCCTCGCCGGGGCTCAGTGGACGGGGGGCGGGGGAGGCGTCTTGGGGGCGGCGCAGCGGCGCAGCGGCGCCGAGGGGGCAGCGACGTTGTGAGCGCAGTTGCTCTTCCCGCGGCCGCTGGAGGAGAGCGCGGCAAAGCGAACAATAACACAAACACACGGCGCAGAGCCAGCCAGCGAGCGCGGCCGCATGCCTCGGGGGGTCGCGTCGCCCCGCCCGGCCCCGCCGCACCGGATGCCGCGATACTCGATCGGGACCCCAGTTTGTTGCAGCTCGGCCGCCTCGACGCGACGAATCGGCCGGCATATCGCTGCGGCGCGTCGCCCGGCGTGGCCCGGCGGCGTGGCCCGACATGTACAAAGTTTTAACGAGACCGACGTCCTATGTGACAGCCCCGCCCCGCACGCACCGCCCGAGAGCCAGCCGGCCAAACTTGGCTTGCTCGCCGGAACATTCTATTACGTACGGATAGCTGGGGGCTGCTCCCCCTCCCCCCCGGCAGTGGTGCTGACTCGCTCGACTCGCCGCTTGTTCCGGCAGCGCCGCGACGAGAAGGCGAAGGCCCGGGCGCCACTTCTTGCAGCCCGTGGCGGCCATCAGCAGCGCGACCGGCACGTCAGTGACGTCACAAAGGGGGCGGCCGGAGGGGGGCAGCCTCGGGGCCGCCACTTGGTGCATGTTCGGAAAACAAGGTGTCTTCATACGTGAGTCGCTGTGCCAAGACGCACTTTTTGTCAGACGAATTTTGCAATTTTACGCACATCCCGCCAGTAGCGGAGGCCAAAATCATTATTTCAGCGCCAATTTCCCTTGTGCGCGCACTGGGCCTTGGACGCAAGAAATGCCTCGACGGGCAGCCCACTGTGCCCGGTTCGGTCAAGTGCCCTCCAGCCTCCGGTCTGGCTCTCAAGCCGCTCCAGCGCGGCCGTCCTCCTCCAGCCACTCGGCCTGCTGCGCCATGCTGCGCCATGCCATGCCGAGGCTAATACGCACTAATTGGACTCGCTGCCGGAGATATCGGCCCGATTATCCGCAACCAGAAACAGACAATGCGGCTGAGAGGCCGAGACCGTACTGGGGCCGAGGCTGGGGCTGAGGCCGGGGCCGAAGAGCCAGCTCGAGCGAACGCGGGGAACATGGCTCTGAACTGCTTATAACCCCAACGCTACGAACTTGGTGCGTCAGAAACGGCGACGCTGCACTCATTGCGTTAGAATTGACAGTGTGGGCATGTTGAGCTCCACTTCTGAGTCTTCTTCGAACAGCGTCTGATCGAAACGACATGATACCGACGTTTGCCATCCGAACGTAACGTACCTACTGGTGCCACATTGCGTGTTTCCATTCAAGTCCTGAAGTCCTCGAAGAAAAGCGTCCAGAGTTGCTAGGCGTAAATACAGGTCTTCTTTCGTCCCCTACTGTGCCTCCTCTGGCTCGCCTGGCCCTGTAGGCGCCGCGGAGGCAGGCAGCCCGGCCGCAGCGGTGTCGCGCGGGCTGGCCCACCCTCCCGCCGGCAGGCGCTACGCTGCGCTGCACGGCCCACCCGCACGCATCCGCCATGTCTGTTCCGCAAAGGCCAGTCCTTCTGCAGAGAGCGTGGCGGCGTGGAGGCAGCGGAGCCCAACGCATCGGCAGCGCGGCTTCGGGGCGGGATGGGACGGCCGGAGGCGTTGGCATCCCCTTGATGACAGAGTAGCGGCGCGTCCGCAAGTTGGCACCGTTTCTATTGACGCAGAGTGTGGCGGCAGCGCCGCGGGCCTAGAGGACGGCCACGAGGACGACGAGGACGATGACGACGGCGAGGAAGCGCGGCGGGGGACACACGCTCGCGGGACAAACGTGGACAGAGCAACAGGGCGGAAGCGGGCAGGGTGGGCGCGGACCGAGGTGTCAAAACCAGATGCGAGCCGGGCAAGCCGGAGAAGCAATCCACAGTGAAATAAAAACGCACCGCCATGAAAGAGGGAGCAGGCGCCTTTGAGGAAATGAACAAGAGGGGCCCTCGCAAAAAGAAACAAAGGAGTGGGAAGGCCTCGGTCGCCGCACCCACCCCGCCCCACCCCACCTCGCCCCGCCACCCTCCAGGAACCAGGAGCGGCAGCGATAACGCGGAGCAACACGACGAACACGAGGCCCTACAAGATGAAGAATGACCGGGCCGCCTTTGTGATAGCCGGCCAGAGGGAAACAATTTAACATCGTCGTGCCGCTGCACTTTCGTCCTGGGACAGCACAACACGCATCAGCAAAGTGTCGCCCGGCGGGGATGGGGTGGGGGGTGGGGGGTGAGGACTACTGGCCGCACACGTAGCAGCCGTGACCGCAGACGTTGCTGGATGGAACACGGAGGGACGAATTTTTGTGACCCCCCTCCCCTCCCACACACACTCGACGCAGCCCGACGCAGCCCCATGTGGGCGGGACCCAGGCGGTGCGCGACTGCGGGTGTCAGGTGCAGTACACGCCGTGGAGCGCAACCTGCCGCCTCTGCCGCCACTTCATCCCGTTGGAAATAGTCACACTCTCTAGACGGGGTGCAAACGACGGCTGCTCCCCCCCCCCCGGGCCCCTCCCATCGGCCTATTAATTCCACCTGCAATCTGACCCTTCACCCCCGCCGCGCCACAGTATCAGCTTCACGTGCGCCTCGTGGGCGCGGCGCCGCCTGTGGGCCGTGCCAGTCTCTCTCTCTCTCTCTCTCTCTCTCTCTCTCTCTCTCTCTCTCTCTCTCTCTCTCTCTCTCTCTCTCTCTCTCTCTCTCTCTCTCTCTCCCTCTCACGGGAAGCCCCGCGAGTGTGAGAGAATCAGCCTGTCGTGGCCCCGCCATGGGCCCCTTCCCGTGGACCCTGACCGTGGGCCCTGGCTTGATGGAGGGGCTAATGAAAGCCTGCGGTGCCGCGCACACTGCCGGGGGGCTGAGCGCGGTGCTCCACACAGTGGGTCAGAAGACTGTTGAGGCGGCCAAAATTCTAGACGCGTTTTGAGCCCTAGAGTCGCTAAATGGGACTCGAATCGAACGTGTGACCCTACCAATGGATTCCTCTCCGAACGCGGAATCCATTGGTGGGGTCACACGCTCGGTTCGAGTCCTATTTAGCGACTCTGGAGCTCAAAACGCGTATCGAATTTTAGCCGCCGCAACAGTCTTCTGACCCACTCGTGCTCCGTCTGCTGCGCCTGACAGGACGCCAGACGCTGCGGCGCCGCGACAGTGCAGTGTCGCCCCGCCGCCATCCAGGCGGTAATTACGGCACCTGGTCGCCCCGCCGCAAAAACAACAACAACAAGGAGCCGCACACGTCGGGGGGACAGCGCCGCGAGGAGAGAGCGAGCCCAACCTGAAAACGGGTTCGGATCAGGAAGGAGAATCGAATAAAGTTTGATTTTGAGACAAACCGACCAACCACAAACGGCGGTAACTTGGGCGGCTGGAGCCGGGAGTCGATCCCGCGCCGGACAGCAACGGCACGCATGCAGCGCGCGGGACGGGCGTTGACTTTGGGACATGAATCGATGAAGGCATCCGCCAGAGTGTGAAAAAGAGAGGAACTATATCGACCGCGGGCACAGCGGGCACAGCCTGCACTGAGCGCGGCCCGGTCGCTCCTCAGTGACACGAACACTGCGGACTGTCTCCGTCTCGCCAATGGGCAAATTACCGGTCACGGCCAGCGGGCGGCGGCGCTTTCCGCATCCCCCATGAATAAATGATTCCACAACGGGGCGGGTTGAAACTGCACGCAGTCACGCTTTGGACAATAGGCCTCGCCTCGCCGGCTGCCGGGCCCCCTTCCTTTCCCCCACATGCTCGGCGTCTTTGTCGTACTGTTTCAAGCACGTCACACACTCCTTCATTCCCGCGCGTGACCCGCAGGACGCCGCCGTGTGCGCCTCGGTGCGCCTGCAACCCGAATCCCAAACAACCCCTTCCAGGCCGCTCCAGGTCGCTCCAGGCCGCTCCCCTTCTTCGCTCCTCGACAAATTCTGGCGCTCTCTGCAGACTGCCAAAATTTGGCATTCCCATCCCTGCTTTCCGGATTCCTTGCCAAATTTTGGCGTTCTTGTCTATTTTGCCCTGGGGAATGGAACGCCAAAATTTGGCATGGAATCCGGAAAGCAGTGATGGATATGCCAAATATTGGCGGTTTGAAGAGACCGTCACTCCAGTGGCGAGGAAACTTGCCACTGGGTTTGCGGTGCCTGTTGGTCCTGTAGTTCCTGGTCGTGCCTCGCGCACGTCTCGGCCGCACTCTATAGGGTGGCCACTCGGCGGCCCCGCCGTCCAATCAGGAGGCCGGATCAGTCGGCACCCCGAGGCAATGCAGGGTTATGTGAGGCATTGCTAGGCGCGGCATGTGCGCAACACCGAAAACGTGATAATCGACTAGGGCCGCGGGCGGGGCTCGAACCCGGGCGCGCGGCTCCTCTCCCAGGGCCGGAGGCTGCAATTTAGGGCGCTCGGCCGCCGGGTGGGACGGTGGCATGGCGGCTTTCGCCACCGGTTGATTGTAAGTGTGTATGGGGCGGCCTCCTTGTTTGCCAGCTCATTGCCACACTATCGAGCCGCCCTGAGCCCCGCCGCGCCCGCCACGCCACGCCACGCCATGCCACGGCCGGCTTGTCTGAAGCACGCCACGCCACACGCAGAGCCGAAGAAAACAACACAAATACGGAGGGGTTGGGGGACAAGGCAGTAAACATTTTAATAAGAGACGTGACATGACTTGAGATGGGGGCTGTGAGAGAGGAAAAAGGGAGCCTGGAAGAGGGGAGGGGGCGGAGGCAAGGGCACCGAGCCCGCTGTGGTGAGGTAGCAGTCAGCGGGGAGTGGGCCAGCCCGGCCTATGCGTGGAGTTACATTTCACGCTTCCTTCCACGCACGCACCCAAAAAATCACACACACTCAGATTGTCCAAACCGGAAGCTTGTGTGTCGTCTGCTGGCAGTGCGGCCGCGCCGTGTCCCCGCCGTATCACTCACCTGCAACAAAGGCGAGGAAAACGAAAAATCAAGTCAGTGTTACCAAGGGCCTCGCAAAGCGCGCGCGGCTCGTGTTTGTGTGTTGGGTGTGTTGGGCGCCAGCGAGGGGTGACCCACTGTAACATTTAGTGTACAACGAATGTGGGAATGTGTTGGAATGTGCAAGATTTCTGCTTTATTTGTCACACTTGTTGCCTACTTACAGGCGTTTCCGCCTGCAGAATGTGGGAATGTGTTCAAATTTTGTACAATGAATGTGGGACGTTATTCCCCCCTCGGGCGCCAGAGAGGCAGATGTATTTTTTCCCCTGTTTTTATCCTTGGTTCTCGACACGTGAGAGGAAAAGGGATGAGGAATTCGCACCCGGTGTGTGTGTGTGTGTATATTGCCTTGCAGCTGCAGCGGCTCGGGGGCTAGGGGCATCCAATATCAGGGCTGCATACACCGCTGTCGTGGGGGTAGACGTTAAGAACCCCAGCGCCGTGCGCCCCCCCGCCCCCCCGGCTGGGGATCTTGGCCCGATTATTAAGGAGCTCCACACCCCCTCGCCACGGTGCGGTGGGGCGGGGTGAGTGGGGCGGGGCGCGGTGGGGCGGGGCAGGCTTGGGCGCGGCCCTGAGCATTGCTTCACACCGCATGGCTACACGGCGACAACTACTTTGAGGACTGGTTGCAACAAGCTCCAAGGCCTGGACTACACCGCGACAACTACTTTGAGGACTGGTTGCAATTTTCGGGAACGAGTTGTCCGGGGCCGCGGGGGCTCGGGGAGGCGCCGCCTGGACAAAGGTCAATCGGCATCCACTGCCGTCGGCAACGACCCTGCCCCGTCGTGATTAGAAAGGGAGGGGTGGACAACGAGGCGCTGCCCGGCCGGGGGTCGAGGCGGCATTGAGGCACGATGACCCACAAAGGCAGACCGTCCCGCCAGGATCGCCCCGACGATCGCCACCACAGGCACCCCTGTTGAGCCCCGCCCGGCCCCGCCCGACCCCGCCGCGCTGCACTGCGGCACTGTTATTCAACGAATGTGACGTCATACTCTATCGAATGTGAATTATTTTGTCACGTTCGTTTGAATATGACGTCACATTCGTTTGAATGTGACATCCTGTGACACACCCCAATTCAACGGCCGTGTCACGTTCAAACGAATGTGACATCATATTCAAACGAACGTGACAAAATTCACATTGTAACGAATATGACGTCACATTCGTCGAATGGGTGCCGGCGGGATGCAGGCGTGGCAGAGCGGAGAGGGGAGGGACCCCCTGCTTCCGGCGCGGCTCGGCGGTCCGCCTTGTGGCCGGCCATCCATCTGGCTGCGGTCTCCGCCGCCATCGGCCGCCATCGGCCGCCATCGGCAGGGCGGCAGTCAGCGCGACCGCAGCAGCGGCCTCGGCGCGCGCAGTGTGTAGCCAGAGCCTCGCCGCCAACAAGAAGGGCGATTATTTCCATTATTTCTCCACTACCCACGGCCTTTTCATTTCCACTTTCCACCCTTTTCATTCCGGCGCTGAGCTCTCTTCTGAGCCCGCACCATTCACCCCCTGCCACTTTTTTTTTTGCGTCTCCTACTCTTTTTTCTTCCGGCTTCATGTTGGCGAGACGCCGGCAGAAACCTAACCTCCACGCGGTTGCCGCGCGCTGCTAAAACCGGAGAGTGCGGTACAAAACGGACGAGCGGCCGAAATGGGGTGCGCCGTTAAGAGAGCGCTCTATCTGGTCCGCGGGCGCCGCCAAGGCCACTGCGCAGGTGTCGAGGCGGCGGGGGCGGCGGGGGCGGCACCGGCCGCGCCAACGCGCTGTCGTCATCCGGGACAAAATGTCCGCCACCTTGGAACAAACTTGTCGGACTCGGTGCGGCCGTTCCGCGCTTCCTCTTTTCTTTTCCTCGGCGGAGTTGTTGGAGCCTGCTCGCGCCGTCCCCGCAGGGCCGCAGGGCCGCAGGGCTGCAGGCGGGCTCGCCGCCGTCAGAGTTCCCCCGCCAGTTTCACAGTCGTTTGCTTATTTTATTTACAAGTTTGTGCGCCGCGTCCCGCGCGACGGACTAAACCTGCCCCCGGCCGCCCCGGTCTCTGTCGACCCGAACGTGTTTCCGTCGGGGGGGAAATCACGCCAATTTAAAACGGCGCTCGGCCGGCCCGGTGCGGAGCCACCCGTCCGCGCCGCCGAGCCGCGAGGCATCCGCCGGTATGCATTGAATTCCGATGCAGAAATAACACAAAACTTGGCGGAAATATCCGCCTTCCGCGCGCCAACGCCGAGCCGCCGTGCGGACGACGACAGCTCGGGGCGTCGCGGCGCGTCTCGTTGCAACGAACGATCAATTGGGGGGGAGGGACGGCAGTCACCCGCAAGGGAGTGTTGACCATGTCGAACTCGGGCAAACAGCGCGGAAACCCAGCCAAAGTACCCCCGCTGCCCGGGCACCCCCTCGGCCGGCCCCGCGGCCCCGCTCTGCCCCCGCAGCACGCCTCCTGTCCCTCCCCCTCGCCCCCTGCCAGCCGCCCTGGCACCCATGTCGCCGCGTCGCCGCCGACGTCAAAGACAGCCGCCAGTATTTGTTTGTGTGCTGTGTGGTCTGTGTGTCTGTCTGTCTGTCTGTTGTCTTCGACGAGCCCGCCCGGCTGCTGGCGTCGACACACGCAGGCAAACAGACCGCTAAGCCAGCGGAGCGCGGCGGAGCGCCCGCGCATCCCGGCGTAGGCAACCCGCTTCACTGGCGTGCGCGGCGCGCGGACCGCCGCTCGCTGCAGGGCGCCTCGCCCCGCACCCCGCGCCCCGCCCCGGCGGTGTGAGGAGAGTCATTCCCAGAGTATACACACCTCTAGAGGCCTCCCCTCCCCCGCCACTTCCATCCCATCAGGGCGGACGGGATCCCGAGCACTGATTGGGCGTGGGAAAAATGGCGCGCTGACCGAAAGGCCATTTGTAACAATTTGGCCCTGTTGCCGCGTTGCCGGGCTCTCGTCACACCGCCAGCAGGCGCCACGCTGCCGACAATTAGTCCGGGAGTGAGAGAGTGAGCGGGAGTGACGGAGGAAGAAACGCGATCGGAGGGAAATAAAGCGAAATCGGTTGGGACCAGAGCGAAGCCGGAACCCAAAGCGTCTTCGTTGCCACAGTGAAGCGCGTCGCGTTGGTCGGTCGCGTCCCCGACAATAATGATGGTCTCCATGACCAGGCGGACGGCGGCCGGGGCGCCGGGGCGTTGATGCTCTCCTCACGAAATAGGTCGCTGAGTTGCCGACGCAAATCATGGCCATTCATCATAGCGGGGCCCCCTCCCTCATCGTCGCGTGGTTGGTAGCCCTGGGTAGTAATCAACTGCCGGACGTATCAAGATGCAATGTAGCCAACTTGACTCTAGTTAAATTCATCAGCGTGCTGCTTAGCGCTTCGCGGTTTGGCCGTGGAATGACTCCGGGCAGAACTGGCGCGCTCGTGACCGGACCATAAAACAGCTTTTAAAAAGATCGAATTAGGCCGTTTTCATTTTATTTCCGTCGTTGGGGGCTTTGAACCCGCGAAGGGCGCGCTATGCGACCCACTGGACGGCTGGCGGGACGCCTTGCTGTGTCTAGGGGCAGGGCCTGGCCGGCCTAGGCGATGCAGCAGGGCCCGGGGGTAGAAAGGCCAACTTTGCTGCAAACAAATGACGAGCCGGGAAGAAAGAGGTCTGTTTGGGGAGAGCGGGACGCCCGGCCCATCCCGTCCCTTTCTTTTTGTCTTCAACCAATCATAGCATCGGGAGGACTTGGCAGCGCAGTGGAAAAAAAAATGCTCCCAGAGTATTTCATCCACAGTTAATGTTTTTCTCGCCTCGCTCATTTCGTCCCCCCCCCTTTTCCCCGCTCCAAACTCGCGGTCATGGCGAGTCGCCGGCAAAAGTTGAGCTTGTATTGAGAAGAAAGGAGAGCGACGGGCGCGGCAAGTTTCGGTCAGAAAAGTTGAACCGATACGTTAGGGAGGGAAGGAGCAGGCGGAGCCCTCTCGCAAAGATAGGGGATTCCGAGAGCCGCGCCCCGCCCCGCCCCGCCCCGCCCTACCCCGCCCCACCCCGCCCCGCCCCGCCCCAGCTGACCCCGCACTCCGCCGACCGGGATGGCGAGTCCGTCTTACTCGGCAAGTGTATGCGAATGAGTGGCAGGCGATAGTGCCTCGTCCATCCATCCTGCGTCCCTCACGAACCTTCGCGAGGAGGCTAAAAGAGATATGGCACTACAGGAAAAGAGGAAAAACTGAAACTTCAGTGTACCAGAAATAAGAGATGAAATTCGTTTGGCCCCGTTTCGTTTCGCCCTCTGGTTCGCCGTCGTACACAAAATAACTGACTCATCAAAGGAAAAGCCGACATTTTTTGCCTAGGGCCCTTCTGTATACCTGCACTTGGGTCCCCCCCCCCTCGATGCTCTTTCCCCGCCGTCCCATGACAGCACGATCACTCTAGCAAAATTCCAGCTTCATCATAAAATCCTTGGGATATTATGCAAAGGAGCCTTCTCCATAAACGTCCCCTGGAGAGGGACGAGGTGGGAGCCCCTTCCCCCCTTCCTTCCTTCCTTCCTTCCTGGCTCCAATCATAGGAGAGTCGAGGCCAACTTTCCGGAGCGAACCGAAAAGCAACTAGACTAAAAACAAAGACACGCAGCCGAGTGGACGGCACACCGTGACGGAGTATGACACCGCCAAGCCGCCAAGCCCGAGCGGAACCAAGCAGCCAAGCTGAACAAGCCACTCCTGCCGATTGGTTTCGGTGACCGGGATGGCTGGCTGGTGGGCTGGCTGGCTGGTGGGCTGGCGGCGGGCTAGGGCCGGCGGTGGCCCCGTCGCGCGAGAAAGTCAGGTTCGAGCGGGGACGTTTCAGATTGATGGACGAGCACCAAAAATGAAGCTATCTGCGGGGTGTCAGGGAAGTGAGGTGGAAGGCCATCCACCCGCCCGCCCGCCTGTCTGTCCGTCTGTCTGTCCGTCTGCCAGAGCGTCTGCTGGTCCGCGGCCCGTGCGTCTCACTTGCACTGCAATTCAACGCGTGGGGCATCTCGTCACCGTTGGCGATACAATACAAAAGTATCAATGAAAAAAGGCGATACTCCGACGTATATGATCGAAGAAAGATCAGACATCAGCGAGACTGGTCCTTGTTCTTTTTCGGTGATGTATAAATGTATCACCCTTTTTCGGTTACGCATCAAAGTTTTCCGTTTTCAGTGTGGCTGGCGGTAGCAGCGGCGGTACACTGTTGCGCCAAAGTCGTCTCGCCGAGTCTCCGAGGACCTGTCAAGGATCCCACGGTGCGCCGCACTTAAGCCGCGCGGCTTAGAGACGGCCGGGGATTAGCTAAAGCTCATCGAATAATTTCTCCGCTAGGCCGCCGGGCGGGCCGGGCTAGGCACTGGTAGGCATCGGCGCAGCGGCCTGGACAGAGCTGCAGGTGTCGCCGGGGGAGGGGGGGGCCACCACCGCGCATTCGCTGCCGAAACCTCGTTGCCGGCCGGATTATGTAAACTAGAAGGAGGACTGAACAAGAGCATCAAACTTACATCCATCACACTCCCCGCCCCACCCCACTCCGCCCCGCCCCCCGCTGGCCTCATACGGCGCGCAAAGCACCACTTCTACACTACGACCAGCGAATGGCGGTGTCGTATAATTCCGGCAGACATAGCGGAGCGTGGCGCGGCGTCGTCTGCTCGTACATGCACGGAGCGGCACGGAGTGAAATGAAAGGGGGGGGGGGAGGTATTTATTCCCGCCTCGGGACATTTTTGCGTCAGCCGGGCAGCCCTCATGCTTTACACTTAGCCAACTCGATAGTGATCTCAAGAGAAGGAGCGAGAGAGATAGCCGCAGAAGAAGAAGCGTCAGCAAAAGTTTGCCCGACTTTTTGTTTTCTTTTCATCGCGCCACTCCAAACTCATAATGCATTTTTGTTTCGTTCATGAATAAACGTAGAAAATGCGTATTCAAGTGTGCGAGGCCGGGGAAAAACGGCTTTGAATGTCTGTGTACACAACGCCCACAATATTTTTTTTAAATCCAATTAGAAAGAGCCTTAATATTTTTTGCGCGATTTTCTTCTGCTCGGTCGAGTGGCCATTTTAATGGCCATAAAGTGGGGCTGGAATTGTCTCACTATTCCTCTTCTTTTCGGGGAGAGTGAGAGAGAGAGAGAGAGAGAGAGAGAGAGAGAGAGAGAGAGAGAGAGAGAGAGAGAGAGAGAGAGAGAGAGAGAGAGAGAGAGAGAGAGAGAGAGAGAGCGAGCGGGGGGCAAGACAGACCGCTGTAACCCTTACCTTCCAGCCCACCCCAGAGAGGAGCGAAGGAGAAGAACTCAGCTCAGCCGTGAGAAATGTGCAGGCACCGCGGGTGGGAGCAGGGGAGGGGGCAACCACAGGCCGCGCGAAGCACTTGCTGGTGAAGAATCACCCTGCACCCCCTGACTCCCACGAGACACATCCGGTCTAACTGACGTGCCGAAGGAGCAGCTCCGAGAGAAATCAGGAAGGGTGCAGCGGCGGTGCCTAGGGCCGCGCAGGACCCCGCGGTCCAAAGGGTGTGCTGGTCGCTGCTGGTCGCCGCTGGTCCGGCCAACACGTCCTGCCTTGCAGTGCGTGTCTGCGGCCCTTATCCATCAGCGCGGCTTTGATGCTCGCCGATACCCTAATCTCTCATCTTGCCTCCCCTTCCGTCCGGCCCACCCCGCGGCCCAACCCCTGCCGCCCCGCCGTGCGCCTTCTACTGGAAGAGATAATCGCACTGGCCGCAAACCCAACAACGGCATTCGACCTCAACCATTACCCCCACCGCGAGAGAGCCCAACTTTACACGCACCCACAAAAATTTCGCGAACCAAAGTAAAAGAGCTCGACAAAAAACAGCAACGACGCTTGTATAACAATTAAACTTTGGTTGAAACCGGACTTTTTTTTTCTGTTTATTTCTTTTTTGTAGAACTTTTTTCTAAAATGTTACCCGATTCTCGTCTGTAGCGCCCGCCTCTCTTTTTGAGCTCGCCGCGCGGACCGGCCCGTACCGCCCCCCATGTCCCAACGAATGTGTCGGGATGAAAGAACAAGTCGCCATAGCCGAGCCAATCGCGAGACAAATACTACATGGGGGTGGGGGGGGGGGAGGCGCCACTGTCGGTCTCAGCCAACGCACCCCACCGGGCCCTCAGTTTGGTGGCCCTGTCGGTTCCTCTTCATTTCACGTTTTGTCCCGCCGCCATTTTTCACCCCCACCCCTTTCCCCTTTCTCGCTCCTCCGCCTTCTTCTCACTCCCCCACCTCCTCCTCCCCCTCCTCCGCGTCGTCTTGGGCTCCTCCCGGACTGCCCTTTTGCTCTGCTGAACTGAACGCTGCGGATTGGGCCTCCAGAAAATTAAATTGGAGGGGTGTGTGGAACTGCACACGTACTGTCTGTGTGTTGGTGTGCGGGGCGCGCGGGGCGGTGGCGTCCTGGGTAAGCGACTGAAAGTGCGCTCTCGCATGAGTGTGCGGTGGAGAGAGAGAGAGAGAGAGAGAGAGAGAGAGAGAGAGAGAGAGAGAGAGAGAGAGAGAGAGAGAGAGAGAGAGAGAGAGAGAGAGAGAGAGAGAGAGAGAGAGAGAGAGAGAGAGAGAGAGATTGTGTGCGCGTGCGTGTGTGTCAACCTAAGCCCCGTGTTCCTTTACAGATTGATTCATGATTGATTTTCGGCAAACCCCTACCGTGTCTGGCAGGCTACAGGCAGGGTACAGGCACGGAGTGTCAGTGCAGAATGTGTGTGCCAGCCAGGGGTGAAGCAGTGGGAGGGGGCAGGGGGTCGCGCACGGAGGGGGAAGTGAGGGGCAGGATTACCTGTGCTCGGGTGCGACGTACTGTGTGGAAGCACCCAGCCGAAAAACGCGCCCGGGCCCGCCTCCTAGCATACCACACACGCACACGCACTCGCACATACACACACGCGCACAACCCCATCCCATCAGATACACAAGCGACCTCAGCTGATCCGACCTGGATCATGTTTCCGGCCCGATGTATGGAAATCGATGACGCCGCGCCGGAAAAAAAGAAATAAAGAGAAAGAAAAAAAAGAGGACAGAGGCGAAGAAATTGGAGAACGCCATTCAATTTCCATTCTAGAAAAGCGGAGCGCGTTTTCGATTGGGGGTCCCTAATACGCCGGCCGCGCCGCCGCGCCGAGGAGGAGGAGGAGAAGACACATGGCGGGGCGGTTATTGAAAGGAACACGCGGCGGACACGCACCCCGTACATCAACAACTCCATCCCCGCCAACGTGAAATACACACCGCTGCTTTAGCGCACGCCGCACCAAATGTGAGCTGAATCCGATTACCCGCTGGCTGGCTGGCTGGCTGGCTGGCTGGCCGGTGGGCTGGCGGGCCGGAAGCCACCGCCCTCCTGGCGGAACCGAATACAAACAAGCTGCATCTACCTCCGGGTCGGGCCGTCCGCCCCCTCCCCGTCCGGGCGCCACTCCGGCCTCCGGGTGGCCCGGCCTCCGGTGGCCCAATATGCACCGCAGGCCGGAAACCGGAAACAACGGCGGCACTGGATAAAGACAGACGGACGGGCGCGGCGGAAGACCAGCCGCGCGGAGAGCGGCGCGGCCACCCGGGGCTCGGCGGCTCCCATTGCGGCCGGACGAATCAACTCGGTATCGGCGGAGCGGCGCGGCGCAGAAAAACTGCGTGAAAAATGAAGAGCGAAGCTGCGGGGGCCAGGGGGGCGGCCAGAAGAGAAGAACTTGGGGTGAAGTTGGCTCTCGGACTTTGTATCATGGTTTCATCCCAGTGCCGCCCCCCTCCCCTCCCTTCGCTCGCAGTACGCTGCTAATTAGAACTGTGTCAAGCACTTCGCTGTGCCGGGCTGCGCCGAGCTTGGCCGAGCTGGGCCGGGCGTTGACAGTTAATGGAGTCGCAGGCCACTCCGCTTCAGAGTGGGGCACAGTGGGAGGGAGGGGTTCAAAAAGTTTTAAAAATGAACGCAGGCTGGGCACGAGCACAAGCCTCGGTGCGGTGTCCTTCCTGGCGGCGTGCCGGCGGTGGGTAGGTCGGCCGCGGCAAGTATTGATGGCGCAGCTAGCGCGGCCTCGCCCGATGCGATATAAATGGCGGCCTCCTCAAGTTCATCGCCGAGCCTTTCTCGCACAAAGGACGGCCCTCCCCGCCCCGCCCCGCGCCGTCTTGGCCAATGCTTTTGTTTCAGTGCCGGCGAGCCAACTCGCGGAGCGCGGCCGAGGCGGCAAAGCGAGTCCAAGCGCCTGGAGGCTGCGGGGTAGGCAAACCATACGCTGGCGGTGACGGCCGGGCTGGCCCACCCTCCCGATCGCGGGCGGCGGCAGGGCGGCAGGGGAGGAGGACAGGGGGAAGGGAGTCTTCGCGCGGCATACTTGGACCCGCATTAGAAGCGGCGGCCGCAACGCAGCAGAGGCAGAGCGCGGGGGGCGTCGTCCTCGGCGTCGTCCTCGGCATCGTCTCGCTCATATTGGTGTCCGAAATGAGGGGTCCACCACTCTGGTAATCGTGTACACTTCGTCCAGTAATCATTGGTAAACACATGCCAAAACTGGTTATTTTTGCTGTTTTTACCGGCTTTTGGGTGTGTTTATTACGAAAATAGGCAAAAAATGCTCCTACGTGGCCAAAATTATAGAGTTTTTTGAGAATTTTTGTTGGGAATCTCGAGTTATCAGTAATCCTGTGTACACTCCTGAGCTGAGTGGTAGACCCCTCGGTCCGATACCATAACCTGCGCGACCGGCAGCCCGCGCTTTCGATACGTGCCACCGCGACCGCGGGTGCAGTCTCCACAGTGCACTAATGAAGTAATCGCAAGTAACAAAGTGCACCCTTTTATGTGGGCGACTTCTTCAATTGCTCTCGCTCTGCTGCACGCCCCCCCCCCCCACACACACACAGAGGCCATCCTCCCCACACGTTCGTTTCCCTGAGCCCCTCAATAGTTGCAATCGGAAATAACGGCGAGTCATTCTTCCCCCCCCCCCTACTCTCTCTCTCTCTCTCTCTCTCTCTCTCTCTCTCTCTCTCTCTCTCTCTCTCTCTCTCTCTCTCTCTCTCTCCTCTCTCTCTCTCTCTCTCTTTTCTCCCCTTTTCCGGCCGACACTCCTCTCCGTTACCGTAAGGGCCGGCGGGCACGCGAGCGGCGCCCTCCAGTCTTCCTCCCACTCGCACGCACGGCGACGCACGGGGCGTTCCGCGTGGGCGGGAGAGAGACGCTCCCTGCACCGGCGGCGCACGGCAAACCAGGCAAACGCGCGCCAAATTGGAATCAAGTGACCAGTGACGCGGGCAACGAGTGAATTGGAATGCAGCCGTGATTGCGCGGCCTCTGCCCGCGGCCCCGGGAGCCCTGCGCGCCCTGCCGGCGGATCTGCGTACTTCCGGGTACTTACAGTACTTTCCACGCGGCCGGCGCTGCAGTTTACAAACACGGGCATAACACGTTTACGTAATCATCCGGAAGTAACTTCTCGCCGCCATGCCGCGGTCGTCTCTCTGTCTCTCTCGCGCACCTTCGGATCGCCTGAGAGAGACAGCGACGAGAGCCGTCCTCGGCATAAGCCAGCGGCTCCCAACCTTATTCGGCTCGCGACCCAAAAATGGCTGCCAAACATTTGCGCGGCCTCACGGCCAAACATTCGCGACCCCACACCACCTCCCCCAGCAAAAAAATTATTGTTGTTCCGCGACCCAAAGTGGGGTCCTTGGGCCTGCCTTGGGCCTGCCTTGGGCTTGCATTGGGCCTGCCTTGGGCCTGCCTTGGGCCTGCCTTGGGCCTGCCTTGGGCCTGCCTTGGGCCTGCCTTGGGCCTGCCTTGGGCCTGCCTTGGGCCTGCCTTGGGCCTGCCTTGGGCCTGCCTTGGGCCTGCCTTGGGCCTGCCTTGGGCCTGCCTTGGGCTTGCATTGGGCCTGCCTTGGGCCTGCCTTGGGCCTGCCTTGGGCCTGCCTTGGGCTTGCATTGGGCCTGCCTTGGGCCTGCCTTGGGCCTGCCTTGGGCCTGCCTTGGGCTTGCATTGGGCCTGCCTTGGGCCTGCCTTGGGCCTGCCCTCCCCTTTCGGTCGGAGGAAAGAGCTCGCCAAGTTGCGCGCGGGCCGTCCGACCCGCCCCGACCCGCCCCGACCCGCCCCGACCGTCCGGGGGGATCTGCCTGGATCTGGCACCCGGCGTCTCCCTTGCATTTTCCTTCCTGCGAGGGCCGCGGCCAGCCAGCAGCACTCCTTGGACCTTCCTTCCCGCCGAGATTCTAGACCCGAGGTACAAAGTTATTTTCCCAAGGAAAAAGTTGACGGGAACGGAGGGAACGAGCCATGCCACGCTGCGGTGCCGCGTTCACACACTGGCCGCATTATGATCCTTCCCGAGGGACTTAGCGGGGTCCTTGAGAAGGCGAGACACGGAGCAGGGAGATCCCACCCCCGCCCCCGGTCACCCCCTTCCGCCGCCCCTCCCGCTGGACACGAAGCCCGACTCAAGCCGACGGCAGCCCTGTGGCCCAGCCGACAAGCCGCCCCGCCCCGCCGCGCGCGTGCTGTTAACTCCCTCCTTTCCGTAACTTGGGCCAGATGGCCAAAGCTGCAGGAAGACGCGCCGCCAAAACAGCTTTGCGCGCATATTCGCAGCCTTGCGCGCTCAGGCGCTGGTTTCTTCTCGCACGCGTCCGCCAGACAGTGCGCCGCGGCTGCTGGTCCGCTGGTTCATCGGTTGGGTCTGCTCTCTGTACGGTGGAGGCACCCACGTAAAAAAAAATTCTTATAGCCGCTTTCATTTTTAACATATGACGTTTAGGATCATCCGTTTGTACTCATGCAGATAGGAAAAGTTAGCAAGCTGCAGTTTGTAGTTTTAAGCATGTTAAAGGCACCGCGAAAATAAAATATCGGAAATAATTTTAATAAATTGTGAATTTGAAAAGTATCATCCCGTTTTCACGTAATCGATATTGATTTTTCTTTCTTTGCACTTCTCCCTTCGGCAGGGTAGGGTTTGGGTATCGAAACTGAACCGCAACTACGTGGGCTGGTTCGGCTCGGGAGGGCCATACAGGCAAGGGCTGGGCAGCAGGGCTAGCAGGGCCACAAGACGGACTGGGTCTGCGCTGCGTGACTTTCAGATTGCAGCCGGAACGGAAGGGAAGGGGTGGGGGACGGAAAGGGGAGGAGTGGGGGCAAGCGGTAGTAACAGCCGGTGGGTTGGCGGGGTAGTTCGGCCGTGTTTCTATTTCTTCCCTTGGCCCGATTTTTATCAGTCGCCACCGCAAGCGGCACACCGCCGCCCGGCCCGGCCCGCCTCGCTCCAACCCGCCCCACCCCGCCACGCTCGGCAACGCTCCATCGTTCCATCCCCCCGCAACCGCGCCACCACAGGACGCAACAAAGACGCGCGCGGCGTTGCACTCCGGCATCGGCTCGGGATCACTTCGGGATCGCTTCGGGATCGCTTCAGGATCAATCTATCCTAAAGCGGGGTGAGGTGAGGGAGGCAGCGGCAACCCCTGCGTGTCATGGGGGCGTTTGCCCCATCATAGGCTCTTAGGAAATATCACACGACCTGCCAAAAGAACAGTTTGAAGGGAGCCGACACGAAAGGGAAGGGAGGGGGGGGACTCTTTTCGCCACCCCGTCCCACCCCACCCCGCCCGCCTCCCTGATTTCCCCCGAGGCGTCCATCTGCACACGCCGCTCCGCCGCCGACGAAGAACACGGCGACTGATGACAAACCCACTCGGTCGCCCCGCCGCCGCGCTGCTGGTACCCGACACCGACACGCCAGCCAAAACCGCTTCTTTTCGACCACGTTTGCGACGCTACTCCACCCGAACTAGTCAAAGCCTTCCCAAGGTGGGGTGAGCGAGTAGGAGGGTCTCGAGAGCACCAGGACGTAGAGAAAAAATTCCTTTCAACGAAGCAAGATTGAACGCATCTTCGACTTGTTTGCTTTTACATGCGCTAATGTTCATGAAAAACAGAGCGATTTTTTTTATCATTAAACACATATTCTCGAAGGTCGGCTCGGGTCTGGTTGGACGCGTGGTGCGCCGCCAGCAGCTCGCTGAGGGGAGAACGATTCGGCGGCGCTCCATGGCAGTCTCTAATTCGCGCGGCCCTGCCGATGGCCCACAGCCCCACCACCGCCGGCGCTGGCACCGTGCCCGCGCCGCGCCCCACGGAGGCGCTGTGCCCCAGGACCCTGACCCCAGGCCCGCCCGCCGCCCTGTGCCGCCCTGCCAGGACACGGGCTGCAGGACTGCTGGCGGCAGGGAAGGGTACCGGCAGGGCGGCGCAGGGGTGGACATGGGCGCGACGGCAGCGCCGCGCCGCGCCGCGGGGACGGGGGAGGAGGACTCTGTGATGCGCATATTTCGTTGGCACAAAAGAGACGGGCCGGTCTGGCTCGGCGCGCGCAACGCAGCGCCACGCAGCGCCACGCAGCGCCACGCAGATCCAGCATCCGCCGAGGGAAGTGGCCAGGGCGGATAACAAAAGCCAAAGGCGAGCCAAGAACCAAGGGAGGCAAAGACGGGCCAAGGCAAGGCGGAGGAAACGCAAGGGCAGCCCTGCACGGCGCCCTGCTCGCACCCTGCCAGTCCGCCCCATGAGAGCGACGGAGACGCGGCGACGAAACGACTCTTCAGAATCAGTCCGCTGGCCGACTAGGGCCGACCTGCTGCGCTCAGGAGGACCCTGCCCCGGATGCCACAGCGCCGCACGGCCCACGGCACGGGGGGAAGGGAGGGGAGGGGCACACAGTGTCATGCGCACGCCGAAAAGAGAAAAACAGGGAGAACGACGACATAAAAAGGCGAGAAAGTTTTGCAGTCACGTCCGACGCGTGAGCCTTCGGGCGATGAGGGCTAATCGGCTGAAGGCGGCGCGGCGCGGCGCGGCACGCCAGCCCACCAGATAAGCCCTCGGACGCCAGCCTCAGCTGCCGGGCTGCCAGGGCGCCGGGTCATACATCACGGGGAAGCGGGCGAGAGCAGTGGGAGTGTGATTCCCATCGCCGCCGCCTGCCTGCCGGTCTCACCGTAATGCCTTATACCTTCGAAGACTGTTGTGGCGAGAGGCATTTTCATTATTCGGCCACTGCCTCTCCGTTTTCTCACGCCGGCCGCCTCGCTGCACAGATAAAATTCCTCATTTACGGAGGCCGTGGTGCCGCGGCGGGGAGTTGTGGGGGTAGCGGCCGAGGCGGTGCGCGTGAAATAAGGAGGGAAAAGATACTGCGCTAAGCAGCGCGGCGCATGGCCTCCTCCTCCATCCGGCTAGCTCAATCCGCCCGCTGCCTGCTACCCCGTTCGAGGTGCCGCCACCGCGAGCCGCGCCCCTCCACTCCAAGACCTCCAACATCTACCCCGGCCGCGACCGCTACCGCAGCGGCTACATATTCATTAGTGACTGACGGGTAGGTGCTGCCGCTGCTGCTACTGCCGCACCACTGCTGCCTGCTACCAATCTGTCCCTTTGGCCTTAGAGGGATCCTCCCCCTGCTACTCTGCCCGCCCAACCCCGCCCCGCCCCGCCCCGACCCCTGGCCCTCTGATGCCATTTTAATTTCGTCCGCGCCGCCATGCCGCGTCCCATCGAGAAGGTTATTAAATAATGTTTGGAATCGGAATTTGATTAGAATCTTAGCGGGATGCCGCCGTGCCCGCCTTCGATTGGACGGACGTGTTGCCCGGCCCGGGGCCGATGGCTTCAGAGGCTGCAGGACGGAGGCCAGAGGGCCCTCCATCGCGGCGCCGAGCACACTCATTCATTGAGTCGCCGAGCCGGCCGGCCAAGGCCGCTGGCCAAGGCCGCGGGGGCGGTGAACGCCTGCTGGATCCGTTAACGACCGCCGGCGTTCCGAAAACGGCGCTAACCTTTCATTAAAGTTGGTGCGTTAACGTCAAGACACGACCTCCGCGCCGTGAACCTGTCATTGGCTGTCGCACCTGCGTCCCGAGTCAGGGCCTCAGCGAGGCGGCGAGGGAGGGAGCGTTCGTCACACGAGGTCCTTCACACGTCCTTCACACCGTGGTCCTTCAGTTGGAGATTCGAAACCCTGGTTGGCTCACGCCGCCCCCCCCCCCCCCCGGGGCATTTTTACCGAGGCCTTCTCTGCATTTATGACCGAGGCGCCTTATCTTTCTTGGGTGCTATTTTTAGCGTTTCTGAAGTTTGAGCGACAAATTTGCAAACGGGGCGGATAATACTTTGTAGCGGGGCCCGAGGGAAAGGGGGGGGGGCAGATAATCTGTGCGCTGAGCGACATTGTCGTTTTTATTGGAGTTCACGGCGCCTGCACTGCGTTTCGAGTGGAGATGGGAGTGGCGGGACCAGCCAATCGTGGAGATCTTCGGCAGCACAATAGCTCAGCAGGAGAAAGTGTGGCGGCACTCGGCTGGAATCGAACCCGCGCCACTTGGAGTGGGGATCAGACGCGCTATCCGACGCGCCAAACTGGATCAAACCTGGTCGGTTTGCAGCATTCAACCAGTGTAACGAAGTAACGAACGGTCAGACGCGCGCACCGGATACGCCTTGCTCACTCTAAAATTCGGGCCGCAGTAAAGGGAAGGGGCACTTTGTCTCCGCCCAACCTTCACCGCCCTCATCCTCCAGCCCTCCTCTCCGCCGCTGACATCTCGGCTACGCCCCGCCCCCGGAGCGCAGAAAAAACAGCGAGGAACAGTGCACGCACTAAATGCGCCCTTCCACCCACCGCCCACCGCCTTCCGGGCGGGCAGGCAAATTGAAACAAATAGTCCTGCCCTCCAACCTATGCACAGTTGGCTGACTGGCGAGCTGCTGCTGCCTGTACCCAACGGGCTCTACACCGCCAAAATAAATAACAGCCGCGGCGGCACGGCGCCCTGGGGGCTGCTGGGGACGCGGTGCGCAGGGGGCCGCGCGGCACCGCGCAGCACCGCGCAGCACGTCCCCGTCGTGTCCGAGGACGTGGGCCTGGGCCTGGCCCATCACGCTTGCGCAATCACGTAATAGTGTACCCCCATCGGAATTCGTGGGGAAACAAATGGAAAGCCTCGCGGGGAATCTGGGCGGGCCATCGCCATCCCGCATGCTGCCAATGACACAGCGCGGGGCGTCGCGGGGCGTCGCGGGGCGTCGCGGGGCGTCGCGGGGCTGCGTGCGACGCCGAGCACTGCACAGTGTACACGCAGCAGCGGGGCAGCAGCGCCTCACCGTCACCGTGCCAACCACAGGGAGGGGGCGGTGTTTGAAATGGCGCTTGTTGACACGCTGGCACGTCCGAGCGGCAACACGCCGCGATGGCCCTGCGGCCGGGGTGGGCCGCGGTGGACAACCGTTCAGTGTTCTTCGCTGACGCTCCAGTCCTTCAGCTCCACTCGACCGCTCAAGTGAGTTCGTTTGGCCGGCTTGGCCACGTACCGGACAACTCAACAACGCAACAATCCGTGAAACTGTGGCCAGGACGGTGCGTGCGCTGCGCCCCACACCCAGTCCGCGCCGCGTAACAGCGTGTTTCCTCCTCTAGCATTGCGAGCCGAGTGGGCCGAGTGGGCGCCAAGTCTGCCTCTGTTTCCCGCCGTGATTGGCTGCCCGCGGGCCCGTCGGCGCGACATGCGATGCCGCGGCCAGGCACGCGACACCGCCGGGGCGCGAAACGCCGCGGCGGCGTGAATACCCCGGCCGGTGGTCAGCGGCGCACGGCTCAGGGCACCACAGAGAGGTTAGGGAGGCAGGACGCTACTTACATTTTTTGTTGGTCTCGCCGGCCACCGCGTTGACCAGCAGCAGCACGCCGACGACCGCCAGGACCACGACGGCGGTCCATCTGCGCGGCCGGCCAGCCCCGCGCCAAGGGACGGCGGCGGGGGCTGGGGGGCCGGGGCCCCTCGTCCTGAAGCTCATTCCGCGGTCAGCGTCATCTTGCCATCCCGCGGGGCGCTCGACGGCGCCGCTACCGGCGCACCGCCATGCTGCTCCAGGAGGGTCTTGGAACCGGGCCGGGCGGGGTGTGCCGGGGCTGCACCTCGACGCTGTGTGTTTCGGTGCCGACGCGACCGACGCGGCGACGCGCTGCCTGCGACGTGCCGCGGCGCGCTCTGACGCCAGGCGGCAAGCCGGCCAGCCCGCCAGCCAGGCAGCCAGCCAGGCAGCCCCGGGCAGGCAGGCAGGGCCCCACCCCCCACCCCCGGCGCAGCATCTCTCTCCGTCGCGCCACCACCGCGGCGCCACGAGTGCGACGAGGACGCGAGAAGCGGCTGCCCCGCCGCCGCGGAGGCCACCCCCCGGACGCATATCGATCCGACGCCTAGCGACGCCCAGCTAGGCCCCGCGTAGCCTGGCGTAGCCACGTTGGAGCGTCGCGGCGCTGAGGGGCGGTGGGGCCGTGAGGGGTGGTGGGCCTGTGGGGCGGCGCGCAGGAGGGGGCGGCCATTTCGCGCGCTGACTCCCAACGCGGCCCGGTACGAGCGCAACCCCACGCACCCTCTCCCCCGCCGCCCCTTCACCCACC
Organism: Stenchaetothrips biformis; assembly: GCA_030522485.1. Classification (NCBI taxonomy): domain Eukaryota; kingdom Metazoa; phylum Arthropoda; class Insecta; order Thysanoptera; family Thripidae; genus Stenchaetothrips; species Stenchaetothrips biformis. The sequence goes on from CM060087.1 coordinate 20,419,154, forward strand.
CCTTCACCCGCCCCTTCACCCACCCCTATACACGCCCCTTCCTCCCCCATTCACCTCGCAAACAGACATCCCCCCCCCCGGCACAGCTCCAGCGACGGAGGGAAAAACATGCCTGGAGAGGGAATCGTCGATCAAGATAAACAGCCCTCCACACGCCAGTTCGTTTGTCCGTTTTCCTAAATTTCGGCTGTTTATAGCTGTGTCTTTGCCCGCTGCCATTTACGGGACGTTGACTGCCCGGCAGGGCAAAGAAAGGGAGGGAATTTCTTTTCGCACCGTTTGAGATGGGACCGGGGCGGCCAGCACAAGAAAGGACTTGGTCTCGGGGTGTTTCCTAGTGTCCAGAACCCAGTTCGACGGGGAGGTTTGTCACCGAGCGTTCGAACCCTCCGAACGCATAATTCGCGCATCCCTAGTTCACGGGTGCGACAGAGAAGCCGCCGCGGGCCGCGATCTCGTACCGTGCCGACCCGAGCCTGAGTCGGAGCGTGGCCGAGCGGCGGCCGAGCGGCGGCCGAGCGGCAGCCGAGCCCCTCGTCTCCCTCCCACGGGCCGGCGACGCCCCTGGGGCGACGGAGACGCGACGTCGGCGCTTGCGGCCCACTTTCGGACGCTGAGGCCTGCGGAGGTGAAGCTGGCCGAGTCCGCCGAGTCGGCAGGGGTTGTTCACCCCTCTGATGTCGCTGCCCTCCCCCTCGCCACCCCCGCCACCGGCCACCCTCGCGAGGTAGCGCGCGCCCTCTGGCGCCGCGCGGGGTGAAGGCTCGGATGTAATGTAGGCCAAGCGCGTCGCCGCGTCGCGGCTCGCGAGGGGTAGTGGCGCCGAAAGCGCGATACCCCACGTCCGTCACGCTTCGGGGCCGTGGAGGCGCAGGCGTGGTGTAGGGCCCTTAGCCCTGGAAACCGGCGTTCGAGTCTCCTCAATTATCCTCGTTTCAAAAGCTGTCGCAGGTATGTTTCTTAAAAAGCCAGGCATCTGAGATTGGCTCCGGTATCATTCATGTTCTGAACTTTCCTAAACTTTTTTTGTTTTCATTTTTTAAATTTAATATTTTTATATTTGGTAGGGTAAAAATAGGATTCTATTTTTTATTTTACATTTATTTTTACATCGGTCAAAAGTTGGTCGGTCTCTTTTTTGTCGGGTTAGTGTGTGTTGGTCCTAGACCCATGATGAGCCGCCTCTTGTCACTTGGCTCTGAATACTTGTACGCCAAGGGGATGACACAGTTCCTCAGGTACTACTTGACCAACGGGGGTAGAAACGTCACCTGTGAAGAACCATAACAAAGATAGCAGCGTGGTAAAAACACAAAGCAATCGCTTATTAACTTTTAGAAGAATCACCTTGTGGGCATGTGCTGAGCCCCACGAGGAGCGGCATGTCCGCGATGAACTCGATGTAGTCGCCCTGCCGCGCCGGACTGGGCTTGCAGAAGTACTGGTGGGTGTCCTGCAGCAAACAGTCAAGCAAGTCGGATTGAGGTGAACGACGGGAACGCCACGCCCCGGCTGCCCCGGCCATCGGGATCGCGACGCACCTTAGTGAAGCCCGTGCACATGAAGATGTTCCACACGTCGTGGACGTCCTGCTCGCCGAGCCCCGCCTCCTTGGCCGCCTTCGTGAGGTACGAGTGACACGAGCCCCAGCGCTCCGTGCCGGTGATGAGCTTGTAGGTGTAGTCGTCGCAGCGTGTGCCTGGTTGACAGCGTTCAGATAGAGTCCATCTGACAGACGAGGACGGAGGCGTGAAGCGCAGAGCGCGCGTGCGAGAGCGTTGGGTTGCCCACCACCAAGGCGCGAACGTCCCGCGCGCTTCCGCCGCCGCCGGGAAGGCAGGCGACACTTGTCACTCCGCGCTCGGCTGGCTCGGCGGCTCACCGATGACATCGTGCACGCCCGCGCCGTCCGCGTCGATGCCGTACTTGATGGAGTCGGCCACGACGGTGGCCATGGGCCGCAGGTAGGGCAGCACGCTCCACAGCCGGTCGTAAGTGGACAGGTGCGAGGAGTGCAGCTGCCGCGTCTTGCCCGAGTAGAAGCGCTCGGCCGGGTTGTCCAGGTTCCAAAAGTTCATGTCACCCACCTGCAGGGACACGCGAACAACACGCGGAGTGGGTAAAAGACTTTGCCACTTGTAAGGTCGTCTTCAGTTTGCCTGTCGGGTTACCTGCGATCCCGCGACTAGAGTGACGCGGCAGAGGTCGCCCTGCTGCATGGTCCACGTCATCGCGGACCTCTTGGGCACCACGAAGTCCTGCACGACATCCCCCAGTAGAGCAGCGCTCCTCTTGCCGTCGTACTCGGCCCGGTCCACCTGGAGCAGAAATGACATCAACAGGGTGAGGCCCGAGGGGTTCCTAACCGGCGAAAATCGGTGGACGCGGGTGAAAAAGTCATTAAAAGTCAAAAAAGTCAAAAAGTCACAAAAGTCAAAAAAAGTCAAAAAAGTAACAGGAAAACCACCATCAATTCTCAGAAAAGTCACGATACAGCCTTTAAAAATGCTAAAAGTCAGTGAACGCTGGTGGAAAAGTCAAAAAGTTCCAGGGCAAAATAGACGCAAAAAAGTTACAAAAAAGTAAAAAAAAAATATCATAAAAGTCAAAAAGTCACTTTTGACTTTAAGTCAGTGTACGCTCGCCTCGCCGGTTCGGTTAGGAACTCCTCGGTGTGTCACTTCCCTGCGTTTCTCCAAAAAAGACTGGTCGTACCTGCGCTGCCGGCGGCTTGTCGTAACACACGACGGGCTTGTGGTTCTCGAACACGCGCTTCTTGTCGCCGCGGCCGCACCAGCCCGCCTTGGAGTCCACGGTCCGGATCATCCTCCTGGAGCAAACTGAGAGTGGCTTGAGTGGTCGTCCGCCCGCTCTGGCTCCAACACCAACAGTGGCGGGCCTTCGTGCCGGGGTCACGATCGGCGTGGCGTCGACTGGCATGATAAGCAGCGGCCCGGCCACCTCGCGAGGCCTCAGCCAGAACCAGCCAGAACCTGATTAGAGCCAGATAAACAACGCGCACCTCGTCACCGGCCAGATCTGGCCCGGCGGCCCGGCGGACTTCGGCCGTGGCACTGTGTTCGTCAGCCGAACCAGCGGTTGCGCAATAGGAGCGCGCCGACAAGGACTCGCGCACTTGTGGGCGCTGGCACACTGTAAAACAAACTTCCTGGCGATACTCCGCGCCTTGAGACTGTTCTGGCAGCGCACTGCATAGATAACGGAAAATGTCATGCATAATTGAAGTATTTTTTAGGGCACTGTGCGCATGTAATGATCATTACGCGCTGCACCGATCGCGCATTTCTTTGCAGAGCGCTTGGAAGGCAGTTCCAACGCCGCATGCAGTCTTCAATCGGAGTGTGCCTGCTCTCGCGCGCCGAGGAGTAGCGACGGCACGCTAGCTTCGGCCAGTGACAGCTGCTTTGCCACTCACCGAAGCTCGTCGTCGTCGCTCGGCAGATCTGGGTGAAGACTGCGGTTTCTATCCTTCTGCCAGCTGACGAACACCTGCAATTGCCCCCACCCATGTCCAGTTCGTCGCGGCCAAGGTGAACGAGCCGCGATCAGGAAGCGCGGTGCGACTGTCAGTGGGTCGCGAGGCTCGCGAGAGGCGCGCCCGCGGCCTGCGCGTAGGCAACCCATCCGACGCCTCGCCACGGCGGGCCAGGCGGACGCGATGCTCTCGGCGCCGCGGCCACGCATCGCGGGTCGTCCGTCGCCGAGATGCGTCGTCGTCGCGGTCCTGGGCGGCGCGGCCAGCAGCGCGAGGGTCATCGCGGTGAAGCGGATCAAGCGTCCAAGGATTGGAACGGAACCGGCAGCCTGCCCCCGCCCCGCCCCGCAGCGGCTTGCCGGCGGGGCTCGTCGCGTACTGCGCGTAAAACTGCTGCGCGGGATTAGTAAACAAGGCGGTATAAATAGAGACGTGCCCGCCGTGCCCCACGCCTCAGCTGTGTGGGCTGCTTCCCCCCCCCCCTCCAACTCTTTTACCGTCACAAACAATCGCGCACGCGACCGAGCGACTGGCAGCGCAGAGCGGGACGGGCCGGGACAGGCACTTGCTGCTGGAGCGCGGCCGTTTGACTGTCCCACTGAAAGACTGAAGGCCCAGCTCCGTGCGCCGCTCTGCTTCAACAACTGCCCGTCCCCCGTGGACGGCCGCGCCGAAAATAGAGCAAGCCGCAGTTGGATAATCGCTATCGTCCGCTCAATGCGCTTTACTCTTCCTAATGCTGCCCAGATTAATTGAAACCAATTCAGAGGGGAGGCCAAGGGCACAGCGGGGCACGGCAGGTGGAAGAGAGCGCGCCATATTGGGGACGCTTGACGGGGCTCTAAATGGTCCGTCGAGAAATTGGAAAATTGGACGGGCTTAGTCGTCCCAATCAAGGCCGGCCGAATCGTGTGTACATTGGTGCAGGCTGATTCCGAACAGTGCTTTCGGGCCTTCCATCGCGCTCTTGGAGCGTTGGGACGGAAGAGACAGGGCAACGACGGAGCGCTGTTCGGAACCAGACTGGGTGAGCAGCAGAGCGCCAGCAACAGGATGGGTGTGTGTCGGTGTTTTATGCTAAGGCGAAAGACCCTTGTTGTCATTGCGAGGCGCCAGGCTTATCTCAGGATTTACGTTCTTGTTGGTCCGACAGGTGCAATGTTGTTGCCGGGAAAATGTTTTCTGGCCATCACGGTTAGACTCGGTCTTGAAAGATTCAGGTCCGGAACGCGTCCTTGGGGTACCAGGACACCTACCTGTTTCCAGGACGGGGGTGGGTGGCGAAATTCAACCAGTTTGCCGTTTGGTCCTGGAAACGGGTAGATCGAGGAGTTTCAATATCGACGCTTGCATAGCGTGTGGCATGTTACCATGCTAGCTGAGTGGTCAAGGGGCCTCGGCCAATGCCGGCGAGTTCCGGGTTCGATTCCGGATGAACAACAATTAGCGACTGTGGGTCACCTTGCCCAGTGAAACATCGCCTTTCTCTTCGAGTAAAAGTGCGACTGTTCCTCGCCGGGTACGAATCACTTGGCGGCGCAATGCGCTCAACGACCCTGTTGACGAAACAGATTTATGCTCATGACGACTCTCGTTGAGGAGGCCTGCAAAAGAAACGGCAGTCACGCTCAAGAGCAGCGATGCTGTCACGCTCTTCGCAAGTGTGTGAACCAATTATACCTTTATGGAAAGGACATCACAATGGGAGAGGAGGGAGCGACGCCCCCCAGTGCGTTGGAGCGGCACCTTCCTACCAGCATCCTGGTGGTCGTGGACATCGTCCTCAGCTCGCCGCCACCTTCCCGCTTGGCTACCAGCATCCTGGTGGCGGTGGTCATCATCCTACCAGCAGCACGCTCTCCTTCTCCTCCTTCCGCTCCCGCGCCACTCGGCTCGGAGCGCACAGAGGGGCGATATCCGTCCCTCCAGGCGGCAATGGCTTTAGCCGCTGGCCCTCAAGACGGGCCGCTGCTCCCACGCGTTGGCGTTGACGACGCGGGTTCAAACACTGGCACCACTGTCCGCGTCGTCCGTTTTTTCGGGGCAGCTGAACGAAGCACGCGACGGCACGCTACCCGAGAGGCCGACGGCAGGCCGACGGCAAGCCGATGGCAGGCCCATCGCGGCGGCCGGCGGCCAGGGGGTGTGGCGCGGGCCGCGGGCCGCGGGGCGGCGGCGGGGCGCGGCAGGGGACGCGGGGCCGCCGGGGCCGGCGTGGCTGGCATGGCCCAGGCCCATACGCTGCAGACGTGCCAGTCGCGTTCTAACCTTACTTTGCGTCGCAGTCGCCAGCCGCGAGCCGCGTCAGGGCAGCCAGTCGCTCAGCGCGCCAACGACCCCGCACCTGCCGCCCTCGCCGCCCCCGCCACCCTCGCCCCTCTATGAGTGCTCCCGCCCTTCCCCGGCCGTAGTGGACGTCCTGGCCGCCCCGCCCGCGCCGTGACCCTGCCCTTAGCGAAGCCAAGCCGTCTGCGCCGCCCGGCGCCTCCAGGCGCGCCAGTCCAGCAGCAGAGCGCCGCGCCAACAACATGAGCACCCCGGAGGAGAAGAGAACGCAGCTGCGGCGGCGCTCCAGTGTGGGCGGCTGCACCGAGATCAAGGTAAACATACGGCACGTCAACGACGTGCTGCGTGACGCCTCTGAGACCGCGCCGACCGACAGCGACCAGGGGGTCAGCCGGGTCGTCCACAAAATGAGATGATAGATGAAATTCCGGCTGGCATTTTGTTGAGGGTAGTCCGCGAGCCCGGTCGATTCGAGCGCGTCCCGCAGACACCGCTGCCCGCGATGCTCCGCGCCCTCCTCGAGGCGGCCGCGGTGGAGGCCGTCGGCGTGGCCGTCGGCCAGCATGGAATCGAGCGGCGGGCCACACCGCACCTGACCCCGCCGCCATAACGCACGTCCTTAGGCCGCTGGGCGGACACGCGCTGGACTCGACCATGGCTGGCAACACTGGCCCGGTCGGCCAGCCTGGCTGAGGCCAAGACTGCCATGAAGTAGGACGCCGCGCGGGTCGATACCGAGCCGGACGCTCATCGATATTGAATGGCACCTCGGCGTCGCCATCGGCGCCATCGGAGACAAGGCGGAGCCTATTTAGTGGAAACGGGAAGGGAAGTCGGTCAGTTCTTACCGGATTAACGACGCAAACGCACCCAAGACGCATCGAATTAGAGACATTTTTGACAGTCGGGTCCAAGCACCGGTTTGCGCGGCCAACCGGCTGCCCTCCGCGCGCTGCCCTGCCTGGCCCTCGGCCTGGCCCCATTGGGGCCGCGCGCCGGCCGCGGCCTTTGTTGACGCGCCGGCCGGCCGCTCATTCAGTGCCGGCCGGGTGGGCCGGGTTCACTGCGCCGCGTCCACTCTTGTTTTTCCAGCGCGGCCAGCGAGCCAGGCGGCCAGCGCAGCGATTCAATGACATGTCGCACAAAAACAACAACGAAATGAAATGCGCAGTAGCGCGGCCAGTGCGGCTGAGTCGCCACAGACGCGCGGCTTTGCTCAGCACATTTGCCTGCCTATCTTCCTGTCTGTGTGTCCGTCTCTGTCTGTGTGTCCGTCTCTGTCTGTGTGTCCGTCTCTGTCTGTGCGTCCTCTCTGTCTGCTTCTGGGTATGTATGTATGTATGTATGTATGTATGTATGTATGTATGTATGTATGTATGTATGTATGTATGTATGTATGTATGTATGTATGTATGTATGTACCCCCGCCCCAAGTAAAAACACTGCGATGAACTCTGTGTGAGTGTGTGTGTGTGTGTGTGTGCGCCTGTGTTCATGATTCGTGATTGAGAGGAACAAGGGGCAGCCTGATTAGTGTCATGTGCGCCATCCTGCAGCATCCGTTCCGTCATCCCTGTGACTGAAGTAAACAGTTTGGAGGCACATGTCGCGCGGGGAGGAGGCGGGGCGGGGGCTGCACGGCGGAGGATGGAAGGAAGCAACAGCAGCAGGATCAGCCACTTGTTGACCACCTCTCGGCAGCCGGTGCGTCTCGCACTCACATCAACGCGATAACACGAGGCCTGTGTCCCATAATGGACGAGAGCCACGGCGTGAGGCTCCGCTTTTATCCCGCGCAGAAGACCTACGCGGCTCATCACTAGAAGCAGTCAGTCGGGGGGCAGCGCACGGCCGTCTAATATTAGCAGCGGCGACGCAGCGAGCGGGGCGTGGTGGCAGCGGCGCGGCCCGCTGGCCGTGGCGGGGCGTGGCGTGGCGGGGTGGGGCGTGGCTCAACGGGGCAGGAGAGCACCGGTCCGGGTCGGTGTGCATCGGTCCGCGACGGGGTGCAGGTAAAGGTCACGACGATGGCCGTGACGCCGTGGCGCGGACACTGCCTGGAGGGGCGCCGGCCCGCAGTGGGCACAAGCCCACCGCCAGACGGCCCTCCGGCCCTGCAGCCCTGGAGTCGATGCGCCCTTGAAGGGCGAGGCCGGCGAGGTCGGCGAGGCCCTCGAGACTCTCCCCAATCAATGCAAGCAAAGGTCGCTCCAAAAGCAAGGCTGAGGAGAAGGAGAAAGCAGCGTGTGAGATCGGAGTATTTCCAGAAGAGTGTCAGTATTTGAACCGAGGGGGAAACAACTGGCCAAAAGCATGTACACCAAAAATTAAATTTCAAAAATATTCGAAAATTTTGAAAAATTTAATTGAAAATTTAAAAAATTTCTAAAGATTTATTGTAAAAAAAATCACGAAATTGTCTTTCCAGGACCGACCCGGAAGAACGGTGTGGTTTCGCCCTCGGCACAATAACACATGGTACAAACACAAACATACGCCAGTCTCTTTAAAATTTTGTAAAAAAGAAAAAAAAAGAGTTTAAATAAAAATGGAACACTTCGACCCCCCCCCCCCCCCGCCTGCTTGACTCCGGTGTTCGGATATGGAAAACGGTGTACCCGGGCGCTGGCGATCGTGTTTAACTAAAAATAAATCTAAAAATGGAACTCTACACCCCCTCCCCAGTCTTAATGGGGAGGCCTCCTGCTTTACTTCGGTGTTCGGGATGGGAACCGGTGCTATCAGGTAACTGGGGTTAATCCGATCCAGCGACTTCGATATCGTACGCCGGGGGACCCAGTAGGACCCGAGCCGCCGACACGGCCCAACATGGGCAGAGTAGAGTAAGGCAGAGACGATAGAGAGACAGAGAAAGAAAGAAAGAGAGAGTAGTTTTGGGAGCTTTTGTTTGCGCAGGCTGGTCGGTACCCAAATGGTACACCCGCTGTCCGGCGCTCCCAGACCCGAACATGCAGTCAGTGGGCCAGCTTCAAAGGACTTATCAACTCCATCCGACGAATCGGAATGGACCCACTCGCGACCAATCTCGAGTGGCTGGCTCGATCGGGGATCGAACCAGTGCCGAGGCCAATCCGCCGAAGCGGACTGCTTTTTAGACACCCGGGTGTAATGGCCTGGATTGAGCCTAGACCACTACACCACCCTGACTTGCACGTCTGCCGAGTGTTGGACGACGGGTTTGAGTCGCAGTGGGAGGAAGCCAGTCGAAAAATGAAAGGAACAATTGGGATTCGATCCCCGGACCTTTTGGTCGGGGTCGGACGCCTTAACGCCCTCAGCCACCACGGCTCATGTCTGACGCCGATTGAAGCGGGTTCTTGACGCGACAATGAGCAGCGGTCAGAGAAAAAAGTTGTGAAGTAATAAGACTTGAACCGCCGATCCTCATACCGGGAATCTGACGCGTCTAGACCTCCAGCCACCACAGCACATGATGATCGCGCATTGCTGTGGGTTTGAAGCACACTGGCGGAAAGAGTGAAAAATAATAAATGTTTTCCCATATCGGAACACCAAAAATTTCAAAAAAATCAAAAAATTTCAAGAAATTTTCTAACTTGTACACAAAAATTTTGAGTTGTTTCCCCCTCGATTTGAACACGGACCCAGGAAGCTTTCCGGGCGACACGCATTCATTTTCGTGCGGTCGGCCGACGGGGTGAATGCCCTTATCGACATGCCAGGAAGCCCTGGCACGGGGTGGGGTGGGGCGGGGCGGGGCGGGGCGAGGTGACCCCGCGGAAGGCGTAGAAGAAGCTCCTAACCCTGCGAGGAGGGGGTGGGGGTGTCCGTCAACGGAACCGACAGGTCATTCCTCCGACCACCCTGGCAAAAACACAAAACAGTAAAAAGTCTGCCGAAAAACAATACAAGCGTCCTTTACGCAGAGATCCAGATCGAGTTGTCTTTCCATTCGGTGTGACTGTGAGACTTGGCCTTGAGGTCTCCTCCCCACTGGGCACCCCCTGGTCAGTGATTACCTCCTCCGTTGCGCTCTACCTACCCATGCCGCCGCACAGCGCCGCCCCCCACTGGCCACAACACGCATTGATCCGATCCCGCGGATGCCTGGGGCTGAAAGTAAAGGCGCACCGGGCTGGGCCCCACGGGGAAAGGGCCGCCCCCACTCCGCCCCCACACCGCCCCCACTCCGCCCCGATGGCCCGCCCCCGATAGCACTTACAGTGCCATTTGGGTGAGTCCACGGTGGGGCGGGGTGGGGTCAACGCACGCCCTCGCACCGTCACCGCGCTCGTTCAAAATATTTTGTTGTTGTTGTTGTTCTCGCGTGAATTTGGGCTTCATTTGGTCGGCCAGGCCGGGCAGGTGATAAGCAGGGCCTGCACTGCTGGCGCCGCTGCGCCGCTCGCCGCGCGTTGTTGTGGGCAGCGGGGCCTCGGTCTGCGGGGTGAATGGGGAATGCGCGACGACGGGCCAGAAGCGAGGCAGCAAGGCCTGGTCGGCCAAGGGCGGCGCGGTCATGTTGTGACGGCGCGGCGGCAGGGAGCGAGCCCGGCTGTGATAGCGCCGCGTGGAGCCTGCGTGGCGTTGGGCAGGTCAGCCACGACCTTGGCGCCTCGGCGCTTCGCAGCGAGTCGCGCTGGTAAAAACAAGAAGCGCCTCCTCGATTGGCGGTGCCGGCTGCAGTCGTGGCCACGGCCCCCGGGGTGGGCGTGGCACGTCCTGGCCGTCCCTACGCGCTGCGAAGGAACTCTCACGAGTATCTCGGCCTGGGTGACCTTCTGGAGAGCACACAGTGGCAGCTCGACCGGCAGGTGTGTCGCCGTTATCGCCGCAGCGGTCGCGCTCCGTGCCCCGGTCGGCCCCGGTGCAGCGGGAGCAGGGGGCGGGGCGGGGCCGGTTGAAAATAGCTCCACAACTGAATGATTGCGGCACAGGATGAGTGTCCTCGCGTCCAGTCGGGAAAAGCGGAGGACAGAAGGACAGAGAGCGAGAGAGAGAGAGAGAGAGAGAGAGAGAGAGAGAGAGAGAGAGAGAGAGAGAGAGAGAGAGAGAGAGAGAGAGAGAGAGAGAGAGAGAGAGAGAGAGAGAGGGGGGGGGGGGGGCGTGGTGGACCGCCAGACGGCAGTGGCGAGGCGAGCGCCGGCTGAGTAGGCAACCCAACGCACTCCGCCGTGCGAAACGCTGCCAGCTCGCCGGCACCGGCAGTGCTTGGACTGGGACGTCAGCACGGCAGCGCAGCCAGGCCGGCAGGCAGGCCGGCAGCCAGCCGGCAGCCAGGCCGCTAGGCCGCCAGGCCCGCAGGGTCACACGAGATAAGCGCAAGGGGCGCGTCATCGTCATCGCTCAGGGCGCGCCTGTTGCCTGCATTCTTACGGAAACAATGCCGTGCGTGGCTCGACCTCCGGCAAGGAGTGTGGGACTGCCGGCCGCCGGGAGGACTCCAAGGCCGTCCTGAGGGGTGCGGCCGCACGGGCATCCTTTGACGCTTCTTCCGAGGCACAAGATATTCGCAGCAGAGTGGCCGCCGCCGCCGGTCGACACTGGACGGCCGCCCGAACACAATACGGCGGCGACGCTGCGACGCACTACCCCGCCCCGCCCCGCCCCGCCCCGCCCCGCTGCGCCCCGGCCACCCCCGGCAGACTCACCCCATAGCCTCGTTCCCTGCGCCATCCCACACACCCTAGTGGTTCAGTCCCAGACCGCACCCCGCCCGCGTCGAACGGCCTTCCTGGTCGGCCGCAGACCCGCAACAAGTGGCGACGCCGCTCTTCTTCTGCTCACGCGGCACCACCGTGCGCGACGCACGCGCGACGCACGCGTAGCGAGCCAGCCCCGCGATGGTGAGTGAAGGATGGCGGCGCTGTTTTGTGTTTATGAACCGCGCATGCCGCACGAGCCCGCGCCCTTCAAGGCCCCCTCCCCCTCCCTCCGCCTCGAAACCCGTTAATGGCGCCACCCACCGCACGCGGCGCCACCACGACCAGGGAGCCCCCGCCCCTATCAGGCATCCTTGTCCGCCACCCCGAGGCACCCCAGGCGCCCCATCCAGAAACTAGAACGCAAAAGCAGCAAATTGAGGCGGAAATGGGCATTGTCCTTCACGGCGCCTTGGCGGCTTCACAGCACGCCCGCCGGATTGATGTTGACATGGACGCTCATCTTGTTCCAGAACTACATCGTCTCGTCGGAGCGGTGCGGCGACCTGCACGTGCACGTCCAGGGCGAGGTCAGCCAGCAGGACAAGCGCGCCTGCTTCCTGACGGTGCACGACCTGGGCACGAACCGTGAGTGGCGAGTGGCATGACGTCACCGGGGTCGGAAGGCGCTGTGAGATCTGGTCGCAACGCCATTGTCTCTTTCCAGACCGCTCGTTCCTGGACTTCGTCAACACGCCCTGCATGCAGGAGATCAAGGACCGATCCATCTTCATCCACGTCGATATGCCGGGTCACCATGACAACGCCGACAACCTGCCTGAAGGGTGAGATTTTCGTCTTTTCGATGGAAACCCTGTCCGGGGGCGCAGCGGCGACTCACTCCATGTCTTGACGTGTGCACCCAGGAAAGATTACCCGACGCTGGACGTGGTTGGCGAGGACCTCGTGACGGTGCTCGACTTCCTGCACGTCAAGTACGTGGTGCTGCTCGGAGACGGCGCCGGCGCCAACGTCCTGGCGCGCTTCGGCCTCAAGCACCCCTCGCGCGTGCTGGGCATGATCCTCATCAACTGCACGGGGAGCGCCGCCTCCGTCATGGAGACCTTCAAGAACAAGGTGGGGACTGCGTCAATACCTTGTGGGTTTGCCCACTGTGTAATTTTGCTTTCCTTCATCCTGTTTGCGTGCACGTGATTCCCAACTCCAGCACCGCCAATAAGAAAGTAAACATATTTTTGTTTTGTTTTCCACTTGCAGACAATTAACTGGAAGAGCAACGACACGGTGTCGTCCTCCGCCGAGCAATACCTCGTGTTCCACAAGTTCGGTCACGTAAGTGCAAGTGCAAGTACTTGCATGGTTTGGGTTGGCTAATTGAACAAAACCCCATTAAAAACATAATAATTTTGTTTAAAATCTGGATCAATTTACAGAAATATTACAATTTGGAGTATCAACTTGTTTTAAAACTGTAAATTGTAAAATTTATGTAAAATGACCCATCTGTTTTTTTTTTTGTCTTCTTTGTTTGTTATTATTTTTACAGTTGTTTTTGTGCGTATTTTGTTTTTAAAGTTTAATGCTGCCGATTTTTTTATTATTTATTTAGGGCAGATGGGGTTGTAAAGCAGTGATAAACGTGAAAATGCTTGGGTTTATTCAATGAAAACTAAAAGCTTGTCCGACATTGGACGCTGCTATGCAAATGGAACTGCCAAGCAAACTTGCAAATTTCCAACACACGAGAGCCGATGTCCTGCCCGAGTTCCGTCCCCTCCTCGTTGAGTTTTGCTGTGTGCATGTGGAGGATTCGCTGCATGATGACTCGAACCCGCTGGAAACGAAGTCCTTCTTGACGTCCTCGAAGTGCTGCCTGTGCGGTGGTCACGAAGCGTAGGATGCAGGGAAATCAGCCAAGGGACGCGGAAACTACTTTCCCTCATTTACCACGAGCCCTCGTTACTCTGTGACGGCTGGGGAGCGCTACCGAGCCGCCGCTAAGCCTTGGTATCTCACGACACCCGATTATAATGTCACAGAATAGACACCTTCTACGATAAGCGCGGGGTTGAGGCTTTTTGTGGCACGATAACAATGCAACCACAGTAGTCACCTCCCGTCACAAACGCCCTGCCATGCCCCCCCTCCCTCCCTCGTCCCAAAATATCCCTGTGCTATGGCTAATTTTTGTGGTTCCCGCATGTGCTCCGGGTTGCTCGCTGCGCGCACCTGCAGGTGGTTCCGGATGAGGTAAGTCTGACCGCCAGCTGGAGCTGTGGATTTCTCGCGCTTTCATTACAAAACAGACTAAATAAATGTGCGTTTTCCCTGTGACACTTAAAATTTTATACTACCAGCAACACAGGTTGGAAATTCACAAAATAATTTTTGCCAAAAGATTGTTCTGGAATTTTCCAAACTAGCGTGTTTTTTTAAACATCAGTGTACACGACGCGGCGTCGGTCTGCAAAAGCACGCAATGATTGAGCCTTTTTTCCGCCGGCAGCAAGTCAACAACGACTCCTCCCCGGACAAGGAGCACGTCGTGGAGGAGTTCGTCCAGCGGCTGCACAGCACCACCATCAACACGAAGAACCTCAAGCAGTACGTGCAGGTGTTCATGAAGTAAGTGCGCGCCCCTCGCTGCCCTGCCAGTGTGCACTCACACACTCACACACTCACACTGACGCGCTGCGCAGGCGACAGGACTTGCCGCTGGCCGAGGCCAAGACGGACGTCCTGCTCATCACCGGGGTCCTGAGCGCCTTCGCCTCGGTCGTGGAGAAGCTGCACAAGGACATGGACAAGGAGAAGGTCACTCTGCTCAAGGTGGAGCGGGCGGGTGACGTCCTGACGGACGCGGTAAGAAGCCCATTCGTCTTTTGACGTCCTTGGCACTCTCAGAGTGACGAAGTGATGGCCGTGACTGAAATGATGATGGCGAGGAATGCTTCATCGCCCAATTTTGCTGAAGAAATCGGGTGATGAGGCCTCTCTTGCCCGAAATTGGGCAATGATCATTTCCGTTCTTCAAATTTTCATGATTCTCCAATGACGGAATGTCCGGTCCGCGTTCAGAATCAGTACTAATTGTCGCCACTGTGCCCGCAGCCGGCCAAGGTGGCGCAGAGCATCCTGCTGTTCTGCAAGGGCCTGGGGCTGCTCACGTCGGTGGCCATCGGCGTGGACCGGCAGCGCACCTTCTCGGGGTCGTCCGGCGAGGGCGAGTCGCTGGGCCGGCGGCGGCTGTCGCGCGGCATGTCCATGGAGGAGTACGACAAGCCCAACATCCGCCGCCTGTCGCTCACCTGCGCCGACCCGCCGCCACCCGTGCCCGCCGCCAACCGCGCCAAGTGAGCGCCCAGTGTCCCGGCCCCCTGGACTCGGGGACGACGGCGACCTTGTCGAGGGCCAGCGCCGCCGAGGCGCGCGGCCGCAACGCTCGTCGTGCTTGCTGCCTCGCCGCTTTGGAAGAGAGGACCCCTCGGGGCGCGTTTCGGCGCGTCAACGACGTACTTCCGATCAATGCTTTGTCGCTCTGTCTCTCTCGCTCCCGGAGGAACGCCTCGAGTGCGAGAGACACAGGGTGATGATGTTCGGAAGCAGCCTTCTCGCCCCCGAGCGTTCCAGCGTCACCAGCTACCCAAGAAGCATTACAGTGTTCCCTGAAGATTATGATGTGAGAGAGTGCGTGCGAAGATGTGCGTGGTTGTGGCAGAGGAGACCCCGCCGATGGACAATGTTAGATTAGTGCACAAGTGTAACTACACCTAGAGCTTTTGTAGTCAACCCGTGTTCCTTTCTTTTCGTTGTTTTGTTCCTGTTTTTTGTTTAAAGACGTACACTAATTCTAGAGTCAACTGTACGGATGCAGTGTACAATGTGTTGTAATGTAGGAAGAAAGCATTATACTATATGTATCAAGTCTTAGCTTAAGCATATCAGCGCGTCGGTGGTCGTTTCTCATTCCAAAGAATTAACAAAACTATAAAATACGAGGTCACACAGAAATGACCATCGGTCCGTCGTTGTAAAATTATAATCAGTATAGTTTTTTTTCGAAGAGAGATAAAAGCTCCATAATAGTCGCCTCTTGAGGACCAGTTGCATTTCAGAGAGATACAGTATACATACCAATAAAGAAATACTTCTGTTCTCGTGCCAAACTCTGTTTGTATGTCGGTCCCCAGCCCCGGTCCAGGCCGCGCGCTCACCTCGCCCCGCCGGTGCCTGTGGCAGCCGGTGGTACCCGATGACTCACCTCCCGGGCCAATTACCCATCCCACACAGACGAAAAAGGAAAACAGAAATAATATCCGCGTTTCAGATTTCCAAGTGCCTCTTCGTGCGCCATTTGGAGTGAGTTCGCGTGTCGCTCGGCGGCAGTCGGCGTCTCACCTTTTTGCCGGCGAAGATTGGGGGGAGGGGGGGGGGCATCGACTTGTTTTCA
This sequence comes from Stenchaetothrips biformis, assembly GCA_030522485.1. Lineage (NCBI taxonomy): Eukaryota > Metazoa > Arthropoda > Insecta > Thysanoptera > Thripidae > Stenchaetothrips > Stenchaetothrips biformis. Next base: position 20,435,031 of record CM060087.1, read on the forward strand.
ACTGGCGCGTGCGAGTGACGCGCTCCATGCAGCGACTGGCTGGACTCAATCAGAAGCGTTATCACAATGAGGGATGGGACGCCTAGGCCTTGGAGGGGCCGTTGTGCCGGCGGCATGCCGGCGGCCAGGGCAGCCCAGCCCGGGGTAGGGGGCGGCCGTCGGGCAGCAGCGAACCGCCGCCCCGACAAAATAAAATTGAATTCCCCGCGTCGGCCGGCCGGCCAGCAGGGCCATTCCGAGCGCGCTCGCGCGTCATTCCGTCTCTGTCGTCGGCATCGCGGCGGTCCGTGCGGGAGCGAGAGAGACAGACAACGCTGTTTCGGTCTGCAGTCCCGAGCGAGAGGGACTTCAGCCTCACGGCGTGCCGCCGCACTGAGCGAGAGTAGGGATGGCTCCGGTATTTTATTGGTCGGTATTTTTCGGTATTATACGGTTTTAAACCCGGTATTAAACTGGGATTTCTGAATTTCGTGGTATTTTACGGTTTTAAACTGGCATTTTTCAGTATTTTATTCAGTTTAAAACCCATTAAAAATACCAAAATATTTAATATCGGTATTTTACCATCCCTAAGCGAGAGTCCGTCGCTTGGGCGGACGGACGCGCCTGCTTCGATCGTGGCCGCGGCCGGCCGTCACCGCGGAGGGAGATGCTTCTAGGCTATCGCCGCGTATCTGGCACTGCTTAATCCGGCAGTTAGGGGAGTCGGCGGCCCTGCCTCGACTCAGTCCCAATCTTTGAACCCGATTGGCCGGACCGCCGGGCCCGCCGACCAATCACTGACCTCCTTTTCACCAGTGTGGGGGTAATTGCGGGTAATTATGATTTGGGGAAGCGCTTGTCTGGCTTGTCGCTAGCGGAGAGTTGGGCACAGTAGCGCCGCGCCGCCGGCAACCTCGCCGTGACGTCGCTGCGACACGCAAGACAGTCCTCGCTTCGTCGAAAAGGAGTGCCAGCTCGACAGAAAGTCGAATATCTCGAGGACGGACCGCGTGACGGAGCGCTCGACAAAGACGGGCGAAATTCGGAAATCGAATTTGGAAATTAAGTCCATTCATTGAAAGGTTGGCAACGCTCCCCGAGATGACACTGGGCTTCCGCTGTCGTCCGGAGTGCAGGTGCCCCGAGGTGCCCCCGGTCCGGCGGGCGGCACGGGGAATGCCGGGGAATGCAACCCGTCACGCCGCGGCGCCGCGCGACGTCCACGAAGCACGCCGCTTGCTGCCTCCGCGTGCGAGAACGACTCCCAGCGCGGCCGGCCCAAAACAACGGCCGCGGCTTTCCGCCAGGGTCATTGGCTTCACCCCCTTCGGCCCCTTCGGCCCCTTCGGCTCGCCATCAGTCGAAAGTGTAACGACCAAACGGTATCGCAGTACAACATGTGATACGAGCCGGGCAGGACTCTGGCCGGCCGGCCGGCTCGCCGCCGGGCTCGAGGCTTACAGCGAGCTCTGTGCGCGGTGTTTGGTGTTTACACTCGATTTGCAGGTGTATAAATAGGAGCCAGAGGACAGCGAGGACCAGGCCAGCCCGGCAGCTGCAGCACTTTGGCACCCCGCGGAAGGTCAACCCAGCCAGGTCAACAGTATAAACTTGTTTTTGTTTTTCGTAATTATTTTCGAGTGGGAGGTAGCGTGGGTAGTTACCGCGAGCACAAATAAGACGGTAGCCCTCACTCCGCCAGTGCGCTGCGGCGGAGGCGTCGCGTCCGAAAAGAGTGCAGCGCGCGCGGTGTTCGAACCCACGGCTGTGATACGCATCAAGTACAGTGCGGCTGCCGCTGCGCCAGGCTGCGCTAGGCCTCGCCGCCATTGGCAGCATGATACTTGTAGCCGGTCACGTCGCTGCTGTTTTGGTCCGATCTGGCGGCGTCCGGACGGCAAGCGTGACGAGGCGCCACCGTGCCACTGTGCTCCGGACACCGCGGACGCGGCCCGACAATTCGGCGTGGTCGCGGTCGTGCGCGAGGCCCGCGGATAGCCAATGAAGGCCCCGGCCGCCAGGGCCTGGGGCGCAGGGCGGACTTCACGTAGTGCAAGATCCCAGCCAGCTACTGTACTTATTCAATAAGATCAAAATAAATATTTTAATTTTTCTTATCGTCCTATTTTTATTTTTTATTTGTTTTTTTTGGAGGGGGGGGGGGAGGTCGCGTGGGATCGCGAAAACGTTTGGCGGCCATTTTTGGGTTGCCAGCCGAGAAAGGTTGGGAACCGCTGCCTATTAGAACTTGTGCACAGAACACTGTAACGCGGCGATCCGGCCTGGAGGGAAAGGCAGGAAAGGCAGGGAAGGCGGGGCTGGTTTGTTTTGATGCGGTGCGCGCCAGGCTCTCGCCGGCGTGCTCTCACAGCCAGGTGGAATTAGAGCTTCCCTGAGAGGCACCGGCAAGGGAAGGGGAGGGGCAGACTGCAGGATGCATCGCCGTCGGTTTCCATCTGATGAAATGTGGTTGTTGTTTTCCTGCCTCACTCACCCTACCGGGAAGGGAGAGGCAAGCCCGATGAATCAGCTCAGAAAAACTCGGAGGCCTTTGGGGAAAACGTTTACCTGGAGGGGAATGCGGTGGAGTGGTCCTTCGCGCCAACAAGGTAGGGGCGTGGCGCGGCGCGGCACGGCCAGCTCCATTCATTCCCCGTAGCCATAGCCGCCATAGCCGGCATTCCAGAGCAGTCGCCATAGCAGGGCACGCGCGGCTCTGCGCCGAGGACCAGCAGGACCAGCAGGACCAGCCGCCGCCGTAGCCCCGCCAGGACCAGGCCGCGTTGCCGCGTCCGAGGGGTCCGTCGGCATCTCTGTCCAGCGTGGAGGTGCTGGCGTCCGTGCTGCGCCAGACCAGGCTGGCCAGGCCGGCCGCGCGGACGTGGCCGAGACTGGACCGCGCCCCGGCCTGGGCATGGCCTGGGCCTGCCCTGGGGCTGGAACGAGCTGGGGTATCCTGGGGCTCGGGTGCCAGCCCTGGAGCCGCGACTTGTAGGCCTGGCCACACGGCCTGCCTAGGCCTGCCCGGAGCGGCAGCCAAGGAAACGGCACGCACACGCCACAGGCGGCCCACTCTTGCAACAGTGCGACTAGGGTGTCGTTTACCTCAGGCGACAATTCGATAAGCTGACGTAAGCGTGGTCTGGAGTTTCGCGAGTCCCGCGGCGGGGTCCCCCGGCATGTCACCTGAGTCAATCGGGCGACCGCTCAATGACAGGTGCGCTCGAACAATGGGTCCTGATCCTGTGTTACAGTGTTAGACACTGTTGTTACCCCGACGTCGCCGTGCTCACCTGGCGCGCCCCGCTTCGGTCTTACCCGTCTTACCTCCGTTACGTCAGCCCGTGTGCCTTTTGATAACGGGCCCGGGGGCTTGCGGCTTGCAGGTAGGCTGGCGGGCGCTTAAACTTTTACACTTCCGCGAGCAACCTTCCCTTTCTTTGTCCGACGAAACATTCTCGTCCGCAACGCAGAAAAGGTTGTTCCAGTCAAGACACGAATATTGGTTGGCCAGCTTCTCGAATAGATTGTTCCTGCCTTCCCGATGGGTCCCTGCCCGATCCCCAATCCCGGCCATCGCCATCGGCCATCCCGGCTTCCCGTCCGCCTTGCCGAGGCGATACGGAGCAAGCGAGGCAAGCGAAGGCCTTCCCGCCGCGCCCTTCCTGCCCTTCGCCGAGGCACGGCCGGCAGGCAGGGCTTCCCCTACTACTTTACTACGACTCCCCCACCCTCCGCCGCCACCCCTCCACCCCTGCCCCACCTAAAGCCCCTGTGCCATTGTGGCCGGCGTGGCGGGCGTGGCGGGCGTGGCCGGCGTGGCCGGCGTGGCGCTGCGCGGCGCCCTCCCCCTCCCTCGGTGCCTACATTGAGGCCTGTCAGCGCGGGCACGGCCTGGGCACGGCGTAGCACGGCGTGGCGTAGAGCACAGCGCGCTCCGCCGGCTCAGAGCCAAAGGCAGTGCCACCACGGTGCGACTGGACGCGACGCCCCGCCACGCCTTGCCTCGCGATCCGTGTCGGTTCGGTTCCCTTGATTCACAGTCTAGAAACGGTCGCTAGTCTGCGTGCACCGCGCCTCGCGCCTCGTCCGCACAGCTAGTGGCGGCCCGCGCGGCTGGCGCTGCTGGTGTTCCCCGTGCCCACACCGCGGCCGGCTGCCGTCCGCACACGTTGTCGCCAACCGGCGACGGCGAGTCGAGGGATGGTGATAGCGGACTGCTCCAGCGCCAGTCGTTGAAGCTTCCAGCTCCAGCGCGCTTCCCTGCACTTCCGGCCTCCCGATCCTGCCCGCGAGTTCCGGCCAGCTTCCGGCGCGCTCCTGTTCGAGCTCGACTTGCGACGTCCGAGCGAGCCTCGCGCCCTCTCTCTGCCGCGTAGCGCTACGCAGCGCGCAGGGCGCCACCGCGTGCCTAGGCCCCTGCCCTGCCCCCCAGCGCCAGCCCAGCCCAGCCCAGCCAGGACCAGCGGCCAGTGCAACCCTCACATCGGGCGGCCGACTTGCAGCGACATGACGCGGCAGTACCGTGTGGTGATGGTTCGCCACGGGGAGAGCGAGTGGAACCTGCAGAACCTCTTCTGCGGCTGGTACGACGCCAAGCTCAGCGACATAGGTAAGTGATAGGAAAGGCGCCAGCGCCAGCGCGAGGCAGCGCAAGACGAATGCTCTCCCTCCCGCCATTTCTAGGCGGAGCCAGGCAAAGTAGATCCCTTCACCGTTAATACTCGACATGGCTTTTAGGTTCAGCCTCCCCCTCAAGCAAAGACTGCATCCTGTCTGTCCGCGTGCGTGCCTCTCCTTCTGCTATTCCTGCTCGCGTCTTCTTCTCATTCATTCGCTTTTCCATTCATTCCATTCATCCGCTCTGCGCTTAACCTCTTTTCCGTCGCCTCGCGCGCGATTACGCTCCGTCTCCGCACTGGCCGACAGCGCGTCCGACGCGTCAGCTGCGAGCCTTGTCGTGACTCAGATTCGCTTTGGGAACTAGACTCCTCCGAAGTCATCAGCATTTTTGTTTGTAAACAACGGAGCCTTCTGCTTGGGTCGCGCTCGCTCGAAGCGCGGCTCCTCCGACGTACCGGACGTGGTGCGGCGGAAACGATGTAGCCGAGCGCGCGGATTTTGAACCGGTCAGGAATTCCCGCTGGCCGTAATGCGGTGCGCTTACTGCTCACGGTGCGAGCGAGACAGAGCATTTCGCTGCGACTAGGGAGCATCCCTCGGCATTCAAATTGAGATTTCTGTGAGGATATTTTGAGTTTTGAGAACCGTTTTCTTTTAACTGTTCACAGGAAGGGAAGAAGCGTATGCTTCAGCCAAAATGTTACAAGAGGCTGGCCTGGAGTTTGATGTCTGCCACACGTCACTTCTGTCGCGGGCAAACGACACATTGGACGTGATTCTGCGAGAAATTGGCCAGCCGAACCTGCCAGTATACAAATCTTGGCGTCTCAATGAGCGTCACTATGGCGCGCTGACTGGATTCAACAAACTCCAAACAGCCCAGAAATATGGCGCTGAACAGGTCAGCGAGTGTTTGTTTGTCATCATATTACTTTCCACTTTCCTTTTTTCAATATTAATCAATTTTTTTTAAAACCAGGTTCAAATTTGGCGTAGAAGTTATGACATTCCACCTCCACCAATTGAAGAAGACCATAAATATTACAGCGCCATTGTCAACAACCCCAAATTTGCTCTAGAATTGAGCAAGGACCAAATTCCAAGAACAGAATCTCTGAAAACTACCTTGCAACGTGTTATACCTTACTGGGAAGATGTTATAGCACCACAAATTCGCCAAGGCAAGCGGGTTTTAATTGTGACTCATGGCACAAGTCTCAGGGGACTTGTTAAACATGTTCAGGGTAAGAGCTACACTTATCAACTAATCTATTTTGGTGTGCTAACGCTATTCTGTTGTAACTACAACTTGTATGTTTTTTCTTCAGAAATGTCGGATGAAGTGATAGTAAAACTCAACCTCCCAAATGCTATTCCATTCTACTATGATCTGGACGAAAATTTACAGGCAATCGATCCACTTCGCTTCCTTGCCGATGAAGAAACTGTGCGCAGAGAGATGGAAAAAGTTGCATCAATAGGAAAGTGATAACTATGTATGTGAGGGATTACAAGACTGATTTGTTTTATCTATTGTATATGTATTTCTTGTTTCACTAAAATGCTGAGGTTATTGTTAATTTATTAATTGTGCTATCAGCAATCTTAGGGAAATGGAATTAATTGAGGGTTTGAACCTTACTTTATATTTTAAATGTGAGCTCTTTAACCTAATTTGTGATCAAAGTATTCTGATTTATGTTTTTTCTCTTAAAAGTATGACTTGAAAGAAAGTGGAAAGCTCCAATGTTAAAATCAATGTTAGGGATAAAAATTAACATGTTTGCAAATAAAATAGAAACTTTATTGTATTGATTTGGCTTTTACAAGTTTCATGACACCTCAGTCCTAACTAAAAAACATACACACTTCATTAAAAGAATGAGCAATAACATTTATGATGTGATGACACAAAGAAATGAAGAAGATTTTTCTTCTCGCATAAAAATATCAGTAATATGAATTACGCAGTTTGCGCTTTGCCAAGATTCCATAAAAAAAATAAGAAACTGATTTGATAATTTAATTGATAAGGGCCCTGGAATATTTTAAACCAAAGTTAAGTTTAGAAATAATTAAAAATAAAAAAAAAAGGCAATATGTTAAAGAAACATAAATGTCACAGTTCTTACTAAGGCATCAGTAATACCTATGAAAGAATAGATGACTTAGATGGCACAATTGGTCCTAAGAACACTAGATACAATTAAATGGCCTCCTGATAGGAGTATGCAAGGCACAAGTTAAGAAAAGTTACAAATGTTCGTCTAAACTTTTACTTTATCACATTTTGGGACTGAAAAAAGTGAAACTGACACACAGCCTTTTAAACTTGAATGTACTAATAGCTTTGAAAAATGACATTATCTTAACTTCACTGATCACATACATGAACTTACTATAAAAGTAGTGAAACCAAAAGTCTCAAAAATACAAAAATAAAATAATCATCATGTACAGACACATCACAGACGCAATTATGATGAACTTCTGTCACCTACAAAGCTACAACTTTCCCAAGAGAGAAATTAATACAAATATGTAACATATGTCTAAGATTTTGAAACCAATCAATAATGCATAGGATTGAATGTCAATACACATGACCAAAAAGGTCATCTATCACCGACGTACACCATATGACCTCAATCAGAATACATACCTCAGAATGAGAATAAAAGTAATAAGAGTAAAAGTAATAAAAATTATAAAAATAATAAGACGGGACACCAGTTAAGTCAAGTCTTTGTTGTGATTCTAAAAGGAACTATCCAACCAACAGTGCAGGTGTCAAGTCAAAGAGCAGTGGCAGTCGACTTTCTAAATTAGATGTAACTTAAGATATAAACTGTCAAAATAACATACATAATAAGTTGTTCTTAAAGAAAAACAAACAAATAACTTAGCCTTCTGCATTAAAATAATTGGTTGATCAGATCATAAACATCCCACAAGCCAATAATCTGAAAGTTATGATTAACAACAATTATTATTCTTCTTTAGTGTCTGCAGTTGTATGGTTTCTTGCTTCTGCAAAGGAAGCTCACAAGTATCAGCCACAATCTGGAACAATGCCCCTGAAACAAAAAGTCGGCAGTTTTGAATGATAAACAACAAAAGAAATAAATGGATGCCATTAAAACTGAGAGGACACTTACCAACATTTTCTCCAGTTTTGCTTGAGGTTTCTAAAAATTGAGCTCCTATACCTTGATTGGGAAAAGTTATAATATGTAAGCAATATTTGATAGGCAGCATCAACTCAAGCCTATGGCAACATACAAACCTTTTGAGTACTGTAATACTTTTTCTGGAGGCACTGCACGGGGCTTTATTCCCTCATCAATAACATCCTTTTTGGTTCCGCAAAGAAAAATTTTGCAGTTCTGAAACACAAAAAGTTTTTACGTCAAAATTGACAAAACCTTAGAAGGCAACACAAAAATACAGTTGGTACATACTTCCTCTTGATTTCTTATTTCAGTAACCCACTGCTTAGCTCGGTCAAAGGTAACTCGTTCAGTAAGATCAAAGCAGACTACCGCTGCTTTAGCATCTCGATAATACAGTTGACTCATGGCATAATAACTGAGGAGAAATAAAAATTTAAAAGACTAACTGAAAAATAAGAAAAGAATTTTCATTGGTACTTAAATAGAGGCTTACCGTTCACTTCCAGCAGTATCCCAAATGCCCATAACAATGTCCCTCCCTCTTGAAGTTACCTTCTTGGAAGAAAATGCTGCTCCAATAGTCTGGAAAGATGTAAAAATTAGGTAAAAACCGAAAGGTAAACAGACAGGAGCAATCATTAGACAAAGCAACAAAAATAAAAGATGTTACTAACGTTATTGTGTGGCCTGGAATGATAGAGATCATTGACGTATCTCTTCATTAGGCTAGTTTTTCCTACGTCTTCACTGCCTAACAAGACTACTTTGAAATCTGCAGTACTCATTTTGTTGCAGGTCTAGTTTACATTTGAGAACAAAACAAAGAACCCTAACCCCTCCTCCTCCTACATTGGTCCCGGATCAGCTGACGACTGATGAGAGGGGGAGGGGAACACTCGGGAGAAACGAGGAGAAAACTTGAGAGGGGAGTATGAGAAACTGCGGCTGGTGGTATCTACCATAGACAACATAGTTGGCGACGCGGGCGGATTCTAGTATCCATACCAAGACGCGTATCTGAAAACGCAAAACTCAAGGTGATAGATATGAGTTGGCTGAAGCAACTAACAAAGCCGAAATTAAAATCGGTCAAGCTTTAAATGTCGACCAGTGATGGAGCAAGCAGTCTATGTAACATTTGGCTTCTATGGTGGCACTGAGCTTTGCCTTCGAACCTCGGCTTCCAAGTATTCGCTCACCACTATTGGAAATCGTCTTATTCTTGCAAGGGCCGTCAATTTTCGATAATGGATGTATTTTACAGCAGCCAAATGCACCGCGCACAAGGCGCGTGACAGCGCGTCGGCTTTTTGGAACAGACCCGGAAGGGTCGCGCCCTGATTGGCTGCCGCTCCCCCCACCCCTCCAGGTCCAGGTAGCACCGGACCGGGCAAACCGTTGAAGATTCAAACGAAGCAACGTTAATAGCTGGTGTTAGAATTGTTGTGATTTCACTTTAGTGGCGGTGTTTTTAGTTAAATAATAGTTCGGCTATCCCCGGCGAACATTCTGAGAAGTCTGTGTGTGTGTTAGCGGCGGTGGGAGTTGTGTTCTCTGGCAAAATACTGCGCCGGGTGAGTCTTGGATGAGTCGTCCTTTGTCTCGCCTCTGAGGCTCCGGATCAACTCCGCCTCTGGTAGTGAAATCGCGCGGGTGGCATCGCTTTTGTGCGTTTGCCGTGATAGGAAACGTTAATTTCGAGTCCATTTGGTCTCGTTGCCAGTCACAATCCCAAGTCAGGCTCAGAATCTTTTCCGCAACACTGTGCCGTGTGTTGCTAGGTGCCGAGGCGTTGTTGGCGCCAAATGCATTGGCTTGGTACTCGTTGACTTCATGCCGCGCTGTCTCGAACCGTCTGAACAGCTTGTGCACACCGAAAGGTAACGCGCCGCCAGACAGGTGTCCATCCATCCATCAGCGAGACGGGGGAAACGTTTCTCAATGTTCGGCCGGCCGCCCTTTTGCCGCCTGGGCCTGGGCCCGCCCCGTGTGATGGACCCATTGTCCCTGCCTCCCTTGGCCTTCGCCATGGTCGTGCTCCGCGCTGAAGTGCTTGGCTGATTGTGGACTGTGGAGGGAGGAGCCACGAACACTTGGAATATCTGCTCTTCATCACCTATGAGTAAGTGTTATTTCTTTAAATTTTCCGTTTGGGCCTTTATGATTCCCAAGACTTTTATGTATTGTGCTGAGTTCACTCTCGTCACTACTAAATTATTTACTTTTTGAAATAAAATTTGGCATCAATTCAATATCCAGGCACATGTCTTATGCTCCAACGTTTAGAGTAGGGATATGGTTGACAGTGCAACATGGTGATTTCAGCGAGTGTCTGCTAGTTGTCGAAACCACTTATCGAATTGCTTCATTTAGTTTATTTGTCTAGAAAAAAAGTTCCAGTGTGCCGTTCCTGCCCCAAATAGTTGTTGACACAATTGTATGTGTTAATTTTATGTGACCTTCTAAATACGCCCTATAGTTACTTAGTAGCTTTGTGTTAAATTAATGAAAAATGAGAGAAAATGCTATTGGTTTAAGTGAAAAATTGAGATTGAGTGCTTTGTGACAAAATTATGAACCGATTTCTTTACAGCGAAGTTTAGAGTTGATGATGTTTTTGTTGACGTAGTAACTGCTCACATTGTGTGGTTGATATTTTATGTCGGACAAATGCTCTTATGGTTTTGGTTTGTCGTGTGCTAAAACTGCAACAACTGTTTGGCCTTGATTCTTTTGCAAGAGCCTTATGAATCAAAGTGCTTTTAATTTTGAATGTGGGGTGCTGTATGTGCTAAAACTGCAACAACTGTTTGCCCTTGATTCTTTTACAAGAGCCTTATGAATCAAAGTGCTTTTTATTTTGAATGTGGGGTGCTGTGTAACTTATAGATAGACTTGGGGGGCCTCGTGCAGGCATGTTCAAGTCCAGGCCTTTGGGTAGGCAAGCCTGCCACACAGCGGTGTATCCGAATGTAGTCGTTGCCTACCTCCCAGGCGCCCTCCTGCAGAACCGCATTTTCTGAACTTTACTGGCCCGAAGTATTGAGGGATTGAGAGACGTTCGAAGTTGCCCAATTGTAGCGCTACTTTCCCTTGTTTATTGAACCGCTCTTTCGAATGGTACGAGAGAGCACGTGAATGCGACTCGCGCCGCTGCACTTCGTGCTGGGTGCTGCGACGGGGAGCGGCCTTTCTCAGGGCTCAAGAAAGAAGGGGGTAGGGAAGGACCAGCCCTCCGAGGGCTCGGGGGCGTAGGGAGTAACGCCGAAGGGTGCGTCACTCTAGGGGTGGGACCGCAGGGCTGAAGAAAGCAAGGGGGTAGGGAAGGACCAGCCCTCCAAGGGCTCGGAGGCGTAGTAACTGCCCACTGTTCTAATGAGAAGAAATATTCCCCCGCGGGAACTGACAAACACCTGGCGAAGTCCTTGTTTTCCTATCCTCCTCTCGGTCTCTTTGTTTCTGTTCTTGGGGGTGGCGCTCTTATCCCTGGCGCACCTTTCTGGATCCGTGCCTGCTCTGGCAAGCCTTGAGTGGACTGTAGCGACTCCATATGGTGTAAAGGTCTTTTCGGAGGCTCCAGTGGAGTTGTTAGACCTCCAGTGGGCCTCTAGCCAGCTTCCCGTGCTTGCACGCTGTTCGTCTGCGACTAGCGAGTTCCCCAATGAGGTTAAGTCTAGAGAGGTTTCGAGAGCGAGTAGCAAATAAAGCAGAGCAATCCTCAGCAATGGACCCAGGGGTCTCTCGCGAATCTAGTACGCTAGATTACGTGAGTCACCGCTCCAAGCCTCCTAGCCAGCGCCTCCATGATAGCTTGTACGCGGGCGTGGACCCTGGAGGGATGCACTGGGGTTAACTGCGCCTCCCCCAAAAACGAAAACAACGCACAAAATTACTTTATAGTTTTTTTGTGTGTATGAAACGAGTAGAGGATAGGAAAACAAGGATTTTGCGAGATAGTGTTGGTCACGAAGTTGATTTTGTTTCTGTTCGGATTTCAGCAAAAGTATTCAGTGTCGACACGAATTTCGGTACGTGGTCGGGGAGAAAATTTGGGCGAACGAAACCGCGGCGGCAACGGCCATTCCTGTCAAATCCTCTGCCGAGCAATGGCGATCGTGACCTCACTCTATGGGTCGAGCCGCAGGGCTGAAGAAAGCAAGGGGGTAGGGAAGGACCAGCCCTCCAAGGGCTCGGGGGCGTAGGGAATGAGGGCTGATACGTGCCGGGCCGAACTGCCGCAAGGATGGAGCCTTGTCTGAGAAAGTAAGCTATTAACTATACGGAGTGGGTCGCAGGCGGCAAGGGGCTTTTTATTGAAAGAGCATCGGTACATTTTGGCGCCTGGGAGGTAGGCAACGGCTACATCCTGCAACACCGCAGCGTGGCAGGCTTGCCTACCCACAGTGGAGCAGGGGCTTGAACTTGAATTGGCCTGCACCAGGCTGCCAAGTCTGTCTATTAGTTAACCAGCACCTCAGCCCAATTCAAAGTAAAAAGCCCTTTCAGTCATTAGCATTCAAAATAAAAAGCACTTTGATTCATAATGGTCTAGTACAAGAATCAAGCACAAACAGTTGTCGCAGTTTTAGCAGATCACACACAAAACCACTCAACGATCAACCACTCAATGTCAGCAGACAACAAAAACAACATCAAACTCTAAACTTTGCTGCAAAGAAATCATTTTGAATATTTTGAAGGTTGATGAAATAGGTAAAAGCGGTACAAAAACGTCATACAATATAAGCAATACAGATTAAGATCTGCCTCACCATCAAGTGTTTATTTTCAACAAACAAAAGCTTAAAATCTTTGGAGAAAATAGCAGAAGTTTACAAATATTGAAAACCTAAAATTCAGTCGAGAAAGTCATGCTACAAAACAATCAAAAGTAAGTACGGTGCATTTGGTTTAATTAGAAATCACACCTATGATGCACATGTCAGAACAATTTGTGACACAATTATACAATAAAATTTCTTGCTTTCATTTCTGACAGCCATACTCCTAATAGTTCACATATGAGAAAATATACTATTTACCGGCTTACAGTAAGGATGAAATTGAAACTGCCAAACTTAACTAAATAAACTCTGAGAAAGAATAAGAAGGGACTGACTTTAATCTAAAGGTTGCAGACCATGAAACGAACCTTCTCAACATACAAAAAGGAATCACCAAAATGCATAGTATTTGTAAGGGTAAGAATTACACAAATGGCATCACAAGGTTCTCACAAAAAAGTCACGTTTTCTTTAGGGTGCTAACAAAACATCATTAAGTACTCTTAGCATGTAGCTCTCACTGGTAAGGAACCACTCAACACACGATGAAGCACCACATGGCTTTCTCATCTCACTTTCAATAAAGTGGTCTGACTATGTACGCGCCCACGAATGCAAGCAGTATGGAAGACACTTGTTCCTTGCCGCTTCGTTCAGAAGTGGTGGACACTGATGCAGCAAGACAAGGCCGCCCCAGGGATGCCTCAAAAAGGTAAGTCTCTCATAGTCCCGTTTTACATGCTGCTTTTCGACAGAGATCGTACGTCTGAGAAACGCCTGGAAACACGCCCGCCAAAGCGATGGCATGTCGAACGAGCGTTCGCACTTCTGAGTCCGCCAGAGGGTCCCTTGGGGGCGCCCCTCGCACCCTCGACTTGTGGCACATGAAGAACTCGACGCACCGCAGGGCCCTGGTCCTGGAGCACGCCGGCTAGCTCACGGGCGACGTGGACGAGGGCGAGGGCGGCGGCGCTGCAGCCGGGTCGCGGGGTAGCGACGTGGTCCCTGGCGCCGGCCTCGGCGAGGGGCACGGCCGGCATGCCGCCTCCTTCTCGCCCTCCCCAGAGTTCGTAGAGTCTCTGGGCACTGGGGTAGCGACCAGCGTGGCGGACAGCGTCGGGGTATCGCCGGATGACAAGGCTGGCGTGGCCGGCGATCGCGGTGGTGCCCCCCGCGTCGGCGAGCTCATGGAGCTCCTCGCCGTCGTACTGACGGGGCTCATCGACGCCGCACACGGCGACGCCGCGCTTGGCGACGCCGCGGGTGGCGAGGGCGTCGCGGCGTTCGTCAACAGCGTCCGGGAGCTCACCGCCGACGTCACGGCGGAGGAAGACGCCTCCTCCGACATGCAGCTCTCTGAGACGGAGCCGTCGTTCTCGCCGTCGCCCGTCAGCAGCGTGGACCCGTTGGAGTGGTCGTCCGCCGAGAAGGGCGACCCCGCGGCCGCGGACAGCGCCGGGTTGGGACTGGGTATGGCGAGCACCGTGGTCGCGCTGGTGGCCTTCTTGACCACGACGGTAGGCCTTTTGGACGGGGCGGCCGGCGCGGGCCCCTGCTGCTGGGACTTGTGCTCGGCGGCCTCGGCGTTGCTAATGTTGTCGTGCTTCTTCCACTTGGTCCTCCGGTTTTGGAACCATATTTTAACCTGCAACACACAGTTCGGGAGGCCATTAGAGGGGAACGCGTAAAACTCGCTGAGTCCGAAACCCCGCCCCGCCGAGCTGACAGGGGACGCCGGCATGGCCGCGACAGGTCGTCCTGCGACGCGGCAGCGGGCCCATTCCGAACAGCGCTTCGTCGCTCTGTCTGTCTCGCACCCCACGGCTCGCCGCGGCACGCCCACTAGTGCGAGGAGGAGCCTGCCCTGCTCGGAAGCAGCCTGCAGCGCGCTCGCGAGGTGACGCTAACGAGCCCGTTCAATTTTGACGAGCCGAGCTGACCACACCGAGCCCGGCCGGCCCGTTGGGGGGCGACGCATCGCATGGCCGATTGGCTCTAGAGCCTGATAGCGCTGTACACGTTGATGAGTGGACTTGATAGGCGGGGCACGCCCATCTGTGCGTGCGTGTGTGTGTGAGTGGTACGTCCATTATGACTGCTCATGGTACAGTACGACTATAGAGCGGCAAGGGTGCAGGGCTGTCGCGGCCAGCGATGCAGTCGCACACGCCCCGCCCGGATCGGGTTCCGTTTTAAAGTGGAAACAAAGGGTGGGTCTGGGAATGATCCACTGAACAAACATTCTGTCACGTGCGCGGCGCCGCGGCGGCACCGTAATCGATTTGATGGGCTGGAGAGCGGGCAGAGGCCGAGCGGACAGACGGACGGACGGGCAGGGGATGGCGCCGTGGCCGCCGTGGCACGCTCCACGCTCCGATGAGCCTCAATGAAAGCGGATGAAAGCTGAAGTGCGCATCACAGCCCCCGTCGCAGCCCGCCCCGCCCCCGGCCAACAAAACCCTCGCAAACTAAAAAAAACAACAACAAAACAACTTATCTGACCTTCACTAATTAAGCCGCCCCCAAATTACCTCTGTTTGATGAGGTCCCTATTCTCAGCAGCGCCCCGGCCAGCCAGTCAGCGCCTGCCTTCGCGAGGGCAGGCAACCCATCCGACGGCAGCGTCGGCCCGCGGCCTACCCGCCGTGCGCTGCCGGGCTGCGCAGTATCCTATCAATTGACGCCCGTCGCACCTGGGGCACGATACGCACTCACACTCACGCACTCTCTCATCTCGGCTTCTTCGCTCCTTTCCCTCCATATTCTCGGCGAACATGCCCGCCCAGCACCTCTCCCCTGCACCCCCTCCGCTCCGCTCTCCGTTCGCGCGCGCGCCCCGGTGCCGAGCCGTTCCCTGCTCAGTTCACTTGAGTAGTTTTATTTGCGGTAATCAAAAGACTCCCCTCGCTTGGACGCGAGCCGTGCCGTGGAGCGGGGGGGGGGGGAGGCCTGCTCACACGCTTGTAATCGCTCCGCACACGTGCCCCTCGTGAGCCTTCTCATGCCTTCCGCCCCGAGGGGGAGGCGCGCCTGCCTTCAGGTCGCCTTGCCGCCCGTAGCGTGTCCCACAGGTCAGAGAGAGAGAGAGAGAGAGAGGGCTCATTGTTCTCATCCGATTAGGCAGAGGCCTGGCCAAAGACAGCGACCTGCAACGCGCCCTGCTCGGCGAGCTGCCCGAACGCTACGCCGATCATCACTGCGGCACCGCGCGGGGGAATGGATTCACCAATCAAGCCGCGCTGCATCCATAAATCATAAATCGCGGTCGCTAACACGAAATGAACGCGCCGCCTCCGAAATGAGGAATTTGATTACAGGCGCGGAGTTGCCGTCGGGCTCAACACGGTGTGACTGGACGGGGAGGCCGGTACACCCACCCCCTCCCTGCTCCCCGCTCGCCACTTGGCCCCGGCACTGGCCGTCTGACTCGCCTGGCCGATCCGTTTCTCCCCTGTGCGGCATTTTTTCTCTCCCTCTTTCTGTCTCGCGGCGCCACAGCCAGCAGCCATAGCACACCAGGGCGTGGGGGAGAATTAGGGAGGCTGAGATCTTCGCTGCTGCCAACAGTCAGTCAGCGGCGCGGCTCGGGGGAGGAGGCGGCGGGAGGGTACGTGGGGTAAGTGATCAAAGCCCGCAAGGGAGCGCGTCACCCCGCAGCCCCGCCCCCACCCCTTGCCCTCCGCGTCCCACGTCCAGTGGTCGTTACGGAAAGCACACCACGCCGCATCAGGTGTGTGGGCTTCATTGCAGGATCCGAAGGAGGAGGGTCGAAGAGAGAGAGAGAGGGGGAGAGGAAGAGTGAGAGAGGCAGTGCGAAAGCAAAGCAAAGGGAGAGAGAGAGAAGGGGTGGAGGGGAGACTGACAGGATGCAGAGCGAGAGACAAACACCGTAGCCACTTGACTCACTCAATATTGATCTACTACTGCTGGCGGTGGGGTGGAGTGCAAAGGATGAGGCTGCTAAGGGCTCGTTCTGCGGGTGCGAGAGAGAAGGGCGCCGCGCGGGGTGAGAGCGGGCCGGGCCGGGGTCACCCTATTAGGGGCTGTGATGGTAACAAGCCACCTAGGCCGGCCGCCCCGCCTCGCCCCACCCCGCCCGCCCTCTGGACCGCACTGACCCCCGTCGGAGCGTAAATAGTTTACACCGCGCCTCGGCCCTCGTGGAACGCGGCATAGCGCCGCGGCGGCCGTGACCTCAGCAGCAGCAAGGGGACAATGGACAATGGAGACAATGAATCCGCTCCCCGTGCGCTTTTACGTTCAAGCATTCGCCGAGTGCTCGTTGCCGTCGACGCACTCTTCGTGACGCCCCGGTTGCCGCGGTCAGCACGCCGCTCGTTGTTGCCGCTTCCGTTCGCCCGTCCGGGGGTCGGGGAGGCAGGCGAGCGGGCCGCGTGATCGGCGAACAGACGCCCTCCCGGAGCACCCGGCCTCACCGGCCTCCCGCTGCGGAGCTGCTTAGACTCGCCCCTGAGTGAGACAGGCGAAGCGACGCCGACAGCGATGTGCGGAATCAGAATCAGTCGGCAGAGAGCGCTGCTAGCGGCTGCTAGCTTCTCGGCGAACCTGGCAGCAGCCCCCAGCCCCACCCGCCGGGGCTAGCCGGGGCCAGAGCGGAGAGGTCCCCGACAAGGGCCCCGCGCCCCGCGAGCCGGTCTGCCGCCGAGCGCCCCAGAGAGGGCCTCACTTAGCGGGGGCAACGTTTGGAGGAGGAAGGGCTGACTTGTTCGCCGCGCCAGCGAATCCCACCCCGCCACCCTCCCCTCCCGGAGCCCTTGCCTTCATTCCGGAAGGATTTTATTTGGAGCCTTTCACCGACACCGGGACTGGCGGTCGATGTTCCAGCCGCTCCTCATTGCCGGCCGCCGCGCCGACGAAAGCGAGATAAACCTCGCGGCCGGCAGAGAGCCTGCGCGGGGAATGGCCGCCAAATCGGAGCTGGCCCACTGGCTGTCGGAGCGGCCGGCTTGACGCACAGCGACGACTGTCAGAGTGCCGCCCTTGCGGCTGGGGTGGGGGGCATTCCTGGCGCGCATCGCCGCATCGCGGGGGACACGCCGAGCAGATCACCACGGCGTTCCGGTGGGGCGGGCGGCAAGGGGGCGCACAAGCAAATCATCGGGCAGAATTCAGCGGAACGGGCGGAGCGCGGCGGAATGACGATGCAGCGCCGCATCCCCCGCACAGTGCAGTGCAGTAATGGCGGTTTAAGTGGCCGCTATAAACGTTATTGGCACAGCCTGCACACTCACACACACACGGTGTGGGGGCCGCAGGGGGCACATGCCGAATCAAACCCCCACCGCGGCAGCAGTTATTAGGCGCGCGCGAGGCTCAGTGCGGAGCAGAAGGCCGATTTGGAGCAGAGCTTTGTCGCTCTGTTTCTCTCTCACCCGCACGAGACGCGCCATGAGTGCGAGAGAGATCAGCGCGCCGAGCGAAGGGAGGTGGAAGAAATATAGAGTGACTGCCGTGGAGGACGCGCACTGCGTTAGCGCCTAGCAACAGCGCCACGCGAATCGGACCAGAAAGGGGAGCGGAGAGAGGGGGAGGGAGGAGGGGTAGTTTTGAGCCGGCCTTCGCGAGGGGTGTCTGCCACATCTCGGATTTATTGGCTTTGATGAGATGGCCGGCCTTTGTGTCCTCGCATGCCTGTGATGGAGTGGCATCCCCGTGTGCGCGCGCCAGTGTGAGTGTGTCTGTGTGCCTCCTCATGTGTGTGTGAGAGAGAGAGGAACGTGTGTTTGTTAACCAACTCGATTCCGCGTCCCTGCATGGAAAACGCGAACTCGGACAAAGGAGCGGCGCCCGGTCGTCGGCCAGGAGTACCGCCCCGCCGCGCCAGGACAACAATAGGGCAGCGCGGGGATGTGGAGGGAAGAGAGAGAGCGAAGGGCGAAACCGAAATGACGATAATCGGGGCCGCGTCGGGAGGAGAAGAAAACCTTAAAAGACGCGGAGGGATGAGATAGCAAATGAATCGGAACCTAAGTCGCGGCGGCAAGCGGCAATTATTTCAGTTATGCCGAAAGGCCGGGCCGGGCCCCTAAACCCCCGCCCCACCCCACCCCCGCGCCCGCAGGAGGGGCGCCGCCACGCCGGTCCCTGCCAGGCTAATAGGATTATGGTAATTTGCCCAGAGGCATGAAACACCGCCTCTCCTGATACAAATCGGGAGTGGCACTGGAATAGGCCGCGGACGGACTGGGGGCGCGGGCGCCTTGGCAGCCTCGGCAGCCCCGCCAGGGACGCGGCGACCCGATCCACTGCTGCGAGGCTGCGAGGCGAGATGAGAAGAAAAACGAAGACGTTCGAACAACGGTTCGGTTGGGCGCCCCCGCCCCGCCTGCCGCCTCCGGGGTGGCAACTCGAGTGTTCGGCGCCGAGGGCGGGGTGACTCGATGCGCAAGGCGAGGCAGGGCGTACCCAGGGCGTACCAAGGCGATCCCTCAGTTCCGGAAACTCGACGAGGAAAACAGGGCCGCTCCTTGCAGCGTACGCTGCACTCCACCACGCGTCCGTGTCCTCCAGCCAAAGTTGGCTTTGCCAAAGGCGTTGTCGAAAACAACTGCCAGCCCCAGCCCCCCCGGGTCTGGGTTCGACTACCGGCGGCGGCCGCGCCCCGCTTGCCCCGCCCGCCCACCATCTTCCCGAACAATGCTTCCACTCTGACCTGCCGATAACAAACGGCAGTCTTCCTTGCTAGATGAGTGTATTTGGAGCAAGGACGCCCCGCCGAGCCCGCCTCGCCTCGCCCCGCCCCGCCTCGCCCCGCCTTATCAGGCCGCAACATCTTGCCGAACTGAGATCAATGAAAGAAAGTCCTCCGCCAGCAGACGCGCAGCGCGTCGTCGCAGAGCCGAGCAAAGCGGAGCCAGAAGCCAGATTACGGAAAGCGCGGCTCCGCGTTGCCCTTCCGCCCTTCCTTTCTTCCGCAGAGTTATTGTGCTGTCTTCCTTATACAATTTTTCGCCGTCCTGTCAGAGGGGACGGCGCGGCGCCAGCGCCACCCCCGGACGCCCCGCCGCGCCCCGCCGCGCCCCGCCGCGCCCCGCCGACCCGTCATCAAGGCCGCCGCCCGGAAGCAGCAGCAACACCGTCCCCCCAGCCGAACCTCTTCTCGGCGAGCGTCGAGCGATCTGGCTGACATCACTGCGCATCCAAATATCTTTTCTCCCTCGGCGCCTCCTTCACACAGAGACACGCGCGGCGCAGGCAGACGGGAGGCAGTGTACCGCCTCGCTGGCGCCAGCCTGACTCGGCAGTGCTGTCCGCGGCCACACGGCTACTGGACACTGAGTCTGCCCACGTCTGTGTGCGTGTGTTCGTGCGTGCGTCGCTAGCTGCCACTGCGAGCGTACATTTCCGGCGGACACTCGTTACCCGACGCTCGAGCCACTTGCTGTTGATAGGCCTTGGTCCGCCTCGTCGGGGTGTTGAACCGAGATTGTGAATGGCACCGCGCGGGGCGAGACGCCATGCGCTGACTGGGAGGAACAGGAGCCGAGCCACGCTGGCCGGCCGACTGGCCTTTGGGGAGCACGGCGATGCGGCCACGGCAGGCCTGCAGGCAGCCATGGGGGCACACGCTTGTCGAGAGCGCACGATAGCGATTATTCAAACGGCCCCGCAGGGCTGCGAGGGCGCACGGGGCGGGGCGGGGCGGGGTGCTCGTCGCTGATAGTGCGGCCACGCCCCGCAGCAGCGCCCCGCCGCGCCACTTGTCATGAATGACGGATCATGGCGATGACGTCGCGTCCTCCACGCCGTCCGGTCATTGTCCACACGCACCCCTGGCCAGCGGGCTGTCTCTCTCGCACCCGGGCGGCACGCCCCCGCTAGAGTGGCGGCGATGCTGGCCTGGCCGGCCGGGCCCTATGGCCGAAGGGGCCAGCCGTCCGACCCGTCAGCCTCCCGCTTCTCGAAACAATGAATGACTCACTTCCTGGGGCTGCTGGCCGCCGCGCCGCGCGCGCAGTGTGCGGTGCAGCGCTTGACCTGCCGCGTCGGCGTCGCCACTGCAGGGACGTGTGGTTGAAGCCGAGACAGGTCCGCCTCGTGTCCGGTCCGGTGGCGAGTGGAATCGGAGAACGAGGAGGACACGGCGCTAATGAGATTCCACTGATTGGCCTGGAGGTCCTGGAGGCTCCAGCCGCTCGAGCCGCGGGCGCTGGGTAGGCAACGCGCCCGCAGCCGTGCGGCAGCGCGGCCTGCCTGCCGGGCGGGCCAGCCGAGGCGCCGGAGCCGCCGCACCGCCGCACCGCGCGGACAAGCAGCTCAGCCGCCCGGGTTGCTTTCACCGCGCATTCAACCCACTCTGACTCAGAGCGCGCTACACCACCTGGTGAACGCGGCAACCCCAGTGGGCCGGGATGACCACGGGTGTGTTTTCACCGCGCCACACCTGCCGGGCTGTGACGGCGCGCGGCGATGCGGCCGGCGATAGCGGCCTGTCCTGCACGCCCCTCTCCTCCTCCTTCTCCCCGGCGGCGCTGGCGGCTGGCTTTGCGCGGCCCACACGCCCTCAAACTGTCATCCGCCGCTCGTCTTTGCAATGCGAGCGAGTCGCCGCCTTGCCGGGGCGCGGCGCACTCGCAATCATTATTATTCAATTACAGCGCGCACTAATTAACCCTGACGGCGAGTCGTTACTGTTTTTGTTTTGGCGCGGCGGTGTCGACAGCGCGCCGCTTCGGTGTGGTCCCCGCCGGTCCACGCTCCGCCAATCAGGGGGCGGGGCGGCCGTGTCGCTCGTATGAGAAATTGCGGCGTCCCTGGCCGGCGACACGGACGGGGCGCGGGAAGGGGGCGGAGAGGCGCTCTCGGGGCCGGGGGATGCATCATCGGGGATTTATTCTAGGCTTATCACTTCGCTCATCACCAGCACAGCGGCCGGCCCACCGCCAGCCATCCCGGCCGGCCATCTGTCGTCGCCAGGTAGGTCAGCGGAGCCTGGCGGGGCCTTTGTGGCGCGGACACGTCTCTCGCGCGAACTCACTCACTCACGCACACGCGCGCGCGCGCTCGCTCACTCACGCGCCACGCACAAACAACGTGACCGGGACAGTGTCGGCGGGTTCATTTGAATGCGCGCTGCATTTACATGCCACTTGTTGCGCTGTGTGCAGTGGAGCGGCAGAGACGCAGAGACTGGCCGCGGAGGGGGAGAGAAGAGTGTTGCCCCGGCTTAGTGTACTCACTCACTCACTCACTCCCACGCGTTGCGCCTAGTGTACTCGCTCGCTCACGCACCGCGGAGGAGAGGGCCCCAATTAACGAGGCCCCGCCAAAATGGGCAGAGGGCGACAGACTCGGACAGACCCCGCGGGCGCGCCGCGCCCAGCGTGTGGTCACTTGCCGGGCCTGGTGCAAAGGGATGCCTTCGCCTTTATCGGGCCAGATGCCCAGGTAATTATCGCAGACACTGCACCTCGGATGACCCCCCCCCCCCCACACACACACACACCCAACCACACACACACTCTGTCCATGAGCGTATGTCCGTTCACTAGTCATTAGCATCGTAATCCCTCTCGGCGCCGTCAAAGGAGGGCCGCGAGCAGAAAGCGGGAGACGGAGGTGGCCGGAAGCGACCGTCCGGCAGAGGACACACAGGACCTCGTCGGGGTGGCTCAGTCGGTTGCGCCATCGCTTCCGATCCGAACCCATCGACTACCGCCCGGACCCCGGTTCAAACACCAACGCGCGACGCGAAAGTTTCGTGTCGATAAGCTATTTTTGTTTCCCGGCTGCGACATTGTGTCTTCCGTCTACTTGGCCGAGCGATGATTGGCGTCGTCGCAGGGCAGCGAGACACAGACGAGGATGACTTCGGAATGGCAAATGGCCGGGGGGGGGAGGGGGGCACGCGATCGCGCAGCAGCGCGCGCCGCGCCGGCGGAAGCCGCCCGTCAAGATGGATACCTTGTCGTGTGACCAACATAATTACCGCCACGGCGGCAGCATCGGCCAATGGGAGGCCGTCGGGGCGATAGAGGAGGGAGGTTGCACAACGCGCGCGGCGGCTAGCGGCGGCGAGCCACCGCTCACATCAAAGGCTGCGGCCCGCGGGGCGGGGAGCAAAGAGTCTGCGCTTGACACCGCCATGCCACGCGCTTTTTCGCAAGCAAGCCTCGCTGCGCACCACGGCGCGAGGCGCACCGCCCCTGCTCCTCGCTTCCGCTGCTGGTTCGGGGTTCGAGTCCCGATGCAGTGCGCCTTTCTCATTTTTTAATCTACGTTTGTTTCCTCTGGGGAGAGGAGAAGGAAGGGAAGGCCCGCCGGGGAGGGGAGCAGGAGGAAGAGGCTGTTCGCTCCTCTCGCTTTATTGCTGGCGGCGTGGAAACACTTTGCGCAACGGAAGCCCTGGGCTGCCCTGGGTGTCAGTGAGAGCGTGCTTTGAGCTAGCCGGGCGGGGCGGGGCGGGGCGGGGCTTTCACCAAGTGGGAATTTAACGGCCAGACACAAGCCTTCACGATGCTGCTATTTCAATGCGAAGAAGACACTCGCCACGAGCCGGCTCTGTCGCCCGGGCCGACACACACACACACACACACACACACACGCGGGCTGTCCGAATCCACAGCAGCGCGCGGCAGAGACAACACAAGGCGGAGAAGAAGAAAAGCATTGACTGCGCTAGGCAGCCCCTCTCCACCTCTACCTTCTCGCCCCCTTCCCCCTTCTCTGTTGGAGCCGAAAACAGAGTCAATTAGTGTGACCCAGTCCCGAGTGCTCCTCTGCGGTTTGGCGCCGCGTTTGGCATGCACTCTCGCGCGCGCGCACACACTCACGCGCACACACACACGCGTGCGCGCCATGGTGCGGGATTCGCTTTCAGCGGGAGAATCTCGTGCTCCTGTCTGCATTCCGCGGCTTTTGGCACTGTTCCGTGAAATTTGCAATTTTGTCCGCCGCCGCTTAGTGCTGGTTGCATAGTGTAGCTACCAGCGGCAGCGCACTCACACCCACCCACGCACACACACACGTCGCACAACAAATGCAGCCGTCATTTTTGTCGATGTTGTTGTTGTTGGGCAGGGTTGCCAACTCATTAGAGACAGACTGATTGGAGCGACTGCCAGCAACTGTCTCACACCTTGCGATGGTCCGCTTTTAGAGGCGGAGTGACGTCAGTGCGGCTCTTAGGACGGGCCCGCTAAAGGCAGAGAGCCCGCCGAGGAGTGCGTGGCTGGCGCGGCCCCCGCGGCCCCCCGCGGCCCCCCGCGGCCCGGCTTGCGGGCAGGCAGGGCTAAGTGTCCGCGGGAGTCAGCAGCAAGCCAGTCAGCGATGGACAGGACACATTCAAAGTCAGTTACAGAAACGGTTCGGGGATCGGTCCTGCACCAAATGACCTTTCTCTTGCAAAAATTGGCGTCATTATTATTATTAAATTGTAGCAGCCTCCATGATCTTGTCTCAGGACGGGGTTTTTATTTTTCATTAGTCTGGCCGTTCGTCTGGTCTGGTCTCGTCGTCAGTGCCGCGGCCCAGCCCGGCCCGCCTGGCCGCAGACACAACACTTCCCGCTCGTTGCCGCCTATCGGCCGCCTCTTGACCGCCATTCGGCCGGCCATGGGCCGCGCATTGGCTGGCGTGCGTGTGCGTGAGGCCCACCGAGAATAACACATCACTCGGCTCGAGCAGCGCCACGACGCGCGTCGCCTCGAGCGTCTCCCCGTTCTTCTTCATCTCTGCCATTAATCACCAAATGCGCGTCCGTCGCTTCCTTTGTCGCGATGCTGCTTGATGAGTAAACCCAGAGCCGAAGCGGCCATTGCGGCCAAAGCGACCCCCCTGGGCAACCCCCGCCCTCTCCCCACCCGCCGGACCTTCTCTCTCTCTCTCTCTCTCTCTCTCTCTCTCTCTCAATGGGACGACAAGTCCTCTTACTTTGCCCTAATAAAAACCTATTCTATTCTATTCTATTCTCTCTCTCTCTCTCTCTCTCTCTCTCTCTCTCTCTCTCTCTCTCTCTCTCTCTCTCTCTCTCTCTCTCTCTCTCTCTGTCGCTCCCTTGCGACCACGCCCATACCTCGGCCACACTTAAACACCGCCACGCCCAGTGGGACGAGTCTTCCGGGTCAACCCTTTCAGTGCCGCATGCTAGCGCCGCGGCGGCCGGGGGGGGGGGGAGGGGGTCCTCTGGCGCCAGCGCCCTCCCCCCCCCCTCCTTTCCCCCGGGGCGCCACCACGGAGCCCCACGGCGGCCGCGCAGCCCTGCGACGCTGATCCGCTGGTCAAACACCTGTGCATGCCCGAGTGGCCTTTGGAGCCCCACTCGGGGCTGTACGATCATCGGACCGATGACGCGGCACGCGGCACGCCCCTCTGGCTCGCCCTGGCGCCGCCTGCTCGGCCCTGCTGCCCCGCAGCGCGATGAATCAACCACTTGCTTTTCGGGTTTTGAGACGTTTGAGACGCGCCGAGAAGATTAGTGATTCGGGCCTCGGGTCGGCCGGGGAGAGGAAGACGGAGTGCGCCGCCCGGCGGGGACCTCAGCACAGCGAGACAGACTGACTGGGGCGCCGTGTTACCCCCTGACTGATCACCTGAGAGCAGCTCGAGGGGCTGACAGACAGAGAGGCTGACCGGCCTCGGTCCGGCGACAGCATTAGTGGCGTTCGTATATTACAGGAGCAGCAGTCTACCGGCATCTTACAATGTCGTCACTCTGTTCGGCACGGCCGCGTTTGATTCGTCGCGGTGGTCGCGTGTCGGACACACCGGCAGGCGGGCGGGGCGGGGCGCGGGCGGCGGGGCGCGGCCAGGCCCCGCGGCGGAAAGGAAAAGAAATCGCTTGTTGACAGAGCTTTGGGGGTTCGTGGGGTTATTTGGGTGGCGCATGTCGGCCCGTTTGGCGGCGGGCCGCTCGCCGGGCTCGCCGGGCCGTGGAGGGAGGGTCGCAACAAACTTGCGAAAAGGCGCGGACGGCGTGGCGTTCAACAGCCGACAAGTCCGATTTAAAAGCGTCTGTCTATACCTCGAAAACGGCGCCCGTTTCGCAGCGTTGCGCGTGAGGGAACGAGAGCAGGAAATCGAATTAAGAAGCGGAGTTGTCCTATGCAAAACCGTCATCTCGCTGATCGGAGGCAAGTTCTTTCGTCGAGTCAGCGCTCCCGGTGGGGTAGTCTCCGCCCCGGCTGGGATGCGGCTAACTACACGGCATTCCGGACGCAGTTGCGCGGCTCTGCGGTGAAACGGCCAGATCAATAGGCCGGCCGGCCGGCTGCTTCCGGGGGCCCCCTCGTCTCCCTCGCACTCAGGGGGCGCCGCGCGGGGCGCGAGAGAGGCGCAGCGATCCCTGCGGAATGAGGCGGCTGGCCGGCTGCCAGCGACTCGCCTCGCGGGCCACAGGGGCCAGAGCCTCTCGAAGCAGATTTATCGATCAATTAACCGTGCGATATGTTGAGCATGCATTAGCAAGTATGAGTCGGGAGCCAAGTTGCAACACCGATCGCCGGAACACGGACATAATACGCGTCGCCGCGCGGCCACGCGACTATTTTGGGAGGCCATCATTTCGGGGCGCATGAAAATGGCCACCGTTTTGGTCGTGAAAAGGAATGGCCGGCCAAATGCCCACCAGCGTGGAGTCTGTGGCGCCCTTGGAACGTCTATCCGTTGGCTGTCGACGCACGGAAAATTCAACCAAACGCTGGATTTCTTCACTTAATTTCGCAGCCGTTTGACGAAAACACAACTCACAATCGTAAACTGGGCAAACGCCGGGCCGCCCCTTTGACGCGACGTGCGGCCGCTCACCAAACCTTGAAAACCGAAGGTAGCCGAGTCATTTTTTTTTTTTTCGTGACACGAAGGGGCGATAAATCCGAATCTATCCGGTGAGAAAACAGAAGCTCTACGAGGCTGCTAGACAGGCCGTCTGGGGCGGGCCGGGCGGTCCGAGGTCGGTAGGCTCGCTGACGGCCTGACGGTGCTGGGAACGGGCGGCGTCCCCGGGGCGGCGCGCCAAGGCAAACTAATTCATCTCGCGCGAATTGGGGAGGGAAGGATCAGACGGGGAGGGGAGGGGGGGGCAGTTTGAGAAACGTTTAGTCCGTGTTCGGCATCCTGGCCCGCGGTCGCCGTGTGCGCCGACGCGCACTCCACGACAAGCAGGCCCAGGGGACCGATGTGTTGTAGGGCCCGCATTGAGGTGCGGCCGCCCCACCCCGCCGCGCTGCCGCTCAGGTGTCTGTGTGGGTACCAGTTTATTTCGGGCCGGCAAAAGCTCGTCTATTGCTCCTGCACTTCCTCTCCTGCCCGCTCGGTCAGACCGGCCGGCCGCAGCGCAGCGCCCTGCACGCAGACAGATAATGTCCCGGCCCGACTCCCAGACGACGCGGCCGGCCGGCCTGCCAGAGGGGCGTGGGGCCCCGCGTGGGGCACGGCCGCAGCGCCACGAGGTGAGGGTGAGACCGGTAGGCCGCCGAGGGGGTGGAGAGTAATATGTTGATTCGGTGGCGACAGTGCGGCCGGCCATGCGTCCGCCCAGATATTACTCAGACGGGCCGAGGAGCTGCCAACCTCGGGTGGCGGAGTGACAAGGGCCACGCACGCGCACGGCAAGGGTGGCCGCCTTTGGTCTCATTTGCGGACGCCGCATCGCTCCCCATGTCCATCGCCGAGGTCGCCGCGGAGGTCGCGCTATACACGGTAAAAGAATGATGAGTCACTTGGGAAAGAAACACGAATGGATCAATTACTCCGACCTGAATGTGACCCGAGCAGCGTCCCTCAGGCGACACCACTGTAGTTGCTAATTGCAGCTGCGTTGCAAGCCGCGCTGTGCGCCGCGAGACGCGGCCGGCCGGCGTTGAGAGAGGCGTGCCTTGATGCCTTTACGGTGGCGGACGACGCGTTCAACAACCCTCCTCGTTATACAGGAATAAACGGGGCCTATTTCGCGGTCCGCGACGCCCGACCCCGGCCAGGCCAGGCCTCAGGACGCTCCGCCCAGCAGGCCCGGCAGGCCGCGAGGCTTCAGCCAGAGATCGCCGTCGCGACAACACCAGGGCGGAGCAGGGCGCCCGTCAAACACGTGTCCTGCCAAGAGCAGGGCCAGCAGCAGCACCAACAGCCTGCTGCTCTTCGTAGCTGCCCGGCGCCGCGTTAGGCGTTTTATTTTTGAAAACGTTCTCACTTTCGCGTTGATTTACCGTGGCCGCGTCTTCCGGGCTCCTCGCCTGTCTACGGACAGCCTGAGCCGTACCGGTGGGCCGGTCGGGCGCCAGGGCTGCCTACGCTGCAGGCGGCTGCAGGCGGCTGCAGGCGGCGGGGAGCAGACAAGCGCATTGCCGTCACTCCTTTGGCTCTGGACCACTTTTCGGGCACTTGACGGCCGCGCCGGAGGGGGGGAAGGCAGGGAGGGAGAGAACGAGAGGAGAGGGAGAGGACGGACCAGGCGGACGGACGGATAGACGGCCCAAACTTTTGACACGCAGCTCGCTCAATCAATTAAGCGCTGCAGTGGCGGCGGGGATGGCGGGGAGTCCTCGTGACGCGTGATGTTCTCAGGTCGTTAGCAGGGACGATAAATCCCCCACCGAACCGCTGAGCGCCACGCCGCGCAGTCAAAACGGGCCGCCTGCCTGCTGCCTGCTCCGCGCTCCGCACGCCGCACCCGAACAAGGCTTCGGCCCGCATCTCGCAAAGCCGATCCGGGGTCGGGCGGCGCTCCGCTCGGCTCGGCTCGGCCCGAACAACACTCGAATTGGCCAGGCGATTCGGAGCTCGGAGTCGGCCGCGCGGAAAGTGGTTGAGGCGTGCCATGGCGGGGCTGCGGGGAGGGAGGTCAGCGCCAGCAGCGACTGGAGTTTTCACGGCGATCGGCGGTGGAACCGCAAAGGACGCCGAGGAGTGAAGGAAGAGGTGTGGCCCATGCGCCGCCAACTTCCACTTCATTTGCTAACTACACATTTCCATTTAGGGAGCAGCCAGGTAGGAGAGGGGGAGGCGCCGCGTCCGAGGAGTGCCCGCTGCTGATCTCACATTCAAATAAGCCTTTCAACACGCCGAGCCGACTGCTGCAAAGGAAAGAACAAGGAGGGGGAGGGGGCGCTTGATTACAGGATCACTCCCGAGTTTACTTCGGGCGTCATCGGTTTCAGACGAAGCCATTATAAGAAAGGGAGAGGGGAATTCGATAGAACGACAGTCAGTGAGTCAGGAGAGAGAGAGGAGGAGAGAGGGATGGCGGAGCGAGAGAGAACGAGGGGAGGAGGGGAATTACCGAGGAAAAGACACCGTCTCCGTTCATGCACCCTCATCAACGAGGCCCTCTCTCTCCCACCACCGCCCCGCCTCCCCTTTTCCCACCCTGCTCTTTCTCTGCAGACTTCTCTCTCTCTCTCTCTCTCTCTCTCTCTCTCTCTCTCTCTCTCTCTCTCTCTCTCTCTCTCTCTCTCTCTCTCTCTCTCTCTCTCTCTCTCCCACTCGCGCAATCATTCTCGTAATTGATTTCCGAGCACTGTCGCCGTCTCTCTCCTTTATCCCTGCCTGGCTCGTTCTCCCTCTTAATATTTTTTCCGCTTCTTGTCTGCATCGCCAGCCCCTCCCTCTCCCACTCAGTCTCTCTTTCTCTCTCTCTCTCTCTCTCTCTCTCTCTCTCTCTCTCTCTCTCTCTCTCTCTCTCTCTCTCTCTCTCTCTCTCTCTCTCTCTCTCTCCCCCTCCCTCCCTCTCTCCAGGCTGGCGCAAAGCGGCGCCCCTCATATTGCAATAACCAAATAAGAGAGACGGCGAGCCACGTTGCTAAACGGTCCCTCTTTCCCTCTTCCTCCCTCCCTTGCTTTATTTCTGCGTTATTTTACAAACCACGCCAATCAATAAGCGAACATCGCGGAGCGCGACGCCGCGCCGAGGGCTTCGTGGCTGAGGCCAGGCAGGCAGGCCGGCGAACATTAATTTTATCCAGGGGTGTGGAAGGGCAGAGGGCCACGGGGCGCCGGCCCACTCCGCCACGGTTCCCAGATTGGTAAGAACAGAGAAAGGAAACATTTCTCGCAGAACTAGAGACGGTCGGTCAACGAATCGGACGTGCCCCTCCCTTCCCTCCCCGTTGCGCCCGGGTCTGATCTGTCTTCGCGGAGATTTGGCTCGGGCTCAGATTGAGATTATTAATTAGGCTGTCCTAATGAACACACCGCTGGCTGGCGCTGGCTGGCGCTGGCTGGCGCTGGCTGGCGCGGCGCACCCCGTCTCCGGAGCACTGCGCCGCCAAGTGTGTGTCCGGCCGGCCGGCTCTGCCAAACAAAGCGGCAGCGGACGCCAGAGCATGCAGCACACAAGTGGGGACAGGGGTTCACGTGCACAGTGGGCCGGAAGAGCCGTTTAGGCGGATGGCGCACTGGGCACGTTTTGGAGCAAAGAGTGGCATGACACGGGTAAACAACAATACAAATGGAAAGGGAATTACTTTGACCCCTCATGACGCTACCGAAAATTTCAGTGTAACCGAACACTTTGGGCGGGTGGCCGCGGGTTGGACGTGGTCCACCCACACGAGCCGCAGTGGGGAGAGGGGGGGGGGGGGTCGCGAGAGCGGCACCGCGGCCAAGGGGAAATCGAAGCCGAATGAAGGAGGCGCCATCAAGGCGCCCGTAAAGGCCGTGAAGCGGCGAAGCGGCGCCGGGGGCAGCGCGGCGCCGCGCAGGCCCCCGCCAGCACCACGGGGTGAGCCGGCCGCGGGGCCGCCGGCCAGGCTAGGGGCGGGGCGGGGCGGAGAGGCGCGCAACCCATCACTAACAGCGTTAACATGCATCAGAAGGGTGCGGGCCTGGCTGGAGCCTGCCTGCGTTGTCGCGTTGTCGCCGCAAACCTCATTCCCCGAGCATTCGCATTTCACGCGGTGCGGACCTCGGCCCTAATTGCCGCCGGAAGCGGCCGGATGGAGGCCGGATTGGCTGCCGTGAAGTGGCGCACGCTCCCAGCCTCTCTCGCACCCCAGCGGGACGCCTTGCGAGAGCGAGAAGGACAGGGCGGACGGCAGCACTGCTTCGGAATCAGCCTGCGGGCCGAAGTGGTTCGGGATGCACCACGCGGAGGGGCCGCGCCGCGCCGGGCGGACGGACGGTCGGGCAGGCAGACAGACAGGCGGGCGGACGGGGGACAGATTACGAGCGGCGGTCCAAAATAAACGTTTGAGGCCCAGCAGTCCTTTGAGAAGTTGGATCATCATCAGGACGACGCGGTGGCAGCAACAACAGCAAGAGCACCAGCAACAACAAGTGCGCTGCCCGCGCCGCGCGGGTCCCGCCGCCTGGATTACAACTACAACGCAACGTGTCAAGTTATTTTTTTCCGCCCCGCCCCGCCGCCACGCCCATCGGGCGGCAGAGTGGATCGCCTCTATCGAGGAATTTGCCGTGGTTTGAGGAGCATTGCGTGAGAGCGGGGCATGTAATACGCGGGCCGCGGCCACACTCCGGATTGATCTGTTTTTGTCCGCCCCGCCAGCCTCGCCAACGAGGACCGCGTCGCGTCCCCGTGCCGCTCGGGGGCGGGGCGGAGTGGGGCGGGGCGACACGTCTCCGTTCGAGCGTGCGCACTCGAACGCCACGCCGCGGCGCGCTGTCGCGTGACTCCGTGACGCCGCCGACCGCACGCCAAGTCCCGCTCGTGCGACATGCTCATGATGCTCACGACGCTCATCGGAGTATCGAGACCAGATGAGGCGTAAATCATCCCGCGACAAATGACGTGTCGCGGCGGGGCGGGGCGGGGCGGGGCGGGGCGGGGCGGGGCGGGCTGGGGGTCACTGCGCTCGCCACGCTCGCCGTCGTGCACCTGCCTGTCGCGATGCTTTGCGGCCCGAGCCCCCACCACCGCGACGGCCTCCGAAGGCCTCGAAGGGCGCGGCACTATACGGCGTGACGGCACTTTCCAGTCAAAAATTTTAAAACCACCATGACAATTTCCACACAAGACAACTTTGAACTGCAAAAAAAGCCGCCCTGGGGGTCAGAAAAAAGTGGTGAGAATGTTTTCTTACGTCATAAAGGGCGGAAGAAAAATTTATGCCAAAATTTGGTGAGAATTTTGATTCTCACCACAAAACGGTTATAAATGTTTCTCGCCAAAATTTGGTCAGAATTCTCACCCTTCAATTTTTAGCGCGTGTTCTCCAATTATTCGATTCGGGGGATTGAAGTGGATACTGCCGGAGCCGGCATGCCAAACCTCTCATCCGGACGCAAAAAATAGACTGTTATCTTCCCGCTCCCGCTGGTCCTGTTGGTTGCCACCAGCGTCACATTCCGATCCGGGCGCGAGAGGACCGGCCGCTGTGCCTCGGCTACGGCCCTGCCGGTATTCGAACCCGGCCCTCCACCGCGTGACGCAGACAGCGCGGCCGCTCCGGGTCCGGCCGGGTCCCCATTTTTATGGTGCATTTCTCATCGGGGGATCGGAGACGTCGTGGACGGCGGCCTTACACTACACTATCGCGGGATGGCGACACAACGACCGTGTCCAGCCGCTTCGAATTAAAGGGCCGGGCTAAAGGCGGCTAAAGGCCCGAACGGGGCGATAAACGAGGCGCAGCCGGCCGCTCCACTGGACGGCAGGTCCACTCGGCCGCGCGGCCCCACACACCCACGGCGGGTCCGCGTTCAATGCGTCCCCGCGCTTTAATTGGGCCTTGTTGTTGCTACCGCAGTTTTTGTTGTTGTTGTTGCCGTCGTCGTCGTCGTTGCCACCCACCTGAGTGTCGGTGACGCCCAGCAGCCGGGCCATCTCGGCCCGCTCGGACGACGACAGGTACTTCTTGACCTCGAACTGCTTCTCCAGCTCGAAGATCTGGCGGCCGGTGAAGGTGGTGCGCGCCTTCTTGCGCTTGCGGTCCGCGGCCGCCTCGGGCACGCTGTCGCTGAGCGAGGACTCGCCGGACGCGTTGCCATCCGTCGACGACACGGCCTCCTTGCGGCGCCGCTTGCTGCTGCTGGTGGACGTTTCTGCAACAGGCGAAGCAACACTCAAATCGCCTGCCCAACGGAAACGACCGAACCGCGCCGCGCCGCGCCGCGCCGCCCGGCGTGCACTACGAGCTGCGAGCTCTCGGTTCTCTGGTTCCATTCGGAGGCTACACTGATGGGCGCCCCTATGGCCGCGGCCGGCCGGCAGAGGACACCCAATAAAGCTTTAACAGTGAAGGCGGCAGCCAGGCAGCGCCGCCCTGCAGCCCCATCGCCAACAGCGCCCTGGTCTGTCTCCCTCGCACTCACGGGGCGTCGCGCAGCGAGGCGAGAGGGACAGAGCAAGGCACCGTTCGGAATGAAGCTGCCCCGCCTGTGGGCCCCGCTTCTGGGCCCCGCTTCTGGGCCCCACCTGTGGGCCCCGCTTGTGGGCCCCACCTGTAGGCCCGGCCTGTGGGTCCCGCCTGTGGGCCCGGCCTGTGGGTCCCGCCTGTGGGCCCGGCCTGTGGGCCCGGCCTGTGGGCCCCGCCTGTGGGCCCCGCCTGTGGGCCGCTCGTAAAGCGAGACAACTCCCTTCTGGAAACGCTCGCGACGCTACAATGAAATAAACGAGCGGTCGGCGCCACAGTGTTGGCGCAACTGTCTCGCCGCAAACCGTGCCGAGCCGCGCGCCGCCGCCAACCCTTAGTCAAAAGCAGCAGCAGCGCCTCCTTTCCGCCGCGCGAGGCGACGCCATGGCGACGCGCAGCGCGACTCCACTCGTCCGCAAGTTTGACAGTGCTGCAGCCCAAGGCGCTCCCGGAAGAAGGAAACAACCGCCGCCCAGGGCCGCCGACTCGTCGCCCGGCGGGTCGGCCGCCAATCTGAGACGTGTCAAGCTGCACCCTCAGGCCCCGGCCGGCCCGGCTGAGCGGTTAGCGCTCGGGCCTGCGGAGTAGGGGGCGGCAGGGTGGCGGGTTCGATTCCCGCCGTGCGCTCATTTGTTTAGAGTGCCGCCGGCCGCCCCGCCGGTAGGGGCTTTTAACAGGCGGGCGTCATTAGCGCAACAAGACGCGGAGGGCCGAAAGGGCTGATCCCGACACTTCCCCGGCGAGCCAAGCAAAATTAAAAGTTGGGAAAAGCGCTCTTCTTTTCCCTCGTCTTGGAAGAGGGAACGAAACGATTGGAGGGCGAAGCAGGGAAGCAAAGAGTTGCAAGAGAAGAGCAAAGGGTGAAGAGGAATGATGAAAGACTGAAAGAGAGACCAGGCAGGGATCAAACGAAGATGGCAGACGAATTCGGACAGCCATTGAAAGGAGACAGAGGTATGTCTATTTCCATTGGGGTTTACGAGGGGCTTTAAAAGTTTTAATTGAGCAATCAAGGAGAGCGGGAGAGAGACAGGGCGAGAGGGTCCGAAGAAAGGCGGAGAGTCGACCTGGCGGGCAGGGAGACCGGCAGGCAGTCGTGGGACAGCATCCACATCCACGCAGTCTCACGCAGTCCTTTTCAATGACGATGCGCGGCCTGGCGGGCGGGCCCCGAACTGACGTACACAGAGATTCCACCTGAGGCTAGCTTTAACCCACCCCACCCCCACCCCACTCCCACCCCCGCCGGCCCTGCTTTGCCAGCGAACCACCCCAGCAGCCAGCAGGCAGGCAGCGCGACCCCAAAACATTTCCCGGCCGAGAAGACTATATCAGTCTGAGGCTTACGTCAAACCCCGGAGGAAGAAAAGGGAGGGGGAGGCCGGGCCGGCAGGCCAGGAAGCGAGGAGGCAGGAATAAGATGAATTTGTAATGTTGCAAGTAACGTCGCGATGAGATGATTACGGGGTGGTGATCAAACGGGCCTCTTTGACAACACAGGCGGCAGTGATCAACTTAGGTGGCCGTGACCGCTGAGGTGGCGCAAAGCTGGCACGCACACACACGCACGTGTAACGTCGTCCTCACTTCATTAAATCGCACGCGGCTCCTCACGCAGCGACGTATAAGCCCCCTGACGCGTTGTGTGTGAGCGTGTGTATGTGTGTGCGTTTGACGCAGTACAGACCATACCGGTCAGCCTTGCTCCATCAATGACAATTACAACGACAGGATGATCGCAACATTAATTCTCGACTATGGAAAATCGTACACCGCACACGCACACACACATGCTGCGCCCTCGATGCCACGCCCATATGGTCCACACCCATCCGCACATGGCTGGCAAAAAACAATAAAAAGACCACTTTTTTAATATAATAAAACGGGTCGCTGTGACACTTGTGGCCTTAAATTGTCGGCCAAGGCACATGGGGAAGTACAGTTTGGCGACGGACAAACAGACCGACAGTCCGAGAGGACGGATTGGCGTGGGAGGGGTCAAGGGAGGGATGGAGGGAGGGAGGGAGAGAGAGAGACAGAGAGAGAGGAGAGATGAGTATGGTAATTAGCAGCGAGTGGTCCAAGCCACAACAAGGCCCAGCAGCAGGATGATTCCGAACAGAGCTTTCGTCGTTCCGTTTCACTCGCAGAGGCGTGAGAGAGACAGAGCGACGCAGGCCTGGCGCCCTGTGGCTGTGGCTGGGGTGGGGCGCTGTGCTGGCGCGTTCTGGCGCTCTGGCGCTCTGGCTGTGTATGCAGCAGATCATTGAGTCTGCGGGGTGATGATGCCGCCCTTGTCCCTCCCCTTCCCCTCCACTGCCCCGGGCCGGGCTGCCTGCCTGCCTGCCTGCCTGCCCGCCTCCACCCGGGCGTGCCTCGGGCCTCAGGCGGGCCAACCTAACCCGCCAAACAGTGGAAGCAGGAGAAACAGGGCTGCGGTACAGCACACCATTATTCCCTTCCTTTCTTTAGATGCGAATCAAAACGCGGGGCGACCGAATCGTTTCCGCAAACAGTGGCAGGCCGAGCCGAGGCGCCGTGGTCTGGGACAACCAGCTCCGCCTTGCAGCAGGGCCTGCAGTGGGCGCCAGCAACGTGCCCCTGGGTAGGTAAAGGGGGCCCGACCCTTTGGGCCCTGTGCCCGGAGTGGGCACACAGTGGGCCTGCCCGGCGCTGCCCGGCGTGGGGCCGCCTGTCCGCTCGCGTGCCGCCCGCGTGTCGCGCTTCCTTCCCCGTCTGTCTATGATTCACTGCACTGATGATAACATCATTCTCGGCAGGTAAAGAGCCGCCCCTCCAACCCGCGTCGCCCCGCGTCGCCCCGCGTCGCCCCGCGTCGCCCCGCGTCGCCCCGCGTCGCCCCGCCCCCGCGGCACGCAATTTGTCAAGTTCTTCACAAGTTGACGCTAACTCGCGCAGCACAAGCAGCTCGTTCTGGCTCGCTCCCCTCCGCCTCCCCTCCCCCTCCCCGCGCTGCCGAGTCGCGGCCTGGTCGCGGCCATACACCACCCAATTACCGGGCCGTAAGAGAGAGGGGAGAGAGAGAGAGAGAGAGAGAGAGAGAGAGAGAGAGAGAGAGAGAGAGAGAGAGAGAGAGAGAGAGAGAGAGAGAGAGAGAGAGAGAGAGAGAGAGAGAGAGAGAGAAAGCGAGCGAGAGAGCGTGAGAGCGATACGGAGAGGGAGGGGGCGTTATGTTATACACAGATTTGTTTACTACGGCCGCCAGATATTTTGGCCGAGCCAATCGAATTGATGGAGAGGGGAGATACGGGCAACGCGCTCGGACACGGACGGACGGACAAGACAGGCGGATGGACGGTGGACCGAGGACGGCGGGGTGTAGGTGTGGATGTGAAGTAGTGTGCAGGGTCGCACAGGGATTCGCGCAAAGCGAGATCACCACGCGCAGCGCACGCCGCGCTGCTGCGGGAGAGGAGGGGGCGAGCAGGCGGACCGTCCCGACCCAAGGGGCGTACCCTCGCGTGCCCTTGCTGGACGTGCGCCTCAACACACACACACACACACACACACACACAAACAAACAAACAAACAAACAAACAAAGGCTCCGAATTGTTTTAACTATGACATGATGGTCGCACTCCAACGCAGAATAACGAACGGCCCCCTCCACTTATCAATACTTTGTTTATATGAGCCGACGATAAGCAGCATGATGCCACACACACACGCACACACACATGTTCAGTCTACACGAGAGTGCAGCGACACACACCAACACACGCGTGAAATGGGGTGATGCTGCCGATCATTCCCTTCGATACGTTATTCAAGCTGCTTGGCAGTGGTACGCACACATGCTCGAGGGGCTCATTAACGCGGCCCCGAAGAAAGGCCGCTCCTCCCACCCTTTCTCTCCCTCTCTCTCTCTCCCTCTTCTCCTCCTCCGCGGCGCGCTTCCTCGAGGAGATGAGAGACAGCGCGGGCTGCAAGGGCACACCAGAGTGACACAGGGCAGACACGTCAGGCAGTGACACGTCGACGGCTGCTCCCCGCACTCTTCACGCGCGGCCAGTAATTTTGGAAACGGCCGCTCGGCTCATCCCCGCGTCCCCGGCGGTGCCTGCGCCGGCAGAGCGTAACAAAGTTGTCACAGCTGAGATTTCCCTTCCCTCCACCCGCCTAGAGGCCCGCGCCCCGCGCGGCGGTGCAAAGCGATGCTGCGCGGGCGTCACTTGAGAGAGCGACGCATCAAACGGAGCGCCGCCGCGCCGTGGCCGTGCCGTGGCCGTGCCGCGGATATAAATACAATGGCGTGTGATCGCCATTAGGGTCGCCGCGTTTTGGCAAGTAGGGAAGGCGATGGGCCGTCGAGGCAAACGCGTCCGGTCCGTCGCTGTCCATGCGACGCAGCTTGGTTATTATTGACTGTGTTGACTATTCGCAAAACTGCTGCTCGTTGGGAGTGCACGACGACCTGACGCTTTCAAATTATTTTAGGTATGCCACCTGTTCCATGCAATGTTCTCGCTGACGGGGAGGGCAGCCGCCGTTGCCGAAGCCCTCTCCGTTCTCTCTTTGCCGTCAAAACGGCGAACGGCTGGGCGGCGTTGTCTTGCCGCGACCTGATTGGTGGCATCGATTGGCGGCCCGGCGAGCGGCGCCGGCCAGCCCTCCGCCGATACATAATAACTGCGACGTGTTGCCTCTGCCGGCGGTGCCACTTCGGGGTTCGGCCTCCGGGTCACGGAGTATGGATTGGGGCTACCGGCCGGGCGGCGGGCGGCGGGCAGGCGGCGGGCGGGCGGCGGCCACTTAGACACGTCCCTGCGGGGCAGCCGGCGTCGCCGTCCCAACAGCATCAGCGGGTCAGCGGCTAGACTGTGTACAAAGGCGTGCGCCCAATCGCGCAGCCGGATGGCGATGAAAATTAAATCGCGCCGCTTTGGTAACAAGTGCAGATAAGCGATTGCAAACGCCTCGCTCCGCGCGCCGCATTTGGCGTCCGGCGCCCCGCGCCACAGTGCGCGGCCGCGCCACCCAGGCTGTGATAATAAGCAGCCACTTTGTGAATGAAAATGTTTTTGAAAGCCGCGAGATAAGCCGTGCGGGTAATCTAGGGCCGGCCGGGATTAGACTGTCCGACGCAGACCTCCCTCCGCTGACGGAGCGCCGCTGGACGGACGGAACGACATCATCCTCAGGCCGCCTCGTTACACGCCCGCTCAACCTAGCGCGGGGTTGGGAAACGGTATGCGCAGTTCGTCATACATTGGAAAAGAACCACCTATTTATTTCTCATACTTCGTTTCAAAATGGCGTCCCGAGGCGCACTCGAGGCGCACTACTCGGCTCGTGTGAGGCGCACCAGAGGACCTCTCTGGGTTGAATCACTCAGCGCTTTCGTGTACACATGAGTACATGAGTGCAGGCGAGTACACTTAATAATACTCATAAATTGGCCAAACCGTTGACGTTGTCACACCTTTTTAGCCCTTTAAACGTAGATACCGATCCTAACGAATCCTGAATAGAGTTGGTTATTTTTGCTCTTTTAAAATTTGTGAGTACACTAAGTGCTACGGGTTAATGTATACACATGAGTACAGTAGTGATTCACCCCTCGGGCACCACCCCAGCTAAAGCCACCCGAAGCCACCCCTCGTCAAGAGTCGCGGTGGCT
Organism: Stenchaetothrips biformis; assembly: GCA_030522485.1. Taxonomy (NCBI): domain Eukaryota; kingdom Metazoa; phylum Arthropoda; class Insecta; order Thysanoptera; family Thripidae; genus Stenchaetothrips; species Stenchaetothrips biformis. The sequence goes on from CM060087.1 coordinate 20,473,502, forward strand.
GAGAGCGCCGTTCGGAACAGGCTTCGATACCGCACCCGGGCTTTCCCGGAAATGCCCGCGTTCTCAATGTTCCGCCATCTCGGCCGCGCTTCCTCTCCGAGACAAGCTGTCGTCGCCGTGAATGCGCCGCCAGACGGCCTGGATCTGTCGGCCTCTCTGTCCCTCTCGCACTGATGAGGCGTCGCGCGTGCGCCGTGCGAGGGGGACGAGGCGCCGCTCGGAATCAGCCCGCTGGACGCGGCGGTCTGTCACGTCGAGGATAACATGATCGATTGGATTAAAAACTGCTGTCAAGCCGGCAGGCTCGGCGGGCCGGGCAGGCCTGGCGGGGCCGCGCCGCCCCAACGGTGGCAACTGCCTGATCCCCGAGGATCGCCGAAGGCAAGGCCCGCCGTAATCGTCTTCGTCGCGGCCTCTCGAGTGAGCCGTTTGGCCGGCCGCTTCGAAGGGGAAAAGTGCGACGAGACACCAAAGCTCGACTGTTTTATGGCGGTCCCGCAGAAATCATAATCACCAGAAGAAGAAGAAGAAAAACCAACGAAAATAACATTAGAAACTTGAGCCGGCATAGGTTGTTGATCAAATTTCCCCCTCCCCGAGTGGCCCGCTCCGTTACAATCAACTAGTGGCTGTCACGGCGTGCGAAAGGGTCGTAAAATAGAGCGAAGCGGACGCAGAAAATAAAATTTAAAAAAAGGACGACAAATAAAGCGGTGCGCAGATTACGCGGGCATATATCACGGCGAAGATCACGCGGCTATCACTGCTGGATTAGGGCGCGGGGCGCACGGCGGTATGGCGCCAGGGATTACCCGCGCAATGTGCCGCGTGGTTCTCTCTCGCTTATAGAGTCGGTGTCGATGTGATTCCACATTTTATCTGTGTTTATCCGCGACGCGCGGCAAGTCGCGGCAAGTATTTAAGAGACGTGCGTGATGGACAGCAGCCGATTAAAGAGCGAGATTATGGTGCGGCCTATCTGCGCCCATCCATCAGGCCGCACTCGGTGCCCGAGGAAACTGTCACAATGGGAAACGCTTGCTACCGGATTACGGTACGGTGATGTATCGCGGTCTTAAGCAGATCAGCGAAGCGCTCCTAAACGGCGCCTCGGCGGACATTATCAATTAAAAAGCGAATGTCACACGAGGACGGTTTATCCATCTCGCTTTTTTTAAAAAAAAAAATCAGTTGGGATCGCTGGCACGAACGAACTGCCCAAAGCGGTATGTGAACGCACCACGTTGCCGCCCTAACGAGGGGCAAAGGTGTGCAACTTGTGCTGGTCATAGCCGTATCAAGTCTAGTGCGGAGGCAATGCAGCCCGCGACCACTCGTGGGCCGTTTAAAAGAACAAAAGTAAGAAACAGCGCGAGCAAACCAAACACTCCAAGCAGGATAATCAATCTTGTTGTCGCCACTTGGATGCTAATTGCTTTTGGGGTCCGCCGAAAGGTACGGTGGGCCTACCTGTCGAATCCCATAGTATCCCCGACCATGGGGGAATCGCCATCCACGACAGATTGAACAAGTGGGCTCAATCCCAGTTCAGCGACCCGGCCGTGGCCGCCGCGGCCAACAGGTGGACCTTGGTGTGCACGCGCGCGGCGCAGGCCGGGCGGCTGGAAGAGTATCGCTCTCGCTGCAATTACAACCCGCGTGCCGCAAATGTGCGCGTCACAAGCAAAAGACTGGTAAAAAGAGGCAAGACACGGTTTTATTTTTGCCGGCATATCCACACGTACGTAGGGCTGCCAATTGCGGAATGCCGCATCGACGCGCGCGCCGGACAGGCATGCCAATCCACGCGGAGAAATCAAACCGGAGAGCACTTTTTCTAGCCAGCCTCGGCCAGCGCCTAGCAGGCACACAAGCCCGTCGAGCACGGGTGCGTTGCGGGACTGCCTGCCTTAGCGCCTACCTGCTCCAGCCATGGAAAAAAGGCCGCGCGCGCCGCGTCGGCTGCCAGTATTTGAACCCGCTTTTTCATGCTTGAGCACAAGGACAGCCTTTGCATACTCGGCACGCATTCTCCGATGGCGGCCTGCAATACACGGGGCCGATGAACCTGCAGACGAAATACTAATACGCTGAGTGCACGAAAAAGGGCAATAAATCGATCGAACTCCGGGACGAGCGCGGCGAGGCGCGGCGCAGGTACGGCGCGCGTGAGTTGAAACTGATTGGCTGCTGTTTGGTTAAGCTTGCGGCGATTAAAACGCATGGGAACACACACACACACACACACACACACACACACACACACACACACACACACACAGCGAGATCATGCTACCGCAATTAAGCTGCCGTCGCCACAGCGCCCCTGGATCGCCCACAGCGTTCATTGAAAATCAGAAGGGACACCGAAGCGATGAGTATCGAGAGGCGGGCAGAGCGCAGACAGACGGACACACAGACGCGGTGAGCATGCGCACTCAGCCGCATAGGTCGCTAATCCCACTTAGGCCCGCACTGTCCGACTGTCCGTGGGCCCAGGGGGATCTGCCTTGATTGACACCTGGCGATCTGACGACGAGACGGAATACGAAGAAGAACCAGGAGAAGGAGAGAAACGCGAAAAACATAAAACGGCGTGGCAATCGCCTTAGCCCGGTCGTCACAGTGGGGCGAGAGACAGAGAGCGAGGATGGGAGCGGGCAGGCAGCGAGCGGGCCGATTAGCAACCCGTTAAAAATGGCAAATGCCTCTCTCCGGATTGCCGCCGCTTCCCCCTCCCCCTCCCCCGCCGCGCTTTAATTGCGAGCAGACCGCTCGCGTCCAAACGAGGTGTGTTTCAATCGGTGTGCGGCGCGGGAGGGGAGGGGGAGGCGGCCTGATGAGCGGTGATGAGCAGTAATGCGCACACAAACAGCGGGGGAGGGGAGGGGGAGGCAGAGGGGAAGGGCAGCGCTCCAAACTGCTTTATCGTGTTCGCAGGAAGTCAGGGGGCCTGCATGTTTGTATAATACATGCGACGCGCAGGGGCAGGCAGGCAGGCCCGGCCCCGCAAATAAAGTAATGAAATAATGGAGCATGGAGCCCCTGCCCTTCGGCTCCACTTCGGCTCCACTTCGGCTTTTTGCCAGTTCGGTGGTTCGGATCGAGTCGAGTCGGCTGGCTGGGTGGACGGCCCACCGTTTGGGCTGCGGCGCGTTTTGGAATTTCCGCCCATTCATCAAAATGAAAGGCCGCGATCATTGGCGAGCATCCGTGCCGTGCCGCCCCGCCCCACCGCAGCGCTTGCTTTAGCTGGCGATCCATTGAACGGGTAACCGCTTGGAGGGGAGGGGGGAGGCAGCTGGCTCCACGAAAGACAACGAGTTCGGGGTGGTGTTCGAACTCATCCGCGCAACAATGTGGCGGAAGGCTGAAGACCGACCGACCGAGAGGCGCAACAATGCATACCGTTCACAGCGACATGGCGGCGGTGGCGCCGACGAAACGACAGTCGGTGTCGCGGGGGCGGAGCAGCGGTAGGGCAGTGAGCCCGCCAGCCCCAGTGCATGCTGGGCCTCAACAGGTGGGCGCGGAGCTGTCGGGGCGGTTGGTGGTTCGGACTCTTACCTCGCAGGGGCACGGAAGGCACGCGGACGGGGGGCACTGTGGGGACGCCCCCCTTGACGTCGGCCAGACGGCCGTTGAGGACGCCATTGAGGACCAGCGGCGTGGCCAGCCCGTTAAGGGGCTCTCGGAAGGGGCCCGTCGGCGGCAGCAGTCCGAGGCCAAGCCCCAGGGGCGGTGTCATCGACGGGGAGGCATCGCGGCTCCGAGCCGTCGTCGACAGGTTCAGGGGCTCGTCGTCGTCCTGGGCGGAGAACGACACGCGCGGCACCACGAGCAGGTTGGCGGCGCGCGGCGGGGGCGCCTTGGGCACCAGGACGGCCTTCTCCTCCATCCAGCCGAGGATGTCGACGATGCGGTGCGGCGTCGGGGACTTGGGACGCTTGCCGTACACGTGTGGGTGCCACGTGGGGGGCGGCGCGGCGTCGATGCTGTTGTTGTTGTTGACAGTGCTGGTGTTGTTGTTGAGGGGCACTTTAGAGGCCGGGGAAGTAGCGGACGACGGCGTCGTCAGTAGGGGTCCTGGGTCTCGGGGCTGCTGCATGGCGCGAACACAGGGCACGTCGCGTCACCGGACGTCCGCGCACGTCATGGCAACAATGCCGCTGCTTCGCGCTTCGCGTCGTCACCTGCCGCGGCGTGGCTGCTCTGCGCTGCGCTGCGGCGGCCGCGACGCGCCACTCCGCTCTCCTCGGAAGTCAAGCGGTTACTGATTGTGCTAGATGAACGGTTTAGAGTGGCAAGCCCCTGCCCGCCCGGGCCGCGCCGCATCACAACCCCCTCCACGCCTCCCGGGGCGGGAGCGCGCGCGCCAGTTGGGCGGGGCGTGGCGGGGCGTGGCGGGGCGCGCGGGAGCTGTAAAACACATCATGATGATACCGCCGCCGCCACCCCCCTCCACCGCCGCGACGCCCGCTCGGCTCGCCACGGCCAGGCCACTCGGCATGGCGCCGTGCACGCTGCACAGTTCAGGGAGACGATTTCGCTGTGGACTCCCGGGGCCTCCAGGGGGTTTGCCGCGGCTGGCCTCCGAGGGGTGGGAATTAAAGGACAGCATGGCGCGCAGGTCGCTGAGTCTCCTTGACCAGCTCCAGCCTGGCTGGGGTGCCGTGCCGCGCGAGAGCCGTGTAGAGAGCCCTAGGGCCGTGCAAGGTGCGAGGCCCCGCAATAAAATTCGGCGCGAATGGCACTTGGCACAGATTTCCACGGCAGGCTGATGGGCGACTCGGCATCGGCAGGGAGGCAAGCGGCGAGACGGCTGTCGACAGCCGGATAAATTACCATGAGGAGCACGGCGCGGAAGGGCCGCGGGCGGCCGCGGGGCAGCCCTCGGGGGAGGGGGAGGGGGGCGGAGGGCTCGCCGCTATTGATGGGCTGCGGGATGGCAGGGATGGCTCCGCAGTGCTTTGCTAATCGCAGCCAGTCCGCCACTCCGCCCCGGGGCCGCCAGTAAGCCCTTTGCTTTCGACCCGGGGACGGCACGGGACGGGACGGGGAGGACATTCTTCCTTCTTCCCCTCGGCGCTCTTCGCCACCACCGCCACCCCGCCCCGCGGCCGCGTTAATTGCAGTGCGCAGTATGCCATTCCCACAACAGGGCAGGAAGGCCCTCGTTCAGCTAATTAGTCCGCTATCACACGCAGCCGCCGTGGCCGTGCGCGGCGATGCCGGGGGACACGGCGGCGGCTGCGGCGGCTGCGGCGGCCCAGCCTCCGTCAGGTGTTCGTGTCCCCCAGCAGCAGTGCTTGCAGCAGCCGGAGGCGGCTCCTTTATCGGCCCGTTAATGGTGATTGGATGAGCTATGCAGCACTGCTTGGGCTGCCGCGGCACTGGCGGCACAAGCCTGGCCGACAAAAAGCTGAGTGCCGGGGTGCGCCTGACGGGCAGGCCGGCCGCGGCACACGCCTCCAACAACGACCTCAATAAACTGGAGGGAGGTGTCTGATTACGCGCCCTGTTCGGCGTGCGCCGCGCGGGCCTTGCACTCCGGCCGTTGGCACAGAGTCGTTATGTCTCTGTCACACTCATGGGGCATTCCGTGTGGATGCCGACAACCCTCCCCTCTGAATCATGGGTCGGTCGTGGCCATGGGGCTGGAGGTGATGGAGTCGCAAGCAGATTGATGACGGTGGTCACCTGAGCTGCATGCCGCCCTGTCCGCAGCAGCTCCCAAGTGCAAAGACCGCGCAACCCACACGGCTCGCCTCCCACGCACGACGCCGCGGGCCGCGGCTTGCAGCAGTGGCGCAGCCGATTTCCAGATCGTGTCAATTTTATCGCGGACACGGCCACATTCACGCAAGCACAGCACGCGCAGCAGCGAGGCAGCGAGGCACGGATTCGCGATTCACACCGTTTCTGCAGCCCGGCCCACGCAAACGCACCCGCCGGCCCTGCCGGCCCCCAGGCGTTGCCCCCGAGACTGCCACAGGACACGGCGACACGCGGCACGCGGCTGCATCCGAGGCCGGGCGTCGTCGCATCGCCCTCGCTGCGCGTGCTGTGCGGCAACGAGACTTGTTGTGCCATGCTGGACGACACCCTCCCGTCCCTGAACCCTGGGCCTTCCCTCGTCAACCAACGTGCGCACAGTGGCGCGCACAGTAGTAGGCCCAAGTCCTGTACACTTTTTGAGCCTGAACACAGAAATCAAACCCATAACGGTGCCGCTGGATTCCTCGTCGCAGTGCACTTGTTCCTCGGGGAAGGAGAGGAGGGGAGATGCCCCTTGGCGTTTATTTACCTGGACCACTCCCAACCCCCTCCCTCTTTCCCCCGAGCCACCGGTGTGTTTGCATCCTCATCAATGCGACTCCCGGGCCCGGCCATGGCCTGGCCCTGCAGGCCCGGGTGCCGCACCCCTTCGGTTTTGGTGCCAATTTCGCCGGCTGCTGTGCTGCTAGTGCTGCTGCACTGCTTATGCGCCGCGGGAATTAATTAAACGCAGGTCGCTTTGCGCTTTGCTGGCTTTGGTGCTGCGACTGTTGCTGCCGCGGCCTGCCGGGCCTGCCGGGCCTGCCTCACGGCGATGTTGATGAATATTCACGGGTCGCTTGATTTCGGACCGCGTGTTGTGTGCGGCGTGGCGTACCTACGAACGCGGCCTGGGGCGCGTAGCGCGGCGTAGCGCGGCGCCGCGATGGCCCGGCCCATTGCCGGCCCGGATGCATATGCACTCCACCTGTGCACCGCCGCGAAGCTCGCCGATTCAATCAGAGGGAAACGAGCACCAGTCGAAGCGGCAATATATTTGCCGGGTGGGAAGTGGAAGGGAAGGGTGCGATTCTACGGAAAAAACAACACTAGGTGCGTTGGGAGCTCTGATGCCCACTAAAAGGCCTCGAATCGAACGCACGATGGATTCGTCATTCAAAGAGAAAACTGTAGCTGTTTGGCCAGTGTCGCAAAGGATGTACGGCTGGAACTGCTGAAACCATTCCCCCTACACTGTCTGTCCTCTGACCCACCGAGCGGCGGAGCGCAGCCACGCCGTGCCACGCGCCGCGCTAGGTGGGCAACCCAATCGGCTGCTGCAGGCTGGGTTGCCTGCCCGCCCGGCGCCGCTTCTGGTTGCTGCCACCGCTGCCTGCGCCAGGCACCATTCAGGCACTACGGTCGGTCGGTCGAAGGGCTCTACTCTGGTCGGAAGTGCAGAGGTCAGATCGTTACTTAATGTTTTTAGCATGGAGACCCAGTTCACAGGGAACGTGGAAGGTGGAAGGCAGAGGAGTGCCGCTTGCATGGGGTGTAGGCCGCAAGCCCGTCTTTCAACGGGCAAATTACCTTCGCTGCAGAGTGTGGCATGTGGACGCCCTCGGTGGTAAAAATCTAGGGTTCTTTTTCTAGTGATGGGAACGTCCTCTATGTCCTCAGCATTTCAACGGTACTCATTGGAGTTCGAAAGATCCCTCTGGCCGTTGTGGAGGAATAATCAATGCCGATTAAGCTGGCCGCGGTTTATCGCTGAGTGACTTAGGATGGCCTCCTAGCGCCCTTACGAGCTAAGAGTAGAGCGCTTCGAATTCGAATATAGTTGTCCGTAAGGCGCCTTTCGGACTTCGAATTCGAAAATGCAGGATTAGAAGTTTCTCATGCCAGGAAGACCAGCTGACCAGAAAGGCACTCTGATAACAATTCCAAGAAAATAATCTGGCATGAAATCTACATGGACAGTGTGTTATTTCTACACAACGTCGACCTTATATTTAAGAATGATAACGCTTGAGAGCGCTTCCTGGTCTGGCATGCGCTGGTGGTTTCATTCGTTTGTAGCATTGCAGTAGCCGGCGTGTTGGCAGCGCCGTAAAAACACACGTTTCCCCTCCCCCCCTCTCGGAACTGTCAGGTCGTCAGCAACCTGAGTTCTGCCAGTTTCGGCATGTCGGAAGAATAAGTTAGAAACAATTACTATTTTCTATTGGTTAGCCGCAGTTCGTCAATTTTAATCGACGTTTCTCGTCAACCATTTTCAGATTTACCATATTATTGACAACTGTTGTCCTGTTATAATATGGCATTCTCTCCCTGGCGCTTGAAATTTGCCAACAACCTCCAATGGATTGCTTGGGTGCTTTTATTTTCCCAAATCCTTATTATTGTTCATTCTGTAGGTTAGTCTGAAGTTTTATTTTTTATTTCATTATTAATTGCAACTCAGTTGTCATTTGGCTGTATTGCATCATACATTCTCACTCTCCTAGTTGAAAGCTAATTTTGTTTGTCTTCATTTTAGCTAACAATTTGCATTTAATGGAGGGAACAAGTATACCCGAAGTGCTGGGGTCTGATGTATTTTTTGAAATAATTGAGCCGGGAGAGCTTGGTTACACGTATAGACTAAGGCCAGCTAAAGATTTTGGTGCCCCATTTGTATGTTTCTATTGTTATTTAACTATTTTATAATTCTTCATTCAATGATTGTTCAGCCTACTAACCCTCTCTGTTATTCTCAGAACGAGAGCTTTCGAGCAATGGGTGTTGGGCTAATTCCTGTGGATCCCCCCAGCGGCTGTAGTTGGCCGCGAAATGCTGAATTTGTGGAAGGAAACATCGCTCTAGTTGAAAGAGGGTATGTCAGATTGACTTTCTCTTGTTAATAATTTTACTCATTTTATTCCATTTTATTGTTTTTCATCATTGGATATTTTCTTTTTTAGGGAATGTTCCTTTGTAACAAAAGCATTGAAAATGGAAGAGGTCGGAGCTCTTGCCGTTATAGTTGCTGATAATGATATTAAAGGTGATGAGCATTTCATCGATATGGTAGATGACAACACTCTGAGAGAAGTCCACATACCTGCTGGATTCATTCTAGGAAAGAATGGGTATGTACTGCCACCAATTTTTCATCAATGTCAGATTTTTTGAACCTAATAATCATACTGACTTTTGTTTTGAAACTTCAGGCATATGATTCGCAGAACACTGGCTAAACTTCGAAGAAGAAGAGCTATCATAAATATCCCTATTAATCTAACATATGTGCCAGTTGTGAAACACAAACAGCCACCATGGCTTGGCTGGTAATTTTTAGATTTAAAAAAAAAAATAAGGTTCAACAGCAATGGTGTGATAAAGGTTGCAAAAGTAGACCTCTCGATTTTAATTGTTAGTGGCAATACTTCATACTAGTCATTTGTACGTATTTAACAGTATTTCCCAAGCTGACTGTTATGTTGTTGAATTGTTTTAGTTCCATTGTACCTGTGAAAAGTCAAATCATGCATCATCACCGTCCTTAAGTATGAAGCTGGTCTAATTTTCAGCACTGTTCATCAATTTGTACTATTAGTGGGTTGACTCATAAGTAAAAGTCTTAATGTTTAAAAGCAGCAAGCATAGAATTAAAACCTCTAATTTCAGTAGTGTTAAATAATAGGTACTGAAGGTTTTGACTTTCAAGCAAGTCTCTTGATTATGTTATGAAAGTCAACACAAGCTTTTTCATTCTTTATCTTTTTGTTGTCCTTTCATGTCTAATATGACCACTTTCTCACTTTCTCTGATGTATTATAGTATGTATTGGTACCAGTTTGTCTGAAGAAACTAATCTGCTCTCCCCCCTCATCAACCACATTCTTATTCCTTTCAAGCTTTGTTTTATTTATTTCTGGTTTATTGTTCGCTTATAAACAGCTATTTTGCCTGCCTCAATTTTCAGTTCTTTGCTCCAGTTAATCTGCCAATGAGTGCAGTAAACAAATGTTGATAGTCCTACAGTCCTCAATTTTCCTGGTCAGCAACATGCATGGACTGCATTTCGCATGCATATGGCCAAAGTAGCAAAGGCAGTTCTTATTGGCCAGTATTACACATCTGATTTCCATTGACTTTTTGTAACAATTTTATGAGAAGTTTCCTTGTTTGATGCAACTTACTGTTTTTGTTGAAACCCTGATAGGAAATAAAATAAATTGAATTGAACATTCTTAGTTTTATTTACCTCACAATGACATGGACTGAATATCAAAGCATCGTGGCAACAGTATGTCGGTCAACAGTATCTGTAAATCGAACAACCCACTAAAATTTACGCGAATTTTCAATAAATTCAAGTATTTGAGGGTGTGGAGGGGGAATTTCACCAGTGTGTCGTCTGCTTTCTTTGACAGATCCAACTACCTTTCAGATCACATAACGGGCGGTTTTCCAAAAGTTGCCGTTGACCTCGTCGTATGAACATGAATTTAATAAAAGTTGATTCCCGATCCTAAAAGATCTAAAAATAGACGTCTTAACACGAAGAAAAGTGTTAGGAACCTGTGGGAGAAGGATCAGTTTACCTGGCAACCCTGTTTTGTCGTGACGTCACCTTTCTCCCCTCTCCCCCAAGTCAACTCCACCTCCCCTCCCACCTCACTTCATCATTAAACTCACACACAGTATAACAGGGAGTGCAGTGTTGTTTCCGTTTTAAGCGAATTCTACACGGACTTCCCGATTGGAAAACCATGGATATGGAAACAGATAAAGTCACAGAAGACGGGAGGTCTATACCAGAGGTAAGTTTGCGTGATTTGAGGACGATAAAGTGGAGAAAACACGAGCCACAGTGACGATGCTGCAACGAGGCCGCCATCTTGAATTAGGTTAGGCACTATTTGGGTTTTCGAGTATTTGTTCCTCTTCCGTTGTTCGCTGGGTGTTTTCATGGGTCGTGTCTCAAGTCCTCGTAGTTCCCAGCAGTGTTCTGAGAACTAGTGCTTCCATAAAGTCGCAGCTTCACTCGATACTTGTTCCATGACCTCCAATCCACCATACCCCTGTGCTCCAGATATCGTCTGTTTTCTACTTTCCAGTCAAATTTCCTTGCTTTGCCCCTATTTCAAGATGTTTTTTCCGTCCAATTTAATCACCTGTAATTTCTTTAACTCAACATGGATTCAAATTAATGTCAGTTTGTTTATCGTTAATGAGAAAGGCCACTTTACTGCTGCCCATTGTTTTCATAGGAATGAAGTGTCACTTCCCACACAACATTTACATCGGATTGTTTAATTACAAGCATATCTGTTCACTCCATACTTTACAGTGAGGTTAATGAAAGTTTAACTTTTTGTATTTCATTTATATGCCTTTGCATGTTGAAAATTTCCATTGTCACTCTCCAGTTTTGACAGATGGGGCAAATGACAAATTGTTTTTCATCCATTCTGTGATTGATTTTTTCTTTGTGGCACAAATCTGGGATTATTTACCTTTATTGAAAGAATTGAGAGAATACATTTCATCAAGAGAGAAGAGCGCCCTTCTTTCATGATTTCATCGAAGTTCTATAAGGTTGTTTTCCTTTTTTGTCCATTGCCTGTCTGGTCTGCAACTTTTCCTGGAATTGTGCTATTGAGTTTGATAAGTCAAGAGCACACTTTGTTTTGCATGCAAGTTTAAACAGTTGCTTATAGAGTCATCTTATAATTGTCCATATGTGAATGCGTCGTTCTAGAATCAAAAAATGAATGAATGTACGTATGTATTTATGTATGTATGTATGTTCAATTTAAATGTGTGCATTGTAATCTGAAGAATGAATGCTGCATTTCCTGGAACTGCTAGTACAGTCTCTTCCCTAAACTTAATTTACTGTAAGTTATTTCTTTTTGCTCGTCTCCCGTAGGAAAACTCCCTTACAACATTTTTTGTTTTTGCTTCTCAATTTTTTTACGTGTTGTGTTTTGTTGCTGGGAGTAGGGTGATTGACTCCGACCGGCGATGGTGTGCCCATTCCACATGAGATCGACGATCTGAGCCAATATTTATACTAAACGCACGTGACACAGCGGGAGGTCTCTATGGGTACATTGTCTCAGGCCACAAAATTTCCACCAAACGCCATTGCGGCTTGATCTCTCTTCCTCTGCCCCTCGCCCACGCCGCACCTGTTAGCCCGACTGATTCACGCGGTGACTGTTTAATTTTTCCTGCGCGTTGCTCGGTGGCGGCTGGACTTGTGCATTCGCAGCGTAATCACATCGGTCGTTGGCTCCGTGAGTCATGTTGGCCAGGCCACACCACCCGTCTGTCCCATTCCCTTTATTCTTCCAGCAGCTGTTGCTCGAGCCTTTCACGCGCGAAATGTCTTCCTTGATTGGCGCGCAAACGGACCGCGTCCGCGCGGGGAAAGTCCCTCGAAACGGAGAGTGGAATTTCGGGTCCGAGCAGTCTAGCCCCCCCCTCCTTTGCAGCCTCATCGAACCCGCCGGAAGTGCACCGGGATGTTCGCACGCAGGCCGGAAGGCCGGAGGGCCGCTGCGCTTTTGTGGCATTCCACTGCTCTGGCCCTCTGGGGAGTCTCCTGGCCGGCCCTCGGATTATGACGCTTTCGGCGCTGTTGGCCAGGGAAGGCGAAACAAAGAACCGACTTAGTCATGACTGCGAGGCGCGCTCCGTTTTGTTTTTTTTTGTTGTTGTTTTTTTTTTTCCGGTTTGCCTGCTTTGGTTGTTGCTTGGCGCTGCGCTGGGCTGCGCTCGGCCCGCGGTGCCCGCTCCGCTGGTTTTGTCACGAGAACGCGCTGCATCCTGACGGCGGCGAAGGAGGGCGTGAGAGCGAGCGAGAGAGAATGCGTATGTGGGAAGATGGCTTGTGTGTGTCTGTGTGGGAAGTAGGCGTGTATCCAGAAACTGAATCGGCCGGGCTCTCCCTGTGCGCAGTTGGCTGTGCCAGGCTGTCTCAGGCCGTCGAAGCCGGTCGGCAACAAAACCGCATCAGCGGGAACCGGTACTCGAACCCGTGACTGTCGTCGCGCCTGTCCTTGCATCTCCCCGCGCGCTTTGTTTTTCGAGATGGGCTCAAGGGGTTTCCCTTTCCTGAGGCGAGTAGCGGTACTGGGTACCTGCCGCAGTGCCAGTGCCTACCAGTCCGGCAGGCCGGGCAGGGCCGGGTACCAACAGGTACTCGTCATGCCGGGCCGGCCCGCCGTCCGCACGCGGCGGGGCGACGCGGCCCCCGCAGCCCCCGCCCGTTTTGTCCGACGCATCTAAGTCTCGAGCTGGCGTCAAGTTGTGAGATTGAGTTAAGACTTGACTCACCCGGTCTCCACCCACCCCCCCTCCCTTCCACCTCTTCTTCCCCGTTCGGGTCAAGGGCTTGTCCCTAGCGTCGAGTGGTTGTTGCTTGTCCAGGTGCCCGGCTAAGAGCGGGGGCCTAAGTGACTGAGCAAGGAGCAGCTCTGTGCCTCCTCCCTGCCCCTCCCACAACGCGGCGGCGCAAAAAAAAAAACAAAAAAAAAAAACGTTGGCCGCCTTGCTTCGGCGCTGCACTGCCTGGCAGTCTGCGCCAGGTAAACGGCCCCTTGCGCCACTCAGCCACGCTGCGCCGTTCCGTTTTGTTCCACTGCCTCCGCCACTGCAGCCGCGGCAGCCGCACTCCGCTCAGCACTGCGCCACCGGGAAAGCGACCCGAGTTGCGCCGCGCATCCGAGACGAGCTGGACTACTCTTGCGTATTTTTTCCATTTTGCAGCGTCTCTCAATCTCGTCTCTCGTTGCACCTTTCCTGTCATGTCCTCAAGCCTCACTAAGAGCTTTTTTTTTTTTTTTTTTCTCCCCTGATGCGGGGGGGGGGGGCTGTTTCACTGGATAGTTTTGTTTACAGTTGGTCCCAGGTTTTTTTCAATAGAGAATAGTAATTTTGACCTGGATGGATGTACTCTTGTGTGTCATACTATTGAGTAGAGAAAAAGATTTTGATTGCGGGGACTGTCTCAGTTAGTGTATTTTTTTAAATTTTTTATTTTAAAGCATCTGTGCTCATCCAGTGCTTCTGTTTGTTCTCAGTGTCAACAGATGACGGTACTCGGAGAGAAGAAGAGAGAACAAGCCCCTCAATTCTCCAGTGAACGTGACACTTGCCTGAAACTATTTGAAAAATGGACAGAACAGGACCAGATCGAGTTTGTCGAGCACTTACTGTCTCGCATGTGCCACCACCAGCATGGCCACATCAACACGTATTTGAAACCGATGTTACAAAGAGACTTCATTTCTATGCTACCAAGTAAGTAACATGTTTTTGATTACAGTAAAGCCGCTTTTGTAAAATTTAGTTGAATAGCACAACTTTTGCTCTTTTTGCAGAGAAAGGTTTGGATCATGTAGCAGAGGCAATTCTATCAATGCTGGATGCCGAATCACTTGATGCTGCTCAAATGGTGTGCAAAGAATGGTACCGCGTCATTTCTGAAGGAATGCTCTGGAAGAAACTAATTGAAAGAAAGGTCAAAACAGATTCATTGTGGAGAGGACTGTCAGAAAGAAGAGGATGGTAAGAATGGATTTAATGTTTGGAATGGGAATTTTCTTATGTTCAAGTAACTTTGTAACATTTCGATTTTATTTTTAGGATTCAATATTTGTTTAAACCCAAGCCTGGAGAGAATCATCCAAGCAATGACTTTTACAGAGGACTGTACCCAAAAATAATTCTTGATATTGATGTAAGTTTTTATCGGGCATGGATTCCAATTTAACGTTGACTTGCCAACACTATATTGAAAAATTTTCTTGATGTTTTATTTTTAGAGACTAGAAAAGAACTGGCGAACAGGTCGACACATTCTGCAAAGAATTAATTGTCGTTCAGAGAATTCCAAAGGAGTTTATTGCCTCCAGTATGATGATCACAAAATTGTTTCTGGCCTGAGGGACAATACTATCAAGATTTGGGATCGTGTAACTTTACAGTGTATAAAGGTTTGTAAACACTTCTAAATGCAATCCAAATCACTGACACACATTTCATTATAATGAATCTTTGTCTGGGCATTCTCAGGTTTTGACTGGTCATACAGGGTCTGTTCTCTGTTTACAATATGATGACAAAGTCATCATCAGTGGTTCAAGTGACTCAACTGTTCGCGTGTGGGATGTAGCCACTGGTGAAATGGTTAACACACTTATTCACCATTGTGAGGCTGTTCTCCACCTCCGATTCTGTAATGGAATGATGGTGACATGCTCTAAAGTAAGCACCATGGACACACATACCTCCTGGTAATTCTGAGACATTCCATTAAAATCAAATTTATTTCCACTTTAAAGGACCGTTCTATTGCTGTCTGGGACATGACATCTCCAACGGAAATAGCTTTAAGAAGAGTTCTAGTTGGGCACAGAGCAGCAGTAAATGTTGTCGACTTTGATGAAAAGTACATAGTGTCTGCTAGTGGAGACCGAACCATCAAAGTGTGGAACACCTCGTCTTGTGAATTCGTTCGGACCCTGAATGGACATAAGCGAGGGATTGCTTGCCTTCAGTATCGGGATCGACTTGTTGTTAGTGGCAGCTCAGACAACACTATCAGGTAATGAATTTGTGGTGATGAATTGGATGTTTGCAGGAAACTGTTTTGAAGCCAACATCATCTTTATCAATTAAATTTTATATTCCAGATTATGGGATATTGAATGTGGAGCATGTCTCAGAATATTAGAAGGTCATGAGGAGTTAGTGAGATGCATACGTTTTGATAGCAAGCGAATAGTTAGTGGAGCCTATGATGGGTATGTATATTTCTAGCCTTTTAACTCACACTGTTACCTCTTGGTTCTGATTAAATTGTAGGTATTTGTGGCAGCATAAAAAGAATAATTCAACTATTAATTTTGCAGCAAAATTAAAGTGTGGGATCTTGTTGCTGCGTTGGATCCTAGGGCTCCATCTGGCACTCTCTGTCTCAGGACTCTTGTGGTAAGATTTCAATTTTTGTATCATAATTTCACCGGATTCACTTGTTTCCTAACTCTGATTCCCTCTTGTTTGCAGGAGCACACAGGACGAGTCTTCCGTCTTCAGTTTGATGAATTCCAGATAGTAAGCAGTTCACATGATGACACAATTCTCATTTGGGATTTCTTAAACTGTGATCCACTAGAAGGTGGCAGTGGTAATGCCAGTGGCAATGTTAGTGGCAATGCCAGTGGCAATGCTAGTGGTAATGCCAGTGCCAGTGCCAGTGCAGCGGAACCTGCTCCTGCCAGCCAATGCCCACCAGACAACAGAACACCATCCCGTAAGTATTTCTGCTAATAGTTAAATGAGAAACAATGTGTTGAACTGTTAATGTCTTTTCTTGTTTCCCTTGCAGCCTCATTTGGTTGAGATTTTTATGGACTACCTTTTGACGGCCAAAAGTGGCATTTCAAATTCCTGACTGCAAATGCTACCTACTCCCTGTATTGTGTGGAACATCACCATTTTGACTTTGCCCATTGTGATTTGTGTTTCTCTCCAAGATGTGTTTTGTTCCCCTCTTAATGTACAACTTTTTTATAATCTGCTGTGATGGTGCTCAACAAAGAATGTTGCCTGGTATGACGGAGGTTGGTTCATTTTGTTTATTTAATTTCATGAATCATTTAGAACTCATTATTTTATGACTTTTATAGATGTATGAATTTCAATCGTTTTAGACGGTCTATTTATTGAAATGCGAAGTCCCACATGGTATTAGTGCCCTTGGTGTTCAGTGAAACATTCAGTGCCAGCCTATTTACTATCATGGATTCTGCTGCTTCTTTGCTTTACTCTATAAGTTCAGAAGCATTACCAGTATGCAATTTATACTAGTTTGTGTAATGGTAGTAACTTCGAAATGCATAAATTCATAGCATATATTGCATACATTTAAAGTTTCTTAAACTGAACAGTTGTAATGACTAAGGTCCTTCGCATTTTAAGAAGTTGCCCATTTCATGTTTGTCACTATATCAGGACATGGTACTTAAGCATCATGTTTTGTGAATGCCTTCATTTCTTTGGTAGCTTTGGTAACTTGACATTGGTGATGAAAAGATGTTTTTAACATTAAAAAACCTGCATTGTTTAACTTTTTTTCTTTTTTTTTTTATACGGTCGCTGTCAGACCATACCCTCATTGGTTAGGACAAAGAACCACTTGTTGTTATTATAAATTTTATTAGTGTAGTTTCTTGCCTTTCAAATTATGTTGGCTTCTCTCTCAACTCAGATCTCATAGTGTCATGTCAGAACTGTTGCTCTCAACAATTTTTTTAAAACATTTAATGTTTAATCTATTAATTCAAATAAATAAAATTTTAGCAAAGCTCAGTGTTTGTGCTCTTGACATACGATTGTTATGATTTATCATCCTATGAAATTAAGTTTTATTAGTGCTGTCATTTTTTTGTGCTTACATTAAAAATTTCAGAAGTGCTCTGGCATCAATTGGCAAAGAGAGAATTTTTTAAAAGCTGACGTGCGTTATTTATGAGATTGTGTGTTATAGCTGTCACATATATGTTCAGGACTGGGCAACAACTTAATCATAGTAATTGTCAGAATGTAAATACTATTGACCTGTAATTTTTTAATTTTTTTTTTTTTTGTTTTTTTTTGTTTTTATTCTTACCATCCTTGAGGTGTGTTTGAATGGAAGTGTGTCTGTTTTTTTGCAGTTAGTGGAAATTTCACATTTCTGCTGTCTGTTGTATGGGTGTGTTAGTGCATTAAGACATAGTGTAAATATAGGTATGAGAGCGACAGGACACTAACTTTTGATGGGCTTCAGCCCAATGTCTGTGATTAAGTGATATTCACTATTGTGCATATGAGCATTCATTGTAAGTCCTCCCAATCCCAAGTGTTCATCAAATGAAAGGGTGAGGCTCAGAGACATTAAATTGTGTTTGCATTGAAAACCAATCTTCCTTTTCTTTTGGTGCTTACTTACGTTGAAATTATTACTGTTATATTTTGTAGTCCTGCTACATTGAAGAGTGTAAAAATATACCGCTGAAGTTATAAAAGCCAATCCAAATCAGCACTTGTGGTCTTCACTTTCTTAGAGATTGAACATAAATAGCCTTCACGTAATGTTAACCTAATGTTACACTGACTCCCATAAAATTAATTTGCCTGGAGAATGTTATAAACTTAAATTTAATTTTCATAAAATTCGTGACTTGAGGTTTACATTAAGTTGTACAGACAAAATTATAAATCATCGTAGTAACCGTAAGGGCTCTTTCAGCGCAATTGGAATGCGTTGCTACATCTTGCTGTGCAACTGCGTGTAGTAGAACCTCAAACATTCCTTGTTGATATAGTAGTTACAGGTCACTAATTGTTATACAATGTCATAGGTGTCACAAGCACTAGGCAAATATTGTTGCTAACTTTTTTGTCATTGAGAACTAAGTTGTGCTTTTGTTAAACACTGCCTTTGTACCTATCTGCATTGCAGGAAGGTTTGCGTAATTGGCTTGTTTATACACCAATCTGGTGCAGGGAAAGCAGTGTTTGTTTGAATTTCAATGTCTAACTTAAGGACAGAAATTCTATTTAAAATTTAACAAATGGACCAAAACAAAATAAAAGAAAACAAGAAAAATCTCAGAGGAACTGCAGCATGGTAAAACGACGTTTGGCTGAAGTATCCAGCAGATTGTGAACTCCAGAAGAGACATTGATCACTCTATAGCAAAATCGTCTTTATTTCTAACTTAAATACTCTTAATTGATCAGTTTAAGGAGCCTGTCGAAATCAAACTGAATGCTGAAGTGAGTCCTTGAAGGAATGAGGCAAGTGATAAATTAAGTATTTTAAACTTTTACACTTTTTATTTTACTTGAAAACCAAGTGCTTGCAAAGTATATCAGAAACATCAAATACTATAAACCCTATCTTCACTTGAGAGTGGTTCAGGAGCAGTAATAACTATGTTAAAATCTAGAATCATGTCATAGAGGTATTATCACTCATCACTGATCATTCAATTTTGCTGAACCTGGCCTTATGTAGGAACTGAATTTTTTGAGCAATTTTGCCCTCCTCTCACTGAGATAAAGAGAAACTTTGACAATTTATTTTTATTCAAGCTGTGTTGAATTTCACTCATTTATTCAGTCAGCAATTTTTGTGAACTGATGTATTTATGCTCATTCATTACCTTTAATTCCCAACTGGAATAGACTGAGCTCGGAGCGCTACAAGTACGTTGTATATATGCACAGCAAATCACAAAGAGAATCTTTAAAGTGTGTGTGGAGTTTTCATGAGTGTTCTTTTCCATGGCATGAATCTGTGATGAAGGTTATTTTTATTTAAATAGAGACAGTTGATTTTGTTTCTGGAATGGTCTTTGCATCCTTCTTGTTCAGCGCATTCCTTCTTCTATTGTACTTTTGAGACAAATGAGATATTCTATTTTGCAGATGGGGCTTAATATTTAGACTACATACTTGTTTCCAAGTAGGTTTAAATGGTTTGTCCGTCTCATTGATTTGTCCCTTCCTTTCCCCTTAGTAGATTCTTAGTAGATCAAAGCTAAGACAAGTCATTTTCCTGTCATGTTGGGTCACAACTACCATATCACCGAGGCAGAATTCTTTGTGCGTTGTAAGCTTGTATAGAAGAATTTGTTTGTTTCTTGCGAAATGGTTTGCTTGATTTTAATCCCAAGACTTAGGATCTGACAATTTCTGTTGTCTTCCTCCATTTAATTCTGCATCACTTTCTTTTTTTAGATTAGCTTTCAGTTTCCTCATCGTACCATCTACTCTTTGTTCGAATTGTTGATGGAATGTGTGATCCAAGGATATCTGTAAAAACATGATGCTGGCTATCAAGACAAATCTTGCGCCATTCCAAATATTGTCTTGTTAAATAAATGTAATCATAAATTGTAACATTTTGTTAACTTCCTGTACCCTCCATTTGTCATCTCATCCCCAAATAAAAAGAAAATTACACATGTTCATCTGATTTTGTTTAGTTTTGTTGAGAAAGCGTGAAGACTTTAGGCACCAAAGAAAATCACAGATAGGGACATTCCTGTGAGCCTCGCTGCGCCCAGTCCATTCTCGTC
Source organism: Stenchaetothrips biformis (assembly GCA_030522485.1). Lineage (NCBI taxonomy): Eukaryota > Metazoa > Arthropoda > Insecta > Thysanoptera > Thripidae > Stenchaetothrips > Stenchaetothrips biformis. The sequence goes on from CM060087.1 coordinate 20,493,388, forward strand.
GGCCGATGAGCACTTGAAACGTGTGAAATGAGTTGCCTATCTTCAGGGTGACAACCAGGCGAGTAGGCCACCCATTTGACATACTCTGGGATTAACCAAAACTTCATCTAAAATTCTCGTTCCTTTTCGCAGCCATTGGATACACCTAAGAAACGACTTAAGCTTCGCCGTGAACGAGCCCAGGGCCACTGAATCTTTGCCAACAAATACTAAATGTTGAGCTGTAAGCCTCAAGATAAAATAAAGTAATGTACTACTGAATTCTTCATAGTAGTCCATTACTCCCTTCTGCCTCTCCTCTTCTAACCTGTCCCCATAGGGAAGTTCCCTTTACTTGTAATTCTTATTGGACACTTGGCACTAACTTATGCTGAGGTAAGAGTTTTCCTGCTTTCTTCGCTGATAATAAAACGATTTTTCATATCTATAAAAATGGAAATCTTCTATGCTTGAGCTGCACACAATGATGAAACAGGTGTAGCTATTCATCAGTGTCTCATTGTCTTAGTTTTATCATAGCAGTTTGACTTCACACCACAATACTGACACCGACTGAACTTCAGCACCGCTTCAAATCATGTCATACTGTGAATATAGGTGTGATGTGTGAATATTACCGCTTGTTGCAGCTGAAATGTCAACTGATGACGGATCAACAGTTCACTCACGGAATATAGAGGATGTTGAAGATATTCCCATGGATGTTATCATTCGTCCGCTTGTATTGGAAGTAAACAATGATAAAGTCCTTAGTCTCATGGAAACTTTACAGGTAGATATGTTTCCTTATTTTTCCTTTAATTTCACCTGCTTTGTGGTATGTGGTTGGAAAACATTTTTTATGATTTTGAAACATTACTAAGTCCTATTATTTTTTATTTTCATATTTACAGGACCCCACTAAATCTGGCAATGTTCCCCCTGTTGATGTTCTTTGGATTGAGGGGAGAGAAGGGGGCAACTACTTTTACTCATTTGGTGGTTGTCACCGGTATACTGCCCATAAGAGACTAGGGCGCAAGACTATACCTGCTAAGCTTGTCAAGTCTACTATCGATGACCTACGAGTATACCTTGGGTCTTCCACTCCTGACTTGAAATGAAACAAAGTCCAATTTTTTTATACATTCCATAGAGTGACTGTATTATTGTTCTGTGATCCAATGATGTTGGCCTTGCATTCAATCAAGTTTACCAAACTTGTATTTTCTGTGATTAGGTGTGCCTGATGTAATAAAACAAGAAGTTTGCTAGATGTTACTTCTGATTTTAATAACCTCTTTTCAGCTCCTTTACAAATCAACAATACTGTTACACAAATCACTGACAATGATTGCACATGAAGGGGCATTTGGCCCTTGTACTATAGAAAGATTAAGGTTAAAAAGTTTGACTTTTAGACCTTCACTTTGCGAAAACTTAACCAACTACATAATAATAAATTTACATCCAACTTTGTACAAGATGTATAAAAAGCTGCTTCTTGCTATCTTAATTCCAAGGTGTGCAAAATAGGGTAGACAAACTTGAGTGCTGGAACAACTTACAACACAAAACCACCACTAATATATATAACTGAGCAATCATTATATATTGTCCACAAATACATAGAATAGAAAATGTTCTAAAAGTACAAAAGATGGAACAGATAACTTTAGACTTGGTCACCCTTTGATCATTATTTTAAAATTTATCAATTTGGTGCTGTCAGCTTACCATTTTTAACACTGATGGCAAGGGTTTCTTCATGAACCATAACATTTTACAATGTACTTAGCCAAACTCAAAAGATGTACATCTTTAGTCGTTAGAACAATAAGAAAAACATAGTTAAAGCAATACCTCTTATTTGTATGCTTCATGAATTTTCCCTAATACTACTCCTCATCCCAAATAAATGCATGATACTGCATTTTAACAAAGAGCATTTTAACAGACTAGTAAACAACAATAAATATACCAAAAACAAAAAATTAAAACAAAAAACACACTTTAAACGATTTGAATACTTGCTACGCAATATTTAGGAATCAGACTCTACTACTTGTGTTTGAATAGTAAGAGAGGTTCACTAGATAATTAAGAGCTACAAGAAAAAACATGATTAACACCAGTGCAAAAGCAATAACAGGAGATAAAAATTTACATATATTTATAAAGATAGAAAAAGTCTGGGGAAACAATAAAGATAATGAGAATGTAATGAGACATTAAGCTTTCAAGAGTAAGTAGATTAATCATGCAACTCAAAGCAACCAAAGTATCTCGATCCTGTCCAGTGATTTTATTCTCTTTAATGAACAATGCATACTCCAAATGATTAGATCATGAATTTGGGGAACAAGGACTTCATGTGTCACGACTAGACCAATGTAATACTGAAATTACAGTTCAAATGAAGTCAAATGAAAATTGGCATAGAAACTTATAATACATCAAAAGTAATTTAAAAAGATTCAAAAATGAAGTGCGGAAACTGAACATAATTACCATTTATTACTCACAGAGCACACAAACAGGATTTGACAGCATAATAGTGCAAATCTGGTCACCAGAAATTAAAATCTAAAGCTATTAATTTTTTTATCTCTGTGGAAGAAAAGACCTTTCATGGAACACAAACATTTAGTAGGAAAAGGCAGACAAGACGTCTAAACCAGAAATGGTCTATCTCTACACACAACCACATAATAACAGCTACTAAACTCAGTTCCTTTTGTGATTTGATATGGGTTAATTTATAACTAGTTTTGACAAATGCAACTCTTATTGTAGAGTAAAATTTGTACATTACCAACCTACAGTACGCATTTGAAACACATTAAACCTAAAGGTCTAATAAAAAGTACAGAGATCATAAAAAATCCTGAAAAATTATAGAAGTTACTCACAAACACGGATGTCCTTGGATATCACAGCCTTGAATAAAATAACCAACCAGTTAAAATGAACAGTATACATCATAAGTAATTTTCTATGGATAGTTGCCTAATTTTGAAGGTTTACTTTCCGGACTTGAAGTACTGTTCACCACATTACGCTGTTGATTTACATTCCTGCTTCTTAGAAAAGCTGTGTTCATTTTTTCAATTTGAGAGGGAGACAACGGAAGTCTTTCTCGGTAACCATTTTTCACAAAATAGGGCTTGTACGAAGGTTGCACAGGTGAAGGGGACGTTTGTTCTGCCTGAGATGAGTTCTGAAAGGTTTCTGATGATGGGCTTGGTCTTGATGAAGCAATGTTGCCAGATGGAGTGGAGGTAGATGAAGAATCATTCCCTGTAGAACTACTTTTTTCAGTTGAAGCATTGGAAAAGCGGTCAAATCCGGACGGTCGCATATGGGCTGGTATGTCATCTTGGTGAACGCGCAACATTTGAGTATTTATCACTTCACAATCAATCTGCATCATTCTGATATGATTCAGTCCAAACATTGATTCTGAAAATAAGAGACATGAATAAGTAATGAGGCAAGATATTGATAGAAGATTTCAATAAATAGATATGGTATTGGAGTTAAAGAACTAACTATTAATTGGAACCGCTGGGAGGACAAGGGACATTTTGGGTCTCGAAGATGTATTGTGAGCCTGAGCTGGTAAAAGAATGTGATCACCAGAAAATGAAACAACATAGAATGTATCATCACGTCGTTGGAAAGAGTCCAAAAATGCTGTGTAGTCATAGAGAGGCGGTCGAACTCCATATACTTCCACCTCATTAATAGCACTTGGACTTTTCTTTGAAGCCCTGAAGAAACAAAACAAGTAAAGAACAAATTTGAGTGAAGAAAAAAAACTAGTTATGAATGGTAGAACAAAGTTAAAACATTGTTTCAAGAAAAAGTTATTACCTGTTCACAAGAGACTTTCTGCGCAATTTTGTGCGTCTCTCTTTTAAGCCATTGTCCAATTTAGTTTCTGTTGAGGGCATCGCAGCCATGTTGCTAGCAGCACCTAAGGATTGTTCCTGAGAGGTTTCAGACAACTTGTAGTTGGGTCTTTTATTAGTGTTGTCAAAATGTTTGGACTTAAGTGAATCTTGTTGAGTCTGGTCATAAGGGTGCTCAGGATCTGACCCAATCCAGCGACGCAGTTCACTGTCAAGCCTGAAATATAAAAGCAAACAAAAATTCAAATCTCAAATATGTCTTAAATACAAAGCAACTGTAAGGAGGAACACAAGCAACACACCTTATGGACTCTGTTTGATTAATATAGAGGGGACAAATTGGCTGGGCTGATCCTGTGCCAGTAGAATTCCTTGAAAGGTATTCTGTGCCTGTACTGTTACTTGATGACTCGTCGGAAGCTGGTGCCCACAATAAAGACCGTCCTTGTCGAGTCATGGAAGCAGGGGCACTCTGCCCTGCACCTACATCTAAACTGCTCATGGCGAGTGGTTCATTGTTCTTGTTCACTAATGATCTGAAACAAATGTAAAATTGACATTGAGGCAACAGATGACAAATACACACTGCAGTCAGAGTCTGACAGGGTGGTCTACTTACGAGAAAGAAGTAAAGTGTAATGAGAACATGAAGAGGACTACAAGAAGGGCTGTTGCTTTCTTTGTCTTCACTGAAAGTGCAGGTGTTTTAGTCCAAGACATGGCATTTTCAAACTCATTGAGGCGTTCTCTGAGAACTTCATTTTCCTGCAAATCAATTAATTTAGTGAGTTTCAGAAGAAAATTACTTCGCAGGGATTGATCACACCAACACAAATTAAAGACTCACAAGCTTGAGCTGAACATTCTCTTGTTCTAGGTCTGATAATCGTCCTTCAAGGGTTGACACATACTCTTTCTTCTTCTTGCGCGATAGACAAGCAGATTCTCGATTTTTTATCATTCTCTGCTGCCTTTTTATTGCTTTCATCTAAACAGAAACAAAATAAGGTGTTTCAGTGACCCAAGTTCAAAGTATAACTAATACTATTTGAAAAAATGAAGAAAACAGCTCTGAGTGCTAACCTCCATTTCTCTTTTCACTGGATTTGATGAGGTCTTGGTGACTGAGAAGGCCGATGACTGTAAAGGTCTGACAGCATTCCCAGAGACAGGAATAGTGGCAACAGCTGGCAATGAGTTAGTAATGGCTTGGCATGGTATCAAGGGCACCTTTGCAGGCCCTGTGCCTGGCGTTATTACTTGAGCAAAAGTAGGAACTGCTGCTGGACCTGTAGAGGCTACTGCCATAGGTGCCACAAGCTGCTGAGCGGATACGGAGGGAGCTGTTGCGCATTTATTGGCAGGTTGTGTTTGTAATCTCAGTGTGGTGGGAACTGTCTTTGTGCCATTGATGACACCGATAGTACACGTTGATTGATTGCCTCTCACTTTTTGAGTAAGGGCAGCAAAATCCTTAGCAGAAAGAACAATAGTCTTTCTTTTGTCTAAAATAATTTTCAAGAAGGAAAGACAGATGAGAATGAAATATCAGTGCATTAATCCCAGACACAATTACATGCATATTTACATAGAAAATGCCTTACCTCCTGCAACAGGAATTGAAGAGGGTAATGTTACAGCCTTCACTGTAGCAGGTGTGGCCTTACAAGCAGAAGTGCTAAGTGAGTTCTCTGATGATGGTTCAACACTGGGTTTGGGCTTTAAGAAAGGGGCTGGTCTCTGTGATAAGGTCACATGCTTGCTGGCTTTTAATTTGAGACCTACAAAAAAATAAAATGGTATCATGAAAAAGTCACGAAGCAATTATAAAAAATTGGAAAACAAGTTGTTGCAAAGCAATGATATTACTTACCACAAGGCATTAATTGTACAAGAGGTTCAGAAACATGTGGAGCTGGAGACTTTGTCGGAGAGGGCGTATTGCCATTGTTATTGACCGATATGAACTCACTTATCACCTCAGGAGACTCTGGAGGACTGTTGTCTATAAAAGGTGGAGTAAGAGGCTGCACTTCTATTCTTGTCTGAAACATTGAAAAAGGAAGTGCGCAATTGCAACGTTAAAGAAAGCAACACAGGTTTAGCAGGAAAACCAGGCAATGAAATATGTAAATCTGACCTTGGCGTCGCCCTGGCCCCGCGCGGCGGGGGCGCCGACTGCTGGCCACAGCTCCGTGCTGCACAGGCTGGACGTGGAGCCGGCGCTCGAGGGAGGAGGAGAAGGCGGGAAGTCGGGCTCCACCTTTATCTCCTCTTTAATATCGTTCAGGAGCACGGCTAAAACCAACATTCACGCACTTGTTAGTTTTATCAACAAAAAAAATAAATTATTAAAACTAATTGTGCAAAATTGAAGTCTACTACTCACGCGCTGCATCGTCAGTGGCTGGCCTTAGGTTGGGAAACGCGTCCGGGCCCCACTCCGGCGCATCATCCAGGCCACTGAGGAATGGGTCCAAAACATAGCTGCGGCAGGGGTCATCCGAGCTGTAGCTCGGGGAGTCATCCAGCAGCATGGGAATCTGTCGACAAAATTAGCAACATCGTATAACAAAACTCACATAATGAAACAAAATGTCCCCCCTAGGCACGTGAGGTTGAATGACGACACAAAAAAGGGAACTCACCTCCAAATCATTTGGAAACTGCTGGAGGATGTCAGAGTCCGGAGGAATGGGACAGTCCACATCTGAAACATAAAAAATGAGAGCAAATTAGTTAAGTGAGACACGGGACCGGGAACATCTCACGACTGTCGTCATATTTTGGCCATCGCTCCATTCCTTGGCCTATGTGAGGACAGCTGCGAACCCATTTTGACCCTGACCCGCAAACCCCCTTTGTTTCGATGGTCGGAGCGAGGCGCGAGGCGCGCGCCGGTCACTGGCCCGGTCTTCCCTCCCCTGTCATCCCCGCCACCCCTTTGCAAGGGCCCGTGGCAGCCCGTGGGCATGACGATGACAAACAGGGGTCTCCAAAGGAGCCACGTGTTTGCATGACTTCGCAGAGCGCCTGCGCGCTGAAGGCGGCGGTTACTGCGCGGAAAAGGGGGCACATCGAGTATATTTCAACGTCACGAGCTCAGCTGTCGGGCGATTTCTAAGAATCGTTTCGTCGCGCTGTCTCCCTCTGGGACCTTCCGTACGGGTGCGACCGAGACAAAGGGACCAAACGGCTCTTGGACGCTGACGACGGCCGATCCGCGGGCCGCCTCCATGAGAGCCTCGCGACAGCCCGCTAAAAGCTCTTGGCGGAGCGGCCTGCGCCAAGTGAAGCCAAGCGCCAGCACACGTGCGCACCGCCGCCAAGAGCACCGCCGCCAAGAGCCTCGCGACGGCGAGCGTTGGCTCGGAGCCGGGGTGGCCGAAAGGAGGGCCTCCTCGATCGTGTATCCGACCGCAGCGAGACAAAAACCCTCATCGGCCACGACATTGACCCCGGGGCCCACGCATGGCGAGGCGCGCACGCCACGCCCCGCGGCCACCGCACGCCGCGGCACAGCGCCACCGTCGCACTGGACAGCGCTTCCGTCGCTGTCGCTCGCGCACGGCACGCCCTGGGTACGCCCCCAGTCACGGCGACTGAAGCACTGAGCGGTTTGCAGTGCCCTCAGGGCAATCTATCCCTTTCTCGGGAGCTAGGCACTCCAAGTCGGCCTCGCCTCGCCCGCTGCATCACGCTTCGCCAACCCCCACATTGAACGCGCCTCGGCAGCTGTCACAATGCCACGAGCCACCCCGGCCGGCCGCACGCTCCGCGGCGCCACGTCCCTGCGATAAGGCTATGAGGCGCGAGGCACGGCGGGAAACCCCCGACGGCCAGCGTGGCCAGCGCGCCGCGCCTCCAATACCCCAAATCGATGTGCACGGCCCACGTGAGTGTGGGGCCCCGGCTTGTTCAGCCAGGAGGGCACAGGCAGGAGGGCACCCCAGCCCGCGCGAGCTGGACGACGAACAGTCCAACACACGTGGCGGGCGGGCGGCGGCAGTATGCGGGAGGCACAGATAGCCTGCCCGTCGGGTGTCGGATAAGACGAAAGCCGAATGTAACGAGGCAAGCAGAGCGAGGCGGGTACGCACTCCGAAAACCTGTGACCCTCAAAATTATCGGGCCCGAATTAAGTTTTTTTTTTTTTTAAGCCAGAAACAGCCCCAAAACGGGTTAAATTCGGAAAAATTCGGTCATAACGCTGCCTACGCATACTCGCAGGGATAGAATGACCCTGCTAATACGCGAAGCAGAGCAAGCGGGCTCGCGATGCCGGCACCTTCGCGCCCACCCCAACAACCACCGCACGCCATGCAGATGGGCGATAACAACAATGGCGCCGCCAAAACAAAAATAAAACACGAGAGGAAAAAAAACAAATAACGCCTCAAAGAATAGCGGCTGCTGTGGCGCGGTGCAAGTATACGGCGGATGCTGACCCACTGCCAGTGCATCGCGTTTTGGACGTGTCGTTCCATTCGGATCCTTATCAGGCCCGTCAAGGACGAAACAGCGCCCGCGGCTCGAGCAGTCGCGACAGGTGTCGCTGCGCGCCGCCGCGACACGCAAATACGTACAGCGGCCACTTCTCGGGCGCGGCGCACAGTGGGTCAGAAGACCGTCGAGGCGGCCAAAATTCTAGACGAGTTTTTAGCTCCAGAGTCGCTTAATGTGACTCCTTAATTTTGCCCATTTTTTGGCCGCGGCGTCCATCGCGGCCATGACGAGGACTGCGAAGTCGGCGGATGGCGTGAGCAGCGATGAGCGGCCCAAATATTACGCGGCATTTCGACAGGAAGCCCACTGTCCGCGCTGATCCTTTGTGTCCGATGTCGAGCACGCCGATCTGTGTGACGTGCAGCGAGCATGCAATAGGACGCGGAGGAACACAGCCCTAGCAGGGACAAGGCCACACAAGCAACGCCACCGCCCCAGCACCCCGGACTCACCCAGATCGTCGAGAAGAAGGTCGTCGGGCAGTCCAAAGTCGTCCACGTCCAGCAAGTCCACACAGTCCATGTCTATGACGCAGTGCTCCCTGCGGTGCTCAGCCCTGCCCCGGGCCCCGCTCATCGGGGACCCAGCCTAGCATGGGGGGCGGCCGCGGGTCTGCGGGACCCTTGCCGGCGGGGGCTGCGGCAAAACACCCCGGTGAGGGTCGGTCGCTCAGAAGCGCACGTAGACAAAGCAAAACTCTGCCCATGGAAGCGAAACGGCGTCCAGGAGTGTCAGCAGCCCACCCAGCACCAGCGACATTGGCCGCATGACGCTGACGTCGCGACACGCACTCAAAAAACACGCCATGCCCTTCCGGTCGGAAATACGGTGTCTTTTTGGCACGTCGCGGCGGCCACCTGCCACGACTTGGGCCTTAGGGTCACCTTCCCTCGATAAGGCGAAACGGCGGGCGAAAACACGCGGAAGTACGGCGTCCTAAACGCCCCCCGCCTGGCCCCGGCCCTGACGCGAGCCTCCAGGGGGAGTACAGTGCACCGCGACACACCCTCCACTCCATCCCCTCGCGCATCCCGAAGGGTCAGGACCTACGGCTGGCTAGGGTAAGCCAGCCCGTGGCCGCCCGTGGCCGCCCATCGCCAGCCCGCCCTGGGCACGTTGCAGGGCACGTCGCGCGGACACTTGAGATTGCGGCCCCACTTCGGCCCTTATCGAGGCCCTATCTATCTGCGCCCCGATTTAACTCTCCCTCCCGGCCGCGTGGCCGCGTGGCCCAACCGGCTGGACGGCCCCAGCGGCGAGCCGAGTGCGGATTTGGCGCGATGCACCGACTGAGTCATGTCTGCGAGTCTTCAATCCGCGAGGGAAGTCCACCGACAGGGCGACGCGGCGGGGCTACGCGGCGGGGCTACACGGCGGGGCTACACGGCGAGGCCCAACCCCGATTTAGTGCCCTGCGGCTTTGGCGCCAATCCCACACGTCGGCTAGCGCAGTGATCGGTGCCGCTGGTCCCGCTCGCCATTCATGCATTCGCTGTGGCGGGGCACGCTGCCCTCGGCACCGCACGTAGACGCCCCGCTCCCAGGCCGGGCGGGGCGACATAGCGAACGCCGCGGGGGTAGGCTGCTCTCTATGAGAACGGGATCAATGGGCGCCGCGAAGAAAGAGGGAAACGGGCACCGACCGGCCGACACGCGGCACGCGCGCGCGTTGGGGCGGCGGGGCGGTGACGGCGCCCACGCAGGTCGTGCTGGCGGTCGGCTGGCGGTCGATGGCGGCCAGGAAGGGCTGTCCTGCAGTGGAGCCCTCGGCCGAGCTGTCACCGGCCGCCAGCAGGAAGTCAGCCACGAGGACACCTGCCACGGCCTTTAAGCCTCCTTTAAATTTGGCAGCGCAAGCGGTCCTTCGCCACTCGCCCACGACCTACACCATGCACACACACAGCCACACAGTCGCTGCCACACACACCTTCGGAAACGTGGCCAATTCTACACGCCCCCACCGCACGCGTCCTCTAGCGGCAGGTGCTGGGCAGGGCAGCGAGCACGTCAACGAGCACGTCCACGAGGAACAAGTCACGCGCGCGACACTCCGCGGCAACAGCAGCACGCCGTCGACGTCTTCGTCCAGGACTCCGGCACCTCCGCCCGACTCGGACGAGGGCGTCGCGCGCACGTGGCGGTGCGGTTGGGTTAGGTACTCCCCGGCGGCCCGCGAGAGCCGCACTGCGCTGTTGGCCGCGCGGCGCCGCACGCCTCCACGCCGCGCCGGCCGGCACCGCGGACCCGCCGCGGACATCGCCGACCCGACAGTCAGCCGGCCGAGGGGTGGGGCGCTAAGGTGTGTGTGCTTGGGAGGGGCACTCCATCTCTCTCTGCGCGCCACCCGGCCCGGCTAAAGCGTGGCGCAGTCACTGAACCGCAGTGGCGCAGCAGCACGCCCCGCCCCGCCCCGCCCCGCCCCGTCGCAGAGGTCGCTGACGCTGCGCTGACGTTGCCCGTGTGGCCTGTGCGGTGTGCTGGGGAAAGGGGGCGGCCGGCGCCGCAGCGCGTCCGCAGCGGAGCGGGAGAGAGGCGGGACTGGCAGGACACAAAGGAAGAGGGGCCCGAGGAGCGGGAGGGGGGAGGGAAGGGGCCGGGAGAGGACGTTGCCCATGAACCCAAAGGCCGTGTGCCCTGCCGGCGCGCGCCCGGCCCGGCCCGGCCGTCTCGCGGTGAGGAGATTCCAAGCCGTCCAGGTACATCCAGGACGCGTCCAGAGGACACGTCCTGGACCCGGCCCACCACGTAATCGTTACCCCACGGCCGCCGGCCACGCGGTGTGACGCTGCCCGCGGCCAATCGGGACGACTGGTCCGGAGCTTGATAGGGGGAAAACCGGTCTGGCTATCAGCCAGCGCCTGTACTGTACAGACTCGCATGCCGTCCCTGCCTATCCTAGTACTATTCTCTGCATTATCTTTTAAGCTTCCTGGCCATCTCGATTCTTGGCTCTGTGTCTTTCCTCAATGCAGCTGACTCAAACGACACTCTTCACACTGTACCCATGCCCAAGAGCAAACCTGCCGCTGCATATACTGCCTTATTGCCCATCCATTCATGCCTTTCAAATCACCTTCATTATGAAGACAGGAGCAGCGATAGTAGGAGACAAACATGCTAGAGACCATTCAAGGTCCCCCTACTTCCAGACATGCAACCTCATATCTTATCAGTATATAGTTGGTTATCAGTCGCCAGGTGCAAATCTAGCACTTCAATGTGGTTGTGTAGCTCGACGCATCAACACACAGTGGAAATGGGCAGAGAAAACTGCCTTAACAACATTTACCCATTATACATAAAAATAACTTTCAGTGATAAACATCACCTTAGCAGGTAGATAACTTTCGGGGGCGAAATAACAGTTTGACGGTTGATAGAGACCAAGTCGCTCTGTCGCTCTACGAAATCAATGGAAGCCAAGAGTCTACGACTGCCCATCGCTTTCCCACACTACGCATATGAAGCTACAGAAGCACAGAAGTCCAAACTGGATGGGTTGAACTTGGCCTGATAGATGCTATCAGACGGTCGAGAGCTGCTCTGAGTGACCGGTGCCCGGTGACAACCTCTCCCTCCCTCTCTCTCTGGCACGAGAGGAGAGGGCCAAGGAGGGAGTCCTGGGTCCTGGCCCTTCCCAGGAAAGCAAGAGGAACCGCGGAAGCGGTGGCGGCGGGCGGCCCGCGGCACTGCAATGCACTCCTCACCCAAATCGAAGGGGCCGCTGCGCGTCGACCAGCCCGGAACGTAGGCAGACAGGTCGGCATCAAGCTCGTCGTCTATGGGAGCGTCTCGGTTGCTGAAAACCATCTTCCGGCAGAGCACTTGTCACTGGAGGGTGGTAATGTCCGAGCTCGCTGTCGATGCCAGCGATTCGCTCTTCGAAAATAGTAACTTCTACTGAACAAAGGGGGTTAAATTCGACACTTTTCACACAAAATCGCCGTCATTCAAGGATCGCGCAGCGACACCCACTCGCCATACTCGTCTGCAGCAGCCTTCTAGAAGTTCGAGATAGGCATGTAAACAAACAACGAACAAAGACAACGGTATTCGGAAGTGCCAACCTCACTTCGAGAAAATGAACCGAACCGTGTCGTTTTTGTCGATTAAGAAAGCAGTTATTCCTATGTTTATTGGATTAAATATCTTGAATTTACTTTAAAACAGCAAACTTGATAAAATTTTGAAATTATTTACAATCTCGACCTTCCTGCCGCACAGTGGATCTTAACATCCAAGTGGCATTGGCGGCAACTCAACTCGAAATTCACTTTTGTTTGTTGACTTTCAGCGCTTCTTTAACCTCTTTCTGCTCCGTTTGCTCTGTATTTTGTCTTCCCTCTCAAATTTCAGTCATGTCACCAGAACAGGCAGCACTTATCAGATCCTTTCGGCAAGAGCTGGAAGGTGCAAGTTTTGGCTTGGGACAGGTAAATGACAACGAATTGGAGGGCTGGCTTTTCCAGGCCGGCGCCGATAGAGTTCATCTTCTTCAGTGGTGCTTGAGCCAGTTGGACCCTGTTCTCCGTGACCGCTTTCAAAATTGCGAGGAGGAAGAGGCAGAGAAAAGTGAGTGCCATCGTGTCTTTCCTTATTGAACTTTTGAATTTTTTGTTGTAATTGTCTTTAGTTTTCAGGGACGATTGAACACCTGAAAAGTTATGGTATTAGTCCGAGGACTGACGTTATTTTGGTAAGGCTGAGAAGAATTAGCCTTGTCAAGTAGATCTTTGGCTAAGGTATATATATATCGTATTACTTCTGTGTATTAATGGCTTTTTACAGGGCCGTGCAGAACTTGAAGAGCAAGTCGTGCTATGGAAGAAGCTGTTGGAGCTTTTAAAGGGAGCTAATGGCCCAAAACAACTGCCATCCAAGAGTAGAAACACACGAGCCTCGACCACGTTACAGACATTCTCATCTCTTTCCAAGAGCAAAGACTTTTTTGTAAGTTGTGTCAATGCCATTGTCCTTCAGAGTGTAGGGAGAGGCAAATTTTTAATCTCTGCAATATGTTATATACAGGCTCTATTACATACTAAGCAAAAGTTAATCCCTACTGATCTACGCTGTGTTTCATCTACTGTATGTAAAAGAGATTACGAGCAAGAACTATCAGACTCTCTGGCAAGATTGGAGGAGCTAAAAATTTTGTCTTCAAATTTATCTTTAGATGATGAAAAATCTTTCGTGAGTGCTGTTGCTTCCTATTCTTACATCACGAATCTGTCAGATTGCATCTTAAATATTTACCCTACCTCACCTCTGCTTTGCAGGCTGATCGTCCCGTGCAAACTAGTGAAGATTATGAAGAAAATTTTCTTTCGAGTTTCAAAAAGATCAAGGAATGTCACAGTATTATTAAGGAAACAGTTTTTCCAGTTGTGAAGAAACAATCTGAAAACCCCATTGTGAATATTCTTGGGTCTTACATTGAGGATTTGGCTGACAATCTCTCTGCTTTTGTGCAGGTATGTTAACAGCAGAAATTACATGTTTTTAAAAAAATTCTCTTCATTTAGAATAAATTTTGATGTAACATGAATTTCAGATGCTCAAGTCTACTGAGGATATTCATCAGATGGCTGGAGCACTACAAAAGAGTAGCCTTGAAGGCCTGGAATTTACTGATCCATCACCCCTTCAAGAATGCATTTCAAAATCATATTTCTTAGTTACTGAAACTTTGACCCTATGGAGGATACATAACTTGACCTGAAAATTGCTGTCAGTCAGCAAGAATCTTTATATTGAGTCATTTTCATAAAAATTTATTTTTCCTTATAAATGTAATAATAATTTATTGGTAAAAAATTTCATAATAATTTCATGATAAGATAAATGGAGTGTTAAATCAAAACATCAGAAAGGTTCTGGGAGTGTGTATTCATCCGCAGGTTCAATTACAGCTAAACCACCATCTTCATTTGTAGCTTGTATGCACTGTCAAGCCAAAAAAAAAAACAACGAAATAATGAAGTATCTGAGGGATTGCTATGATTTTGAATACTTAGACAAGACTAAAGAAATACTTACAAAGAACTCAACAAAGCATATCTGTCCATCATCCATTTTCATCATGCACTGAAAGCACAGCAGTCCCTTTTCATCCATGCGTAGGGATACTTTCTGAGACACAGCAATAGCTTTAATGGTGTGCTTCAGGTGATCAGAACGATATCTGAAAATATTTCATGGAAAATTTTTGGAATAACACTCCTATAAGGGTAATAATTATTGATCTGCGACAATCTTACCTGAATGCTGTTCTTACTTTGCAATCAAAATGCTCGATCATGTCACTTGTTTTCTCAATTTGATACTGAAACATTTTTTAATTTTTTTCACCATTTATTAAAAACACTAACAAGTAGAGATGCAGTTCTTGTAATTCCGAGAAACCTACCTCACTTTCTCCTAGACGACTAGACATAAAAAATCGGAAGAAAGGATAACTTCCTGACAATTCTATTCCTATAAATTCACTAGTTGTGTCCAATTCATCTAAAATTTCCTTCAAAAACTCTGATCTTAAGATTATCTGCAGGTGAAGAGCAACATTTAAAAATTGAATGAGAGAGACTGAAAACAAGGTCTCTTTGGGAAGAGGATCTTACCTTGTTGATGACACTGTCATCACCAAAAGAAAAATCCGCAATTTCTCCTGGGTCTTGTGTTCTGATACTGCTGTCTAAGATCACTCCATCCTCCTCCAACCTGCAGAATAGTTTTTGAATTCCATAAAAAAAGGAAAAGTGAGCAAGAATTTAAAAATTAAAGTCTACATAATACTTACATTAGCAGAAGTGGTTGACCTGGTCCCTGCATACGCATATCCACAGTTGCACTCATCCCCGATGCCTCAAACATGTTGAGACACTCAACTAGTGTATGGAAATCGATTTTAAAAATAAGCTGTTCCTCGCCATTGAAAGAATACTCCTAAAAAATATGTGATGCAATGAATACAGCATTTGTCTCATTATACCTGCAGGCAACAAAGTAACAAAATTATCACTCACCTGAAATATGTCAAGTTGAATGAAAGCACTGGCCTGAACACATTTTGCTATTTCTACAGTAACTTTCAAGCCATCTTCCGAGCAAAAACAGACTGCCTCCTGAAATAAATCATGAAAACAATTTTGAGGCTGTATCATTGAGAAAACGAAAATAGAATATTAAAATTAACGTGTTGAAATGTTCGAAGCGGGGTTTACATCGCTCCCAAGGATAGAACTACGCTTCATGCCACACTTAAAACGAGAATAACCAGACAAAAATAGTGGCCTTCATATGAAATTTCTGAGCAACCAAAACAATCTTAATCTTTAATGAAATAGACTTCCTACAGCAGCAAACCCTAACCTGAGAGAAATTCAGGGCTTTTATTATACTGTTGATATTCTTCACATTGTCAATCTTTGCAATGAGAAGACAGTTCTCGTCGTTCTCTCTCTCTTGAACGAACATTTCATACAAATCTGCTATGCACTTCACAAGCAGTAAATAAAGTAACTGCGATAAAACTGATCGTACATGCCGACATTCAAAATCCGCCCGTAAACAAATGATTGCTTTAAAATCACTGACACCACCCACAGACTAACATACTCCCCTAGGTTCAAGGTCATTGCCACCCTGCAACAGCCTTCATTACAATTCCCCTTTATAGAAACGATCGCTACCTAAATAAACAATGTCACTCATCCTATATCTCATCCAGCCGCGCTCCCTCCAAAACAGAAAGCTCACATACCGTCATTGCACAAGCTGAGAAGTTGGCACTCCTCTCCTGCTGGCGGTTTGCTTCAAACACAGCGCGGACGTTGAACATGAACGTGGGGGAGTATCAAAGGCGATTGCCCCAAGAAAGGGGCGCAGGAGCGCAGACGCAGTTCGTTTGTGGGGCTTCGGTACCACTACAGTGCAACTTGACAATCGGACGCTGAATGGGGGAAAGGGGGAGGGGGCTGAAATAGGGGGCTGAAAGAGGGGGCTGTAACTTATTGCAAGGTAGCTAAGTGGTTGATGCAGGGAGGCAGAGAAGCACGGAGCAAGCTAGGAGGCCCGTGACTCCATCCAGGTGCATCACGCGCGGATGGACAGGCTAAAGCAACTCTCTCGCTCGACACCATGCACGGGCCTGGCGCCCAGGCTGCCCTGCTATAGGGCTTACACTAGGACCAGGGCCTAGGACCCATGACCCCATCAGCAGGGTAGTAGGTACGTGGATCTGTCGCCGCACGTCCCCGTGCACGTCGGCGCGGTTGCACAGGAAGCCTGCAGTCGGATCTCGAACACTGCTTCATCACTTCGTCTCTCTCTCGCACCCCCTACGGAACGCCCCATAGTGCGACAGGGACAGAGCGACGAAAGCTTCGAAGCACTGTTCGGAATCAGCCTGCTGTCCCGAGTCGAAGGCGTCGTCACGGGCGTCTTGGCCTAGTACTGGTGGCAAGAGGCGGAGGGAGGCAGAGGCGAGCCCCTATCCATGCGGAACGGGGCACGGTGCGTTCGAAAGGGGTCGCAGCGTGCACCGCCTCGTCGAAGACTGGGGGCGGGGCACGCCAAGCACACCCTGCTTGCCAACCCTCGCCGGCGGCGTCGCGGACGCGGCCCTAGACCGAAGGCCCGAGGCCCGGACGTCGCTCGGAACTCCGCGGGGAGCTAACTCGTTCGGACAGCTAGAGTCGCGGCGGCGCGGGGCGCGGCGGCGCGGCGGCCTCTGCTGCCGGTAGGGGAGAGGGGGGGAGGCCTTTCGGCATCTTTCGGCCGTATCACGGCAGCCGCGGTGTGCGGTGCAGCGGCGACAGGGGCGGAACCAGGCGGGAAGTGGGGAGGATTCCAAGTCAGCAACAGTTGACAGCCACACTGTCAACGAGGGGTCTCCTGCAGAGCCAGCAGAGGAGATGCCCTACCTGGGAAGATGTCAGTTGATGGTCACCAACCAACATACGCACGATCGGATATGAAGCTCGAGCTAAAAAGCCATCTTCATCTTTTACTTCCTTCAAAATCTCTTCCTTTTTCCATGACTTTCCCCTGGATTCCGGTAATGACGCGTCGATCTAACCTGATATTTTGCCGCAAAGATGCACGCCAGGCCAGAAAGTCACGCTCGGGGGCAAGAGGCGTTAGGGGCGAGGGGGGAGGGTTCGAATAAACGATCTGCCGCAGGGTGGGCACACGCGCACACGCGCGCGCGCACACACACAAACACACACACGCACACTAGTACCGCTCCCTCTGTCACACAGGCCGCGGCGCCGCGGGTCACACCTGCTTATAATCTGTTAGCGCGGTTGTTCGCCGACGGGGGAATTAGTATTTTTATGATGTCGTCGTCGTGGCGTCACCGTAGCGCCACTCATATTCCCGCGGGATGCCGGGAGGGACACTGATGGAGGCTCAGCCCATTTCCACGACTTGTTTGACCGCCGCGGAACAAAACGTGGCCGAAAAAGAAATAGCGACGTCGCGCCCCGGAGCATTGTTCGCGCTGTCGGCGTTACCGCGTCGCTGTCGACGAGCCGGGGGGGGGTCAACTCTTCACAAACGTCGGATGGGTACGCAATCTTCAGAATCGTGCTTTCCGCCTGCGAGTACGCGATAAGCGCGGCAAAACACCTCCTTTGAGGACAAGTCTAGCCGCGCTGCTGGTAGAGGGAAGGCCCAGCCCTCGCGCTTTCCCTCGCTCCTTTCGAAGCGCGCTGCGCTTCGACAAGAAGGGCGTGTACGCTGCCTCGTACATACAGGCGGCCCGCGGCCAGGCGGCCAGAGGACGATTTAGCCGATTTGACAACCAGCGCGCTTTTGGCTCGAGTGAGGGGGGGGGCAGGGTATGGCCCATCGGCCCGATGTGGGCTGTGGACTCCGCCGCTGGCCTGTCGCCGCTGTCGCTGCTTGTCGCGGGCCGTCGCTAGCGATTGCACGCCGTGACGGGCTGTGACGGCGGGCTGCGAGGCCACGACGCCGGGCTGGTCTCGGTGACGGCGATGGCGGCACCGTCGGCAAGGGGCGAGACGCCCGCAGGCATGTGCCGCCGCCTCGCCTCCGCCCCCGCCTCCGCCCCCGCCTCGTCGCCGGCCTGACTGGGCAGGGACGTCGGTGTGCTTCCAGGGGCGGAGGTCCGGGTCGGAAGGGGCACTGGAATTGGGTGGATGACAAGAAATGTGCGCGGATGATAGTCGACTCCTGTGTGGTTTAAAAAATTTCCGCAACATGAAAAAAATGGCCGAGTCACACCGCTTTTCGATGGTCGCGCCGCGAGCGAGTCGATCGGAGGAGAATCGCGTCCCCACATGGATGTTCTTCCGCAAGGCGCGTCGCAGCCTGAGAGTTCTAGTTGTCTGACACATTATCTATGCTCTTATTTTTGTTTTGGTTTTGATCATGTGTAATGTTTTATCTGCTAAAAATCCCCCTCCCGTTTTTCGTTGGGGAATCGGAAGGAAAACGGCACACCGCTCACCGGAAGCTTCCGCTCCCCATCCGCCTGGTCCCAATGCCAAGGTGGCGCCCCCCCATCTCTTCCCCCGCGCTGCTGTTTCGAGGTCGATTTAGTTTGGGCTGAGCGCTGTGATGGATCGTCCCAGGAAAATGAGCGCGACCGAGTGGAGCGAAGCGACCAAGCCCCTCGATTTGAGGAGATTTGAACAAGCAAACTTATGAAGCAAAAAGAGGGGGGGCAGCAACCGAAACACACGTGGGGAACTCCATTCTCGGAAATTCAGTGGTATTTGGCAGAATAGCCCCAACCCGATCTTGGAGGTCCCAAGGATAACACCACAGTCGCTGTGTCCGATTCCCCCTCCCCCCTCCCTTTCTCACTACCCTAAGCAATCTGAAATACACGAACCCCCGCGCATCGAACGTAATTGGCCTGAGCCACCAAAACACTTCCCGTTCCACGTCTATTTCAAACGCAAAAGACGGCAAAAAAAAGAGAAGAACATCGGAGAGACACGGTGCGTCGCCGTGCGTTGACAAATGGGCGTAGCTATGCGTTTGGAAGTGGACGCTTCGTTGCAGACAATTATCACTCCTGGTTTCCCAAGCATTCTTCGGGGCTGCCACCCACACCGCGAGCGTGCGGGGCTGCGTCCGGGTGTCAACGCTCTCCGTCCGCCCCACGGGGACGGCGGGGACGGGCCCAGCCACCCGCATCGAACCTCGAACGCATCCCGAATGGGAAACAGGGCCAGACCGGAGGTCGCCGTGCTCACGGAGGACTTCCTCCTGGAGGGGCATCATGGTGGCACTCCGTAGGCTAGCATCCCAGCATTCCTCGCGTGCCAAGCAACCGGCGGGCAGGGGGCGTGTTTTTGCCGCTGTCACCACCCAGTTTACTGCGTTGCTGCGTCCACGGACGTCACTCGAGCGAGGCGAGGTTGTCGTTGGCGCCACGCGAGTTGCGGACTCGAAGTCCTTTGCCGGCGGAACTTTGATGACGCGAAAAAGCGTCATCACGGATACCGTTTTCTCATTTTCTGGGACAGCATCCCCAACCGCGAGAGCCAGGATGGCGTCCAGCCTGCGCACTGATTCCGAACACTGCTCCGTCGCCCTGCTGCTCTGTGTCCTCACACTCGAGGGAGACAGCGGCCAGCCTGCGCGGCCCGCCCGTTGCGCAACGCCTTCAATTACGCTGAAACACGGCGACAATGGCGAGTCGCGCCGAGTCACGCGCCGCGGTATTTCAACCTTCAATACAAGCAATAGATATTTCAGCCGCCCAATTACCCCACAACATTTCGCACCCAATTTCCGAACAGATCCGTTGTGGAGGCGCCAAGGTGCGGGGCGGGCGGGGCAGGACGGCGCCCCTCTCGAAGGGGCGGGGCCGGGGGCGGGGCCAAAGCGACGCACAGCGTCGGGGCCACAGAGTCGCGCCCCACCACGGCCCACCGCAGGGACCCACCGCACCGCGGCGCGCCGACCACTCCCAGCCCAGGTAATGAGTGCCAACAGCTGTTGATTGGGTCAGGGCAGTTTGGTTTCCGTCGGCGCGTCTTCCCCGGAACGAGTTCCCCTGGGATGAAGGGCGGCGGGCTAGCCAGCCTAACCTAGCCTGTGCGCGAGGTGCGTGGTGCGTTGCAGTGAAGGGCTGTGGTCCAGCCCGTCAGCCTAGGCAACACTCACCTTGCGAGCGCACGGCCGCGCCGCGGATTGCCTATCCCGCACCTGACAGGCGCTTCGCGGGCACGCTGGTGACGCTGGTGACGCTGGTGACGCTGGTGACGCTGGTTACGCTGGTGACGCTGGTGACGCTGGTTACGCTGGTTACGCTGGTGACGCTGGTGACGCTGGTGACGCTGGTGACGCTGGTGACGCTGGTTACGCTGGTTACGCTGGTTACGCTGGTGACGCTGGTGACGCTGGTGACGCTGGTGACGCTGGTGACGCTGGTGACGCTGGTGACGCGACTCGCCACCGGACGGCCGCTGTTGTGGAGGAATCTGTGCCTCCACCACGACCCCAGTGCTCAACGCCGCAATTTATAAAGACTGGGGATCTTGCACCGTGGACTATGGGGGTCGGAAGGGCAAATAGAATAAGCTTACTCCCTCGCGTTGCAGATCCTCCGTACGACGCTTCCTTAGGCAGAGGCTTCATCAAACATACTTATTTATTGTTTTACAGGGAAGCTGCCATATGCACTTGAATCTGTGTATTAGACCGAACACACAGAATCCCCACGTTTTTACCGCCCCGCATTCAATCAGTGTATTAGTAAACTCTTCTCTCCTCTCTCTCCCCTCCCTGCGCCTTGACTCCTCCCCTGGGACCCTGTGGCTCGCCCTGTAGTGGAGGGGTGGGGCACGGCGTGCTCCCCGTGACGGCCGTGTGGGAACACGGCGTTCGCTCCTTGGCGCCCCAGTCTGTCGACAGCCTCCCGACCGGCGAGCACCTCGTCCCGGCACCGGCCGCACCAGGACCTCGCGTTACGTCTCGCGGCCTGCCCCACGGCCTGCCCCACGGCCTGCCCCACGGCCTGCCTCCAGCTTCTCCTCCAGTCAGTGCACCTCCCGGCGTCACCGCCCCTCGGCGCCCCCTGAAGGCTTCACACGTCCTCCGCCACCGAAGGCGACGACGGCGGCGACGGGATGGTGAGGCGGCCTCGCGGCCTGCCATGATGGGGTACCCCGCCGCCCCGGAGCCCGTGCACCCCACGCACCCGGCGCACGCGGCGCTGTACCCGGGCGAGGCTCCGGTGCACGGCGCCACCGACAACGCCCGCCGCTTCTCCGTGACCCGGCTGCTGGAGCCAGAGCGGCCCGCCGCCTGCGCCACGGACTGCAGCGAGGCGGCCAGCGCCGGCCAGCACGGCGCCCATCACAGCGACGGTACGTTGCGAGGGCCGCGTCTCGCCGCGTCCTTGATGCCCAGTCACACTGTTTGGGTCCGCCATGCGGCCAGTCAAGTTACTGCCTGTTGCTGCGCCGATCAAGTTATGCCCGATCCCCGCGACGTCCGTCTTGCCGCCGCGGCGCCGCCCCGGTCCGCCGCCGTACGCTAAGCGACGCTAAGCGACGCCCCGCTATTAATACATTAACCGCGCCTGTCACAACTTGAAACACAACGTCGTTAAATTACTCCTAAAATCTTAAAATAACACTATGTCTTGGGCCACAATGACCGCCGCACCGCTCGCCGGCAATGCTTCCATCTTCCATCTTCGCGTTCCCCGCGACGCGCTGTTCGTCCGCCAAAACGAGAAACGAGGCCGCCATTTTTAATTTTTTGGGGGAATTCCCAGCGGCGCGGGAGGCGGCGCGGCCGGCGGAGTGGGAACTTGAACGAGGGGGTCGTTTTGCCCGCTCTGCGTTTCATTGCCGTCTCTCCCTCGCACCTGTTAAGGTGAATGCGTGTATGAGAGAGACAGAGCGACCAAAGTGATGTTCGGAATCGCCGTGCGGTGCGGCAGGTAACGGCGGGTATTAGCGGCCGAGGCGGTGTCGAGGGCCGTCGGCGTGGAGCGGAGCCGCGCCGCCACTATAAATACGGTCGCTTTGCTGTCAGTGTCCATTTCCTTTACCATTTGTTGTGACCCCTTCGTCCCGCACCCTCGTCCCCGCCCCACGCCTTGCACCTTTCCTCCCGTGCCCCTTCCCTCTGTCCCTCTTTTCTCGGTCCTCTTCGGATTAGATGGAGCAAACACAGGCAAAACTAGTTTCCAAGCGAAATTTCCTCAGTACGCTTTAAAAAAAGCGTAAGGCTAGGCAAACTGCCGTTTGCCGCGTGCCACTGTCAGGCAAACCCTTCAAACCCACACGACCCTTCAGGTAAAGCCTCAGGCAAACAATTATGGCGGACGATTTATGGGACGTCCAAAGAACACGGTGCCGACCGTATCATTTTTGCCTACCAGGTTGAGGTCGTTGAGGTTGCCGTGGCGAATGGCTTTTCCATGCGTGCCTGGGCGCCGCCGCGCTGGCTGCTGGCTGGGCCTGTCTGGGCCTGGCTGGGCCTGGTTGGGTGCGCCCTGCCACGCGCGGCCGTGTTCGCCTAGGTCGTGTAAAGTGTTGCAGTGCTACTCATGTGGATCGCGTTAACGACCGCACAGGGCGGCCTGTTCGTGTCCGCCTGGCCGTGCATCGCCACGCAGTCGCCCGACCGATTCCGGAGAGCCGTTCCGTCGCTCTGTCCCACTCGCGCCCCTACTGGACGCCCCCCGAGTGCGACAGAGACAGAGCGACGAAACGACTACGAAGGCACGTGGGCCGCACATGGCCGTCCAGCGCAGGCCGCGCCCGCAAACCGCAAGCAGGCCTGAAGCAGGCCTGAAGCAGGCCGCCAACACCGCCAACCTCGGCGGCCGACTGACTGACGCAGCAGCCCTTTCCTTCCAGATGAGGACTCCCCCGCGGGCGGCGCGGGCGTGCGGCGGCGGCCCTCGCAGAAGCCGCGCCGCAACCGGACCACCTTCAGCTCGGCGCAGTTGGCGGCGCTGGAGCGCGTGTTCGAGCGCACGCACTACCCCGACGCCTTCGTCAGGGAAGACCTCGCCAGGAGGGTGCAGCTGAGCGAGGCACGCGTCCAGGTGGGCGTCCTCTTGGCCTTCTTTCTACAATGATATTATTTCTTCCTGCCTGTTGTTGATGTTGGTTTTAACGTGGTTTCCCTTTTGCAGGTGTGGTTCCAAAACCGGCGGGCCAAGTTCCGGCGCAACGAGCGGAGCGTGATGTCGAACCGCGGCTGCGGCATCGGCGCCGGCGTGGCGGTGGGCGTCTCGGTGGGCGCCGGGGTGAGCGCCGCCCCCTTGCCCCCACCAATGGCGTCGCCGCTGGGGGCGGGACTGGGGGCGGGCCTGGGGGCGGGCCTGGGCCTGGGTGCCCTCGCTGCACCCTTCGGCCCGCAGGACCAGGACATGGCGCACCGACACCTGGGTAGGCACTGAGCCGTGAGGCTCGATATCAGACGCCGTGCGGTAGTTGCATCGTTCTGTCTCTCTCGCACCTACGGGACGGGGTGCGTGTGAGGGGAGAGAGATAGGTAGACGCTGCGAACTCGTTGGGTGGACGGACTGCGCAGAGTCATCAAGCGTGCGGGCGTCGCGTGTTGCAGGGGACGCCCAGTCCATGACGGACTACTCCATGCTGTGGAAGGGCGCGGAGGCCGCCAGCCTGGGCCAGAGCCTGGGGCCGGGGCTGGTCCACGCCGACGCCCCCCTCCTGCACCACAACCACCAGCACAGCCCCTCTTGCGCCTTCATGGCGGCAGGTAAGAGACAGGGGCTCTTCAGCCGCGGAGTGCTGAGTTGGCGGCCTAGATGCCAAGTGGTTCAAGGCGGGCTTGGGCTTATTGATGTTTTGTGTTTTCAGGCCTGCCACCCGCCTACAGCACGACAAGCGCCCCGTACAGCGTCACCACCAGTATCGCCAACCTGAGACTGCGAGCGCACGAGTACAGCAGAGACGCGCTTAGCTATTACTGACTTCACCGTTCATATTTATTGAGATACCATGTGACGTAGTTGCTGATAACAGAGCAATGAAAGTATTGATATTTTTGGCATCCATTCGAATGGGCACACTTACTCATCCAAAACAGACACCTTTTCAGGTGTAGAAACTATTGCAAATCGATAGAGCACTGTACTTTGATTGCAAGCTTTTTGCTCCGTTGATATTTGGTTCTGTTTCTAACTACGAATGGAAAATCGTAACCAACGACTGACAGTTTAACCAATTAGTATGTGCGCATTCAGTCATTGGCGAATAAACATTTGAGTCGATCTCTTGCGTTTTGCTTTTTCCTGCGTGCCCGTCGCGTCTCCCCCAGACCGAGCCCCAGACCACATCCTTGCTGTACTAATTTAAATCAATCATGGGAATCAGTGCCCTGCCTGCCTTCGTGATAGGTGCACTCCTCACATAACTCTGATGTAAATAATGTCCAGAATATTTTCACGAATGCAAAGTGAAACAAAGTTGAGGGGAATACCGCCAATGCACAATGTACACTCTGCATACGCGAGATAAAAATTTATCCGATCTCGCTCCGAGACCGGTCCTCGAAGCCCGGCCCTCGAGCTTCCTGCCGGTCGCTTCACACTTTTTCGAGAACTTCCGGATCTCTGGGAAAGAGAAACGGACTTTCCTCCCTTTTCTACATTGATATGTCCATTCGAACTCCTTTTGAATCACGAGCATCCTGGCAACACTGTAATCAACGGGAATTCCCCTACTTCATCGTGACTCCAAAGAAATGGGTTTCGAGGGAAAGCGAAGAAAAACGGCTGATTGACTATCGCCTCGATGAGATTAAAATACTATATTAGTTTATTGTTGCCATCTATAAGCATCCGGACCGTCTCGCAGTGCCTCGACTTCCAGGGGACTTTCCCGCCGTCATGTTGGCGTCACTACCTGCACTGCAACAACTGCAGCTCCCGCAGGCGCATGCGCGTAGTGCAGTTGTTTACCGAGTGATGCAGAGCGTTTGTGATTTTACAATTATGGATTTATTGTCGATGTCTGTTGATTAAGTGATGTGCTGCGGTCTTATGAACGAACGAGTATTGCACAAGTTGACATGAAGTGTTTAAGTAGTCGGTGCATTGGGAGTCTACGGGCAGGGAACCATGGTGGACAATAGGCACATCACTAGTTGCCTCTGAGAACGGTGGTGTTTTTTCGGGATTTGTTCACTTTGCGATGTTCTCAACGCCGTCATCTGGACCGGACACGCATAACTATGATTTTGAGAAGGAGGAAAACGCTGTCAAATGGCGTGGTGTATTTGTCCAGTCCCTGAAAAAGGTGAGCAAAGGGGTGACGGGCCCGTGGTCCAGGCGGCCCTTCTAGCGGCTTGGCAAAGCCAAGAGCAAAGCGCTTTCTGTCTCGCCGCCGCTGTATTTTGACAGTCAGAGACGACTGGTGGTCCGTGCGGGCTTAGGATTTTCGTACAACTATCCCTGAAATATACAGATCCCTCCCCCGGCCCCCCTCGACTGTCATTCAAGGGGAATCGCAGACAGCTCTGCGCAAGGCACTGAAAGTGAGGTTAGGTGATCTGTTTGTAAACATTATTTAATCGGGATCAGACCCTTTGTGAAGACCCGTGGATAGTGGTATTCAAAGAAACGACTCACCAAAATTACTCGCTTTTCTTTCATGCCTAATCAATATTTTCTGAATGTGGGAGTAGTTGTTCCTCAGTTAGGTTAGGTGACTCATTGCATGTTGAGTGTAATTCTGTCATTGTTTGGATGTGTTCTTTGTCTCAATGTACAGTGGTCTTTTCAATTTCTGCACAAAAAATATTTTAATGCATTTTGTCATGAAGTAGCCTGTAGCTCCTGCCTAATTCAATAAATTTTGTTCTATGTCTGTCTGCTCAGGTGCTGGAACAAGTGCACCCGTCTTTGACTGCAAGAGAAGATGCCTTGGAGCGAGTAGAAACGCTGATACTGCGGCTGCTTGGCATGCTATGTGCTCGTCCACCTCCTCACACAGTGCAAGATGTCGAGGACCGAATCAAACGCACCTTTCCAGGGCCCATTGATTGCTGGGCCCTCAATGAAGCAAGGGAAGCATTGGAGAAGGGTAAAAAGAAAGAAAATAAGCTAGTATTACCTGTAGATAAAGTCCACACCATGCTCATCAAGGTAAATATTCTGTTAAATTTCTGTATGGTCATCATAACGATCTGACAGGTTACTAATGTTATAATATGGTTGTTGTGCTCCCTAGGATGTGCTACAGTACAAAATCGACACTCAAGTCACGCAGTTCTTAGTTGCTGTTCTTGAATATATATCTGCTGATATACTGAAGGTAATTCTGAAATCTCATGTTTCAATGGTGCAACTTATTTAGCTGCTGGTATTAACTTGTATTCTTCCTCATTTTTTTCTAGTTGGTTGGAAACTACGTCAAGAATATTCGTCACGTAGAAATTTCGAGTCAAGATGTACGAATAGCTATGAATGCTGACAAAGTAAGTGTGCACTGTTTCCTATGAGGCGTCGGTCTGGTTTTGTGTGCTCAAATGTGTAAATTGATGTTTTTGATGCATTGCTTTAAGTGTCTCATGAAAGGGCAACTTAAGCAAAATCTTGTGCTAAAGAGAAGCATTTAGCATGGTGTACCTTAATCAGTGGTGTCATGCAGCTTGTTATCATGAAATTTTATAAATTAATGTGATAATCAGAGGGCTCAAAAACTATTTCATCTATGGTCTATGTCTTATTTTTGGTGCTGTGCTCCTCTTTTCATGCGCTCATTAGACGGTTGCTAGGTGGTATGTAATTAATGGCTGATATGTATCACATCGCAAAGTCTCTCATTTAACCTTCCAATGTGTGGTTTTAGTTATAAAACTTTGTAACATATCCTTGTTGACTAGAGAAACATATGGCCCTCAATAATTTTGTGGCTATAGACAAGCTTGGAGATACATCTTACTTGCTGTAAATTATGTTCCTACTGCCCTTGTCAGTATCTTTTGGAGCATGATTCTTCTGTAACCTTGAATTAACGTTCAATGCATGCAATATATGGTTTTCTTGCAAATGATGACTTATGTTAACCTGTTTAATTACCTTTACGTAATCCTAGTGTGTTGTGTGCTTTTTGAATGAATATGCCACTATGAAGGGTTAGGTCTTATATTTAACCTTTAATAATGCCTTTGTCATTGCCCAGTAAATAGGATATTTACTTAAGTCCATAGATAAATAAAAAGCCTTTGCCCTACAGCAGCATGCTCCTGTCAAAGTTTGTTTTTAATTGCCTTTTCTGTTAATTGTTATGTAAAGATTGATTTCCTATCCTAGCAATCATGAGATTACCTATAAGCCTTGCATCTTTGCAGTTTTTCCTGTCATTTGGTCAATTTTCCTCTCATATTCTTTGATGTCAGTTTGCTCTTCCCTATCCCTTTCTCACCCACTTTCCTTGTTGAAGTTTTAAATATCTGTGGAATGTTTGAATTAATGAGGATTTTGTGCGACAGGTACTATTGGACTTGTTTTGCCAAGAAGATGATAGCAACTCTGCTACCACTGTTGCGAATGTACCAGATTTGCATCGCACTCCTCAAACTTATGAAGAAGTAGTTAAGGATCTCATACATGATGAGAAGCAGTATCTGAGGGACCTTCATATGATAATAAAAGTTTTTAGAGAAGAAATAGCAAAAGTAGTGGATCATGACAGCAAGGTCTGTAAATGTTTTTTCACATGTACTCAACATCATCACTGCTAATTGGCCTCTTTGGATCTAAGTGATTTTTTTTTGTTTTCTTAAATTTTATTCTTTTGTTGTGCAGGAACTAGATTTAATGTTCAGCAACATCATGGAAATCCAAGAATTAACTGTCACTCTGTTGGGTTCACTTGAAGACATGTTAGAAATTAGTGATGAGAAGCAGGTTCCTGCTGTCGGAAGCTGCTTTGAAGAATTGGCAGAGGTATTGTTCAATTTTGAAAGATTTTGCTTGTGATTCTATCCTGGTTCACAACAACTAACATGTTTCTTTGATTCAGAATGCTGAATTTGAAGTTTATAATACATATGCACGAGATATTATTCAAGAACCATGTAGGGGAATGTTGTCAAAATTACTTGCAAGGACAGATGTGTATGATGCATTGCAATCAGCTGGCCATGGCTTCAGGGAAGCTGTTAAATACTATTTGCCGAAGTTACTTCTTACGCCAGTGTGGCACTGCTTTCTTTATTTTGATTATGTTAAGGTAAGCTTTCGATCATTATAGTGGTGATGATCTATAAAGTGAATTTTATCACCATGACAATCATTCATGCAGGTACTTCAAAGGTTTTGTCCCTTGAAAGAAGATAAAGAGACACTAGAGCAAGTGGGAGGCCTCTTGACACCCCTTGAGGTCAAACTTAATTCAATTGTTGGGAAACCTCCCAAGCAGTGAGTTTATCTATTTGTAAATTATTGTATCAGATGTAATAAACATTGCTAATGTTGGTACGTCTTGTTTGTCCTTAGGGAAGTGGGAGTGCGGCAGCCGCGGGCCCGGCGCCAAGCCGCTCTTGAAAAGACCAACGAGCTGCATGACACTATTGGCGGCTGGGACGCCAAAGAGGTTGGGCAGTGTTGTAATGAATTCATAAGAGGTTCGTGTCAAAGTTGTTTGCTGTTAAGAGTCGAATAACCTGAATTTGCTTCTTTGTTGTGTTAACATGGAAATTTTTTTCTTTGCAGAGGATACGCTTGGTAAAGTAGGTTCAGGGAAACGTTTAACAGAACGCAGAGCATTTCTGTTTGATGGTCTGATGGTGCTCTGCAAGCCAAACAATAAACGCACCTCTGTGTCTGTTAACATTGGTCCTCAGGGAGAGTACAGAGTAAAGGAAAAATTCTTTATTCGTAAAGTAGAAATAATTGACCGTGAAGATTCAGATGGTAATTCATTCAGTTTTTCACTTCCCCATGAGAGTTCTTTTTTCAAGTAAATATTGAATAGAAAAAACTGTTTGTACAATGTTGTTCATTTTAAGTACTACTTCTTTTCCAGAGTTGAAACATGCCTTTGATATTGCTCCTCGAGCTGGCCCCAGTGTGACATTAGTATGCAAAACAGCCGAAGAAAAAAATAATTGGATGGCTGATTTAATTATGTTGAACACTAAAAGGTAGATAAATTGATAGTTGTACATCCTGATTGCATAAAAAGTGGATTCCCACCCAAGAATCAAATAATTTCCTTTCCTTTGCTCTGGTTCTATTGTTCAGTGGTATTTGTGTCATTTATTTTCAGCATGTTGGAACGAACTCTTGACAGTATATTGTTGGACGAAGAAAAGAAGCACCCCTTGAAGCTTCCTCCTCCTCATTTGTACAAGTTTGCTGAAGCTGACTCCAAGGACAACATTGCTTTGGAAGAAAGGGAAAATGGTGGTGTCCCTCTGATAAAGGTATAATTGTTTCTGCAAAATATCACTGTTTTTTATATTCCCATATCTTCATTTTCCTAATCTTGTATAATATTTTTTAGGGAGCCACCTTGTACAAATTGGTTGAAAGGCTCACTTATCACATTTATGCTGACCCTATGTTTGTGAGAACTTTTCTGACAACATATAGAAGTTTTTGTACACCAAAGGTAAAAGTTTTTTTTTTTTGTATCAGTGGAAAGGTGCTGAATATTTCATCATTTGACCCTTACCTTAACCTTTGTTTTGTAGGAACTATTGAACTTGCTCATTGAAAGGTTTAGTATCCCTGACCCATCATTGGTGTATGAGGACCAGGAGAACAACGATGGTGACAGTGACGTCAATATTTCAAATATCCAGAGAGAAGATTGGAAGAGATATCGAAAGGAGTACTGTCAACCAGTGCAATTCAGGTCACTTCAGAATACTTGCAATTTTTATCTACTCCAAGGCCTTTTTCCGAAGCTTAAAATATCTAATCATTCTTCTACTTTGTGCAGGGTTCTGAACGTCTTGCGCCACTGGGTAGATCATCACTATTATGACTTTGAAAGAGATCCAGAACTTTTAGAAAAACTGCATGATTTCCTGGAGACAGTTCAAGGGAAATCCATGAGAAAATGGGTTGTCTCTGTCATGAAAGTGGTCAAGAGGAAAGCTGACAGTGATGCTAATGTTCAGCAGCGTGAAATCACATTCCCCTTTGACCGATCTCCTCCCCCAATTGAGTGGCACATCAAATGTGCTGAGGAAGAATGGACCATTCTTACTGTAAGTGTGATGAGTATCAATTACAGAATTGTAAAAATTGTAGGGGCCTTTTTTTATGTACTTATTTTCAACCCGCAGCTACATCCAATTGAAATTGCCCGTCAACTCACATTGTTGGAGTTTGACTTGTACCGAGCAGTCAAACCATCTGAGTTAGTTGGGAGTGTGTGGACCAAGAAGGACAAAGAGCAGTCATCCCCTAACCTACTTCGCATGATCAAACATACAACAAATGTGAGTCATAAAAGCACTGAAACAACGGTCAGGGTCTCATTTAGACAATCAGTGATCTAATATGCTTTTGTTTTCTTACAGTTCACTCGGTGGTTGGAAAGGAATATTGTTGAAGCAGAGAACCATGATGAACGTGTGGCAGTTGTGTCTCGTATTATTGAAGTGATGATGGTGCTTCAGGAGCTGAACAACTTTAATGGAGTTTTGGCTGTTGTGTCTGCTATGGGCTCTGCCTCTGTGTACAGGCTTAAGTTTACATTTTCTGTAAGTCCTTCATTTTAAATTTAAGATGAATTTGACACCTCCCTCTGTCACTTCCTGGTGTAATGATTTTTTATTCTTGCTGTGTCTGTGAATTTCAGGCTCTTTCTGCTCGACTGGAAAAGGCTCTAGAGGATGCAAGGGATTTAAATAGTGACCATTTTAAAAAGTACCAAGAAAAGCTAAGATCAATAAACCCTCCATGTGTTCCCTTCTTTGGTTTGTAGCTTGTTCCAGTGATTAAACTACTGATCATTATTACAATACACAATACCCTAACCTTTCAACATATGTTGCTTTCATTTCAGGAATGTACCTTACCAACATCTTGCACATAGAAGAGGGAAATCCAGATTTCTTGCCTAATGCTCCAGCTCTCATAAATTTTAGCAAACGACGAAAGGTTGCCGAAATCACTGGGGAAATTCAGCAATACCAGAACCAACCCTATTGCCTTTCTGTGGAAATGAAAATTAGGGTAAGCACTTAATTTAAATTCCAAATCCTTTCTAACTGTTATTAATTTTTTAAAATTATTGACCGTCATCGCTCAAAAGGTGAATTCAAAAACAATTTGTCTTATTTTCAGCGGTTTATTGAGACTTTAAATCCATTTGACAATATGCCTGATTTGGAAATAGCCGATTTCCTGTACAGGAAAAGTTTGGATGTGGAACCAAGAGGTGTTCAACGACCACCAAGATTTGTGAGTATCTTACCTTTTATGTTATCTCAGGAAAGGAAATATTGGAGCTGCACCTCATTGCTTACCTGGCCCCATTCCTAATTATTCTGTTATGCACCTTATCCAGTCGCGTCGATGGCCAGATTTGAATTTGAAGTCGCCCGGCATCAAGCCTCGCAATATCCTTCTACGGTCTCACCCTCCCACGCCCCTGACCAGCGTCACCGAGCGATCAGCCCCTTTCCACGCCGACAAGGACGGCGAGGACACCCCCCGCACGCCCCTGACGGCGTCCGCACCGCACACGCCTCCCCCGCACACCGGCTCCATCTCTTCCCCCTCAGACTTCAGTGTGTTTGCCACTGTCGTCCTAGGTCCCTCTGGTGAGTCATGTTCCCCAGCTTTTGTCTGGAGACGGGTCTGTGTCTGACGGTCTGACGCGATCCTCGCTGTCCGTGTTGCAGGCATCGGCAACATGTCGCCGGGGCTCATGTCCCACGCCTCCATGCACTCTCAGTCCACGGTGAGCTTGGTGTCGCCCACCCTCCAGGGAGCCAACCTGGTGGGGCTGGCGGGGTTGGTGGGGCCGGGAGGGTCCCCGGCCACGTCGCCCTCCTTCGTGCACCCGCCGCCCATCCCGCCGTTCCCCGCGCCGGACAAGATGCCCCCGCCCGCCAACCCGCCGCCTCTGCCCCCGCGGCGGCCGCGTGAGAGCTCTATCAGCGACGGCGCCCCGGGGCCGGCGCTGTCGCCCGTGTCCATCCACGCCCCGACGAGGTTCCCCTCGACGAGCCAGGTATATACATCAGCGGCGAGAACGTCTTTTCTTTTCCTCTCTTCTCTGTCGAGTTTTGGCGTGGCTTGACTCGTGGCGCGCTCCGCGCTGTGACCGTGATTCCAGGCGCAGGCACTGCAGGCGCGGCAGGCTCCCGACGCCCCCATCCTGCCCCCGCGCGACCTGTCGCCGCCCCCGCTGCCGCCCAGGACGAGCACGCTGCCGAGGCCCCACGCCCAGTCTGCCCTGCTGTTGCGCCGCAACTCGGGCATCGCGGACGCGTCGGGCCTGAACGCGACGCAGACTGCACCGCGACGACACATGTCCATCAACGGGCCCATCTTGGCGTCCTCCACGTCGCAGCCGCCGTCGCCTCCAGCTAACAGCAGTACTAGTCCCGTTACCTACGCCTCAAGTAAGTCGCACAATTTCATCTGGCACGTTGCTCTGTGTCCTGCCTGGAAGTTAACTGGGTTTTGTTGCAGCTGGTGCCGGCTCCTTCAACCACCC
Organism: Stenchaetothrips biformis; assembly: GCA_030522485.1. Lineage (NCBI taxonomy): Eukaryota > Metazoa > Arthropoda > Insecta > Thysanoptera > Thripidae > Stenchaetothrips > Stenchaetothrips biformis. The sequence goes on from CM060087.1 coordinate 20,526,449, forward strand.
CATCAACCACCGAGCCACGCAGTCCGTGCCCGTCCTGAACCACGGCCGCCAGGGCAACCACGTGCCTCCCCCCATTGGGGCCTCGCGGCACGGCCACAACTTGAGCTCCCTCACCCGGCACGGCACGCACGGCAGCCAGACGCTACCCACGTCGCGGACATGCGCCGGGCCCGCCCCCGTCCCCATCCCCTGCCCCACACCGGCCCTGTCCCTCAACAGGCACGGCAACCAGCTTGGCACCACGGGGTCCCTGTCCCTGTCGCTCCAGAGCCGGCCCATCGGCCACCAGCGCCACGGCAGCGCCAGTGACTGCCCGCCACCCTCGCCCTCGCCCCTGACGTCGCCGTCGAGCTTGACGTCGCACACCCCCAGGCTGCCGCCCAAGCCACAGGGCACCGCGGGCGCGTCGGGCGGCCACGCGGCGAGTTGATGGAGGAACTTCACTTGTATAATGTGCTCTGGTCTTAAGAAAAACTTTCATTTTTACCACCCTTTCCCCACTTGAGATTCCATATGCCTCAGAGGAAATTTAAAATGTTGAACTGCTGCTGCTGCTGTTTTGTTGCAGTATTGTCATTTTCTCTTGTTTGTTGTTGCACTGTTGCATTGGAATGTGGTGCTTTTATTTTCATTGTGAATATCTAAATCAACTTTTTTTTAAGTTATATTTTTGTCATAGCTTTACAGAGTTTTAAACTATTTTTCAGACGTAAGTTGTTTTTTTTATGATTTTTTTCCTTTCATCAAGTTTTATTCTTTGTCTTTTTGATTGTATTGTTATATAAAGCTTCATTAATGGGATTTCCCAGTTTTATTTTTGATCAATTTCTCTTTGTTGTCCTTTTAAGGGCTGGAAATGAATTCCTTGTTAATTTTTGCATGAATTTTAACAAAGGGAGAAAAAACTTGGTTTCAACACTTTTTTTTTGTACACTTACTCCATCTTATCTCCTGAATCTTTAGTTGAATTAGATTTGTAAGGTAGCGAACATGAAAGAAAATGAAGTGGTTTGCATTTTGCTGCAATGAACAATGTTTTGAGGAAAGTCTATGTAACAAATTTGTGTTTTGTGTCTGCTTGTGTGGGGTAAGCTGACTCCTTAGAAATATACCATACCTTATTTTTAAGTAAGAATATTTTGTGATGAATATAAATCAATTTCATTTATTGAATGTTTTTCTTTTCAAATGTTTTGCAGTAATGTTGTGAATGCCATCAGTTCTGCTTAGTTTTAAAGCTTAGGTTGATTGACATGAAAACCTGTATAGGTTCTGAATTTCTTTTATACTGGAAATTATTACAAACATTGAGTTTCAACTGCATTGTGCAAGTTCAAAGTGTTGGATTTTTGATGCAATTAGTGAACCATAAAATGCGCCTGGAAAGATAATGATATTTATTGTAGGTTTCTGTTCTGATATCATACAACACTCAAATAATGAATGTAAGCCTGGTTTCCAACAAGAAATATTTTAATTATTCTGCTTATCAATTGTTTCATCATGGTAATTTTGGAAAAGTGTAATATTGGCTCTGCAGTGAATTTCCTTCCCATTTCTGAAACCTCATGTCTAAATCTTCATCTGCCTTTGTTGACCTGGGGTCTTCTTTGCATAGGGTGCTCAGGGCGAAGACTAAGTAAAAGTTTCCTTGCAAGCTGCGAGTCATTTGCAATGATGTAATTGTGAACTATGCATTTCCATGGAACACATGTTGTAAGAAAATTATGCGCAGGTTCTTTTTCAGAACCCGTTCAGTTGTGAGAATGACTGGCACCTGGTGCTATATTGATTTGCCACTGTTTCCGTGCCAAAATGTAACATTCCGGGTTTGATGTTTTACAACCAAACCTTTTATGCCTTGTAATTTAAACTCATGTTTTCTGCATGATTATACACATAAATGTACTGTAAATGCAGATAGTAGTCGAAGAGTCAGGAAGAACCACAAATGTTGTATGACAGATGAATGAACTGTGATATGTAGTGTTTTTAATTTTGTGATTGATTTTTTTATGACCTTGGTAGGTAAGTAGTGTATATATGTGTGCCTTATATTCTATAAATAAGGCGCATGAATCCTATATATGCAGTATATATAAAGTATATAAATGACCAAACAGTGAATCATAATTCATTGCTTATGTATGTGATTGTATAGAATAAAGAAATAAATTGTTAAGAAAGCATTTACTGTTGTCATGTTTTACTTCTTTGTTAAAAGTAGTTACAATTTGTTCACTCGTCCACCTCCTGCTTGCCTTGTAGTGCTTTGCAAGAGGAGATTTGAAGCTTTGGTTAAGTCTAAAGCAATTACCCCTATGCTGGTTGAGATTTATTGGGTCACAATAACTTAACAGCACTTACAGTTTTAAAAATATAATACATTGACCGCTGCCACACACGAGTATACAGAAGGTAGTACACTGCAGTCCATTTAATCATAAAATCATTCACCCTCATGCACTCAATAAGCTTTCTGATGAAAAAATCACAGGATGGCAATGCGGTTTGTTTTTCCCATTCCCATTCTTTCTTCTAGTAGGAGTTCTCACGCATGTACACATCTACAAATAGCCTTTATCACCTTCATATTATACATAATAGTAAGCCACAGGAGCAAACTAAGCCCCTTCTCATGAAATGTGCACAAAAGCGCCACTACTTTATAGATCTACCTTGATATGAAGAGTTGCATTTGGAATTCAACAATGTAAAAATTACCAGAGTATTCATTTATGAACAGCTTAACATACAGTCTTGGCTCCAACAGAATAAGTCTTTGAGCACAAAAATTAATGGATGTATGGCAGACAAATAGATTATCCCTGGAATTTGAATTAGGTCAAAAGGGGGACCAGTTTTGTGCGTATCACCAATGATTACAGTGTTAGAGGGAGTGATGCCCCGTGAGCACTTAAAACTGAGGTGAGTTCACACAAAGTAAAAATAACTATTGTTACTTTAAAACAAAGCAAGTTACTGGTTTGGAGAACAAGTTTTATTTACTAAATCATTTTACAATTATTCAATCGGTAGACCACTCAACACAGATTAACAGGAGGTGCAGATGTAAGAAAGCAGAAAATAAGACAGATGTCAAAAATGGCACCTTTTACTACAAACTTAACAAATCAGCCTTTGGGTTCAGTGCAACAGGAATGCTATGAACAAAAGAAAAAAAAAGGAATGAGGCAAAATTTACTCTGAAAAGTACGTCATGAAAATGTCCTCCCAGCATGATCAGTACCATTATCATATGACTTAAATATTCAGAATCACAAGCACCATTATTGAAACATATTTGAATGTATTCCAATTTAATTATGAATTCTGAAAAATTGCAAATAGAAACCTATCTAATTTGATATTAAGTCTGTTCATAGACATGTCCAGAAAACATCAGGCTTCATAAGGACATAAATATAGTTTACAAAGTGAACAACCATATATCGGAGGCTATGAGCGTCTGTCTGTTGCACTTCCACAAGTCGTGTCAAAAGCATAAGACACGCTGAGCGATAAAATGGCTAATTTTTATTACTAGTTTAAAGAAAAAGAATGGAACAATAACAACATAGTCACATAGTTAAAGATCACATGTTCTTCTGGCATGTTTCTCAAAACATGGTCTCCATTATGCCATTATGATAGTAATTAGATCACCAGGTAACACGGTGATAATATAAAACTACTTACATAAGTAACATCACTTTCATTGGTATTGAAACTGGCCAGAAATACAATAAGCCACTCATGGCCATTTTTAAAAAATTAATTAGATGCTGCCACATATTTTCCTAGTTCGATTTCTATCCACTTGTAATCAAGAGAGTATTCCCCCAATGCAGCATGACTTCCCGTAACATCCACATCTCATTTGACATCAGTTGAATCATGCTGGTCTTGTACTTCTTCACAAAATATACTTTTTAAATGAGTAAAATTTAGAAATACAGACACAAGCACCTCAAGGCACATTCTTCACAGGGTAGGTTGAAGGGAGTCATGAAACAGCTCCTGGCTTTTTTTTCCCCCTTAAAGAGAACCCTGAACAAGGTTGCAAGTTTTCTTGACACATTGCTTTTGAATATATTTTTTAAAAATCCTTAGAAGACTAATTCTGCTCCCGAAGTAAATGCCAGAGAGTTACATCCACAACCATTTGATGAAAAACATGAAGAACAAAGGAATAAAATAAACACTGAGTAACAAAAAGCAACATTATAAAAATTTATTCCAGATATTAAGGCAGCACAACTTTGAGTAAAGTGTGCATCTTATGGCGCAAAGTAGGATACTTTAAAGAGGGAAAACAGTTAATTTAACAAGAGTCTTATGTAAAACAACACCAAACAATAAAAGCTGGGCCGCTTCACTGGGAACATAATTAATCTCATAAATGCTAAATAATGGGAAAGGTATTAAGTAAAAATTATAACTGGTTACATTTTTAACAGCTTTTGATAAATATTTAATTAAAAGTAAACCCACAAGGACGGGAAGAGAGAAGCTTTGCCTGCAAGTATCTTCCCATTTTGATAAAATTTTGATTAACCACCAGGTGCCTATGGCAGATCTCTCCAGTTTACTCACACCAGTCCAATGGCAGGCCCACCAGTTGCAGCCCAGCAAAAATAAAGAGTACACCCAGAAATACAGATGCTTCAAGATTTCTATTCTTTTGTTGTTGTTGTTGTTGTTGGGAAGTCCTAATTCTACTTGATGATGCAGCAGCTCTACAATAGCCACCCCTTTGGTCTCCCCCCATACAGCGCAGCTAAATTTAAACAATGTACAAAACACAATATAAAACTCATTAATTACAATATATCATGCTGCCACCTGATAGGAGAATGCAGGTCATATGGGACGGCTGATGGACTGATGGCAGAGAATGGAGAACCCTTAACCCTAGAGGACTTGAGTGAAAAACTCAACATGAACTGTCAGCAAGTCTGCACGCATGCATGCACACATGCTTCCTCACACACTCACACACACAAACACACACACTTGCAGCAGGTATCAAACACATACTATGTCCTTATAATCATAGGATATAACCCAAACTCACTTGTGCACACTCTTCTCAGCACACCCCCAACATAGAAACTAAGGTATCTGATTCATTCCTATCATTGCTCAAAGCACTTGTCAGCAATCCACTAAAATCCTACAAAACAATGTCACAAAACTTCATAACCTAGTAGTGAAAATTTGAAATTAAGATATTTTATAATGCTAAGAAATCTAGCACAATTTGATTTTGCTTTCTAGTATTGCATACATTGAATTACCCTGATCACAGTAGGGGGCAGCACAACCACTAGTCCAGCAACTTCCAAAAGATTAAAAGACTTGTTTAGGCCGCATGAGTGTGTGGTGAGTAAACGAGTGTGCACACAGAGCAAATGGCATGTGTTGTGTCACATTGTACAAGATGACAAGCTGTGTTCAAGTAGCATCAAAGTGGAGTGGAGCCTACAAGATCAAACCACAAATACACGCCACATCACTCCTGGAAAGAAGACAAAAAATAAAAATTAAAACATACAATACATTAAAATGAGATTTAGACACAGAATTTTAACACATGCCTGGTCCAAAATCGCAACTAACTGAGGGGGCATCTTGTCACTGACAGCACTGTTTACGCACACTGTCAGCATTTACAGTGGGCTTCACATCAATCGGTTCTACATTTTGGGGACGAATGGTGTCACCTTCTGGTGGGTCACGAATCTGCTTCTGAGATACAATACGATAGATTTCTGGAACAGAACAGAAGAGCCATTTGAATGAAAAAAAATTGAAGAAAGGTACCATGCTACCCCATCCAACAAGACTCACCTGTCAGAATATTTTGGAATGCTAGTTCCACATTTGTTGAGTCAAGAGCAGATGTTTCAATAAATGAAAGTGAATGATGTTCAGCAAAGTTCTTTGCCTCATCCGTTGGGACAGCTCTCAGATGCCGTAAATCTGACTTGTTGCCCACAAGCATGATGACAATGTTCTGATCAGCATGGTCTCGAAGCTCTCTCAACCAACGCTCTAACATTTTCATAAGTCAGATGCTTTGCAATGTCATACACCAGTAATGCTCCAACAGCACCGCGGTAGTACCTGAAACAGCAAGTGGAGTAATCAAACCCAGCCACAAAATCAAACTGCTTAAGCAACATATGGCAACATTAAAACTTACGCTGATGTAATTGCTCGATAACGTTCCTGACCAGCAGTGTCCCATATTTGAGCCTTGATTGTCTTACCATCAACCTATTAAAAACAGACAAGTTTGGTGAAGATAACTGACTTTATATTTAAAGATTTAGAACTCTTAAAGGCTTAGACCAATTCAAATCTTCAATATTGCACCAAAAAAAATAAAAACAAGAGAAGAATATGGTTGGTTCAAATGAACTATGCTTAATGTACCTGTATACTTCTTGTTGCAAATTCAACACCTATGGTGGATTTTGATTCCAGATTGAACTCATTCCTTGTGAAGCGAGACAAAAGGTTACTTTTGCCAACTCCGGAATCACCAATAAGCACCACTGGAAGAAAAAAGCAAATTAAAAACAGAATAAAATGTAAAAACACACACACATCCCTTTAAATAAAAATGCAGGACCAAAATTGGCAAAAAACAAAAACAAAAAATACTTCAGATGACAAATGGATTGGACAGTGATAAGAATGACTCAGCTGACACTCCTAAAAATATGGTCAAAAGTAAGCTAAATTACAATTTAGGGACAATATGAGAGCCTTGGCAATTAATATTAAAGCTGATAAATGTTCGAGAGAAAATATAAGGTCCAACATGGAATGAGTCCACTAACAAATCCAAACAAAGGCACTAACCAAACCTGTTTTCAAGGTACAGAACAACTAACAAAGTCAACTTTGACAGTTAGGTGATTCATTCATCCCCTTGACTTTGGTAATCTATTGACAGCAGCCAAAGATCCAGAGCGACAAATAACAGAAGTCGGCTCCTCCCCTTTAGGCTTGGATTCGATTAAATTTGATTGATTGCTTAACAGGGAGGTGATGGAAAAGGCCGCGCCTAATCACGGCCTGAAGGACAGCGACAGCGCATCCCCGCTCACTTCAGCCCTTTGAGACTAACTCATTATAAAATTTCAAGAGCGGCAGAGAACCTAGCACAAACAAGCAGAGCTCCTAAAAAGTACAAGAGAAATAGAGGCTATCAGGCTTATTTTGACAACTAGACGTAAGCCGTCAAAAATCACAGCTCTGACAACAGCTGATAGCCAATGCAACTAAGATATTGCACACACATTTAAGTTAAAGAAAATAGTCATTAAGTTTCTTACCTTTGAACAGGTAGTCGTATTCGTCGTCTCGAGTACCCATTTCAGAGGATGGGCAATAAGTTTATTGTGGTTTTTGAGAGCCTAACCCTAATCCTACAACAAAGCAAATTTCACAATGATAAAATCCGACAACAGAGGTAAAATATAGAAAATCCACAAACAAATGGAAATTGAGGAATCTGGGGAAATTACTTGAGTAGGGAGCAAGACGATGATGTTACAGATACAGCGCAGAAACAAGATCAGAATATGGAGCCGATGAAAATACAGAATATGGCTGCCACTGCTTCTGCCAACTTCTCCGCCCCTCAGCTCAGGCGGACGTGACGTCACGAATGGAAGTGTCAATGTCACTTTTCAAATACACTAACGAGTATGACCATTTACCGACGTTATTTGTCCAAATGCGAAGAATGGAACCCAAAGGAGCTGGATTATTCCAGCTTCACCCTACTCAAACATTCTTCTGAGAACTTCGAAATGAAGCAGCTCATTCCCCTGCTGAACATAGAGCGCAGGAATACAGTGTTACCGTGAGGTTTTGAATTGCATTAATGTCCTATGTTAAGGAGTGCGTAACGCGAGGAATCTCGTGGTCCTACACATTAAATAGGGCACTGAAATCAGTATAACAGCTTGTTACATTAGCTCTCTCGTCTGGGGGATTTTTCTCCCGGAGAGTTGGTGTGAGTGCATTCGGCAGTAGCCAACTGTAGCATGGGCGGGAAAAATAAATTTTAAATTAATTTAAGTCTGACGAGAGTAGGGCAAGTTGTAACAAAATGTGAAATGTTCAGAGGCGCGAGGAAAGTGAACAAAGATATGTTACACACCAGAAGCAATACTTTTAATTAACATCATGTTAAGAGTTAATCAAATACATATAAAATGATTAGAATGTTGGTGTGCTGATTAAACAGCTTTTTCACAGCTAGACATATCACATCACAATCCCTGTGCCAAAATTAGGCTTTCCTATTTTATTAACATAAATTCAAATCCGATGATCTGAGGCAGTCAAATCCAAAGAATTAGCAAGGTTTGATAGGTGTTGTATGAGGAAAACGGGCCATGTGAAGGCTCACTCTAAATCTTAGCTCTAATCTTGACACAAGAATTGGGAAAATGCAAACATATGTACTCTTTATTACATAGAATGATACTCTTGAGGGAAACAATAAGACACAGCAAGTTCAAGACAAAGATGAAAGTTTCAGCAACAATCATTTGGCAGGAACCAAGATGTAAACAATTTGTGAGGATGTGCTTTAAAGGCCAAAGAAAATTGGCTGGCTTTCAAGGCACTTGTTGCTGAAAATTTCATCACAGTATCCAGACCATCCCTGCACTCACATGACTCAGGAAGTCAGTCACATGCAGCCATGTATGACATGGCAAACACTCAGTCTCACACAGCAGTATTGCCCCTTTCAACATACCAACTATCACAGCGATTGGTGCCATACCTCACATGGCAATATGAAACAAAAGGGTCATGTCCAAAGTTAATGTTTAAGTAAATTTGCAATACTATGTGCCTTGGGTGGATGCTCAATCAAGGTGAACAATTCAAATTACTACAAGAGACAATCTTAAAAACAAATAATTAAGAAACAGGGATTTAGCAGTAACTGCAAGTCTACAAATTGAGCTCCACAAATCTTAATTTTGAAACTTTAAACACAAAATTAAAATTATGAACAAGTTATAACCCTTAACTGATAAAAATCACAGACAAAGTATTATTTGTTGCACAAGAATGATTTTGATCATTCCCTTCTGCAAATGCAACAACTAAACTCACAATCAAACATGGGTTCGGTCCACAAATAACCAATTAAAGCACAAACCTACATAACACATGTTACAAGTTTCTGATGGTCACAATCTTCATCTAATTTTTTGATACACCCCAGGAACACAATTTGCAAATGCACTGTTTTCAATTTTAGGGGCAGCCCCAGATCTATCATAAGTAACCTGTTGACAACAAATGATAGGATTACAGAAAAGAAAGATCAAATCCCTTCAACCCAAATACATACATTTTTAAACTCAGATTTATCTTACGTTCATGATGATTATGAAGCGCCTTTGTAGGGAACAGTTCTCTTGAATCATGGCACATGAAGTACCATTGACTGTATGATGAATTTGAAGCATTCAGATAATAATATAAAAGATTATAAAACAAGAGGATTGAGTGTGAAAAACAGTGCTAACACTTGCTGATACCACACAGCACTACTTTGTACCTACACTACTTGTTGCATGTAACAATATTTACAGAAAGGCTTTGGTGGTTTAACATTGAGTATTCATACCCTATGGCACCTTAAAACTCAAGTTTCCAATTAATAATGCTATAATCTAGGAAAAATGTTGTGGTTGGTTTTGAATAAACCAAGTGATAAAGTATTTACTGGGATAGGCTATCATTAATGATCAGACTTCAGAGGGAGAAGAGTGTTCATTTCCCCATTCACATGGTGTAAAATAAATTACTTTAAAAGAAAAAAAAAAAGACTCCATGAACTGTGCTTGACAAAAAAAAAAAAGAAACAATTTTCAAACAATTGTTACAAAACATCAACACTTGAAAACTATTTTAATGCAGGAAACCCATTACTATGAATCCTGATGATGTAACACAATCTTCAAAATATGGAAAAATTCTGCTACAGCAAATTTGTAGAAATGGGGTTTCACTGAATATGAATCAGAATGTAAAATATCAGCCTCCAACAAATTGAAACAAAAGTATGGCAGCAACAAAATCAAAGCGAGAACATGGTGTCTAAACAAGCTGCCAAAACTGCGATACTCGTTCATGTTGTGGCAGTGACAATGTTTGAGGACGATCAAAGGTTAGAGCAATCTCTTTTAGTTTCTTCTTCATTTCCCTTTCAAATATCTGAAAATCAAACAGAATCACGTGAGAATAATGCGGACCAGACAGGACTTAGAATGAAGATGGCCAGAACCTACATCATCAGAGCTCTCTTCCAATATTTTGCTCAGATCCCACTCTACAGAAGGGAGTGGGTTGTAAATGAAGTTGGCAGCTGTTCCAACTCCAGGTAAAACATGACTTTGAAGGGTATGTAGTTCCCATAAAGAACTTTCCATTGCTCTACTTTTACTTGGATCTCTTTCTTCCATGACAAAGGGGTCATCTGGAACTGTAAATAAAAGGATCAATTTAGAAGTCAGCATCAGAAAATTCACTAATGAAACATGGTCGGAAACAAACCATTGTCGCCATTAGGATTATTTATGAGGAGTTTCAGACCAGGATGGCGTAAAATGAGATTTCCAATGAACATAAGAATGATGTGTATGTCCTCAGGCGGAGCCACTAAAGATAAACGGGCTAAGCGTTTTGCAAATGCTGCAACAATATTTTCTGGAAGGTGCCTGTTCAAATTAAACAGAAAAGGGAATAGTTAAGAGCACTTGTAGAATCAATAAAAAAGAAACATTAACATTTTTGAATTCACTTACGATGAACTTAGGAACATATCTGATAAATAAAACAATCGTGCTTTATACTTTGTATGGAAGATTTCTGGCTCAAACATTGAATACAGTTTACTGAAGATATTGGGGTATTCCCTGAAAGATAAGACAAACATATGTTACCTATACTGTGAACATTTATAGAAAATTTAAAAGAAGTAAAAAATATGCACTCACAAGTTATGGTTTTGTATGAGAGTGAAAATTCCCTGCAATGCAAGGAGACTTACAGCACCACCTACAAATGAATATTTTGTTAGGATTATCAACAGAATTACAGGATGTAAAACTAGGGATAATGACAAGCTGAAACACACCTGAGTCTAAACTATCCATCAAGTAGTCAGTTAGAAGTAGAGGTTTATCTAGGAATGGTAGAACACGTTCCAAAAGGACCACAAGAAGCAGACGCTGGGTTGCAGGGGTATGATTCCAATGCATTACGCATCCCCAAACTTTGTTTACAGATTTCCGCAAATGATCCATATTTAAAATATAGCCAATGTGACCTTGTTGACCACAGAGCAAAGTGTCCGTTAGGTCATGATCTTCTCCTCTTTCACCCCTGCCAGGTTTAGGTAGTGGGAATTTGTCAATAAGATCCAGGTAATTGCGAATGAAATTTTCATCAGGTCTTTGACCATTGCGTTGGAGACCAATTGCAATAGGAAACAGCTGTCTCCAAACATTATACAGGACATCAGGATATGTTGAGAATTCTTGGAGGCGAGCAAGAAGTGGACTGCTATTACGGCCAGATGAAAGCAGAGCCAGGAGTAAAAGCTGCAAAGGAGCCATAAATTTTTTTCGTCAATCATGGAACAGGAATTTCTGATTGGTGAATTAACTAATTCTTACCCTTAAGCGATGACTGGGAAAATAGTGTTCTCCTTTTTTGAGTGGTTCTAATGGGTTCTGTCCTTCCATAGCAATTAATTTCATTGAAGTCGACAAAGCTTGGGTTTGAACAGAAATCTTTGGACTGTTTGTGATAACAGCAAGAAGTTTACTCCAGACATCTTCAAAGCACTCTCTTAACCACACTCTAAATTGAGTTTCGCCATCAGCAGTACCTATTAAAACATGAATACTTGTCAAAATAGTAGCTAAATAAAGAGAAAAATTGTATTTTGAATATAAAAAGAAAAAAACAACTTACTTAAATCAGTTACTGGTACTTCTTGAAACATGTCTCGCCGTTTCAGAACCTCAATAAAGATAACTTCCAACGCGAGGAGGCATGGTTGTATGTTAGAATCATTACTCTGGAACAAAATAAATAATAAAAAATTAAAATAAAACAAAAGTAATGAAGAAAATAGAGACGGCCAAGTTTCAAAAATACAATTAAAATCTCGCTGAACACAGTGTTCGGAATCTCATTCCTCGGAAAACACTCCAAATGAGAAACCTCACCACACCAAGTTGTTCTGCTTCGACCATGTAGAACAACACGGACTGAAAGGTATCAGTTTTGCGGACGTCCATCGGTGCAACGAACTCCGAAAATTTTACAAATTAACACATTCACCGAATTTAACAGATTTAAAACTCTGGAGGCCTCGACGAAATTGTTTATACTGGCCATTTCGTTATATAAAGAACGTGAAAGTGCCTGCAGGCCACGCACAGGCTCGGTGCTAAGTGGCGAACAGACGACTTGGCGCGGCCCTGCAAGGGCTGCAACACCACTTGAAATACTGACCTCAATGAGGGAGATGATGTCTGCAAGGTTGTTGGCGTTTTTCCGGCTAGAGAGAAAATCTATAGCCATAGAATGTAACTTCTTAGACACTTTGCTCGCCGCCATTTTGCTCCGTGTGTTCCTCGCTGCTGCTGCGCCGCTCTGCGACGGCGCGGGCGGCAGCGCGCACGTTGTCACGGCTGGGGAGATCCTGTGCGATCCTGAACATCCTAAACCAAGGATCCAGCATGGATCCAGGGAGAACCAAGGGGGCACTGACTACCGGTAAAGGCTTTTCTCCCGTCGCTTCGAGGAAGGAGCTTTCAAGCAAAGAGGATATTGGAGCGAAACGCCAATCACAACCTTAGCTCGCGGGGAAATTTTTTATTTTTAGGATGTTCGCCTGTGCTTTACATGTCAGCCCGCAGTCCATTCCAAAGACGAGCTCTTGGTTTGACTTCCCTGGACATTCAGAATCGGGATCGTAAGAGATGCGGGTAATTTTCACATCTGCTGGCCAGCCCTCAGGGACAATGCGCAGTCATTCCGAATGATAAGAAAATAGTGGTGGGTCTTCTCATGTGGCACCCTTGGCCTGAGTGTCCCTACGTTGTCCGCACAGTCAGGCCTTCCCCCACATCACCATGCGATTGCCTGCCCCTAGCCCACACCCAGGCGCGGACTTGTGGCCGCCTGTCCTGTTGGTGGCCGGCCCTCACCCCTTTTTTGGCCGCCGGAGAGCCACCAGAAAAAAAAAATAAACAAAAACGGCAGGATGTGGACACGTTGCCTCTGAAATTAGGCTATACCGACCACATTGCTGCCACCACCTCATCTGGCCGGCAGGCGGCGGCCACTCTGACTCTGGATCCGCCACTGATAGCGGGTGGTCAACTGTCTTCCGCCCCCCCCCCCCCCCCCCCCCCGGGGCATACCCCCGCCATGTTCCCCAACCCCGCGTTGCGAAATCAGATCGAGCTGTGCAATGCAGTGCAAAGCGGCAGGAAAGCTTGTTGGGCGACTTGGGGTGGCTGAGCCTCGAGGGCAAGACCGGGCCGCCGCGCCGCGAGGTTCCCACGGCTGGAGAGTGGTCCAGAATGTCCAGGACGGCGTGACGGCGTGGACGTTGTCGAAGCATCCTTTCCCGCGGCCCGTTCCGTTCGCAGGCTCTGGCCGCCGAACCTACCCCCGGAGTCCCCCGCGCCGCAACGCCGCAACGCCCCTGACGCGCCACCCCGCCAAACAGCGCCACAGCTCGACGGAGGGACGGGACCGGCGCGGCAGCGCGGCGCCCCACCGATCGCGCGCGATCCAGTCCCAGTCGTGAGCCGGCACCCACGCCCCGCGCCACGCGAGCCACATCAGTAGTAAAGATGCCCCCAGGTGACCCCCCGCCATCTTGATTCCCCCAAGTGACCTGTCCTGACCTAACCTTGGGAAAGGTCAAAAAAGGGGTCACTTTTTGGAAAAAAAAATTTTTTGTCAATTTTTTTGTCTATTTTTTCTGGGCGAGGTTACGATGCGAGCTCTAACCTAACCTAACCCAAGGGGTGGGTCTCACCTACCCTTCGAGGCCCCCAAGTCACCTGAGTGCCTGGAACCAAGGGTAACCCACTGTGCGCTTGTGTGTGCGTGCGGAGCGCCTGGTGGATAGGCAACCCGCTGCGCTCTGTCCCCCGGTCACCCGCGCGACTGCTGGCGGGGCGGGCCTGCTTGCTGTCTCCCGTGCGCCTTATCTTACGATGGGTGAAACTCAACAGCACTCGAGTAAATCGTCCAAGGGGGTGAAAACTTCGAACACAGTCATGCCTAATTTCAGGATGGACGTCCATGCCGTTAACCCCAAATAGACTTGAGAGAATTGGGGGACACCATCCACCTCCTTGAAGTTAGCATCTCTCTCAACGAGAATGAAAGGCTTGTCGCGCAGCATTATGTAATGAATGAGATGGGACTGCAAGCGGTCATAATGGCCGAGGTAGTCCTGAGTTTTGCCTGTGAGGTGGGCGGTTATTTTGGGGACCAGCCACTCCTTTTCCAGGTAGAACTCCTCGATCTCATCAAGACTGTACTCGTCTTGGAGAAGACCTTTTTTCCAGATCTGGACTGAATCTGTGGCCTGCGAGGCAACCAGTTCTTTCTGGTTCCAGTAGTTGAGCATGAAGCGGAGCGATTCCATCGTGACGACTGACGAACACATACTGATGCGTGTGACTGGAGCGCTTGCCCTTTTATGCCGCTGCGCCGCGACTGTGGCGCACCCTTTACGGACACTATTTGTACTAAGCATGCGCAGAAGAGGTACCACCTTAACCAACACAAATTTCTCTTTTGTGTCAGTTCCTTTATGTTTTATCATTATTTTTTTGTGTTTGTAAAAACTTTTTTAAATTTTTTTAAAATTTTTTTATTTTTTTTAAATTTTTTTAAATTTTTTTTAAATTTTTAAAATTTTTTTAAATTTTTTTTAAATTTTTTTTTAAAATATTTTTTATTTTTTCCGTTCACAACTCTTTTGCGAATGTGAATCACTAGGTAAAATGCATTTGCATTTGTGTGCGAACATGCGTTTGAACATGGTTCGTACCCGTTGATCATTTATTTTCGGATTATCAGTAAAACATGTTTTGACAAATGAACGTAGCGAAAAACCGTGAGCTCGATGTACCAAGTACATGACACAGTACTGTCCACATACATTCGAGTCGATGTCTTGCAAACTCGTTGGATTGTACGTCCATTTTCGGCAGAGTCGGTCTAAAAATTTTCTGTGGAGTTTCACCACTGGTGGGAGGCCGTACGAATCCCAGTACTCACCCTCGCCGTTTTTATCAATGTAAAATGCAATCCAATGTTGGCCTGGCTTACACAGGGGGTCTGTGTTACAAATGAGTAGGGCGGGGCGCTTATGGAGTCTGCGTGGGAGTGTGTCTGCAGCGAAAACGCCTTCAAAGAAGGGCGCCACGTGTTTGTCTTTCTTCATTAAGTTTTCTAGGGTGTGTCCATCCATTTTTTAGACGTTGTAATCCACAACAACGTTTCGATTTTTATCGATTTCAATTAAGTTCTGAAATTCGGCGTAAATAATGCAGTTTATGGGCTGGGCTAGGGCCTCGCCGAACTTAACCTCAAGTCGCAGTGTGCCCTGTTTCTGTAAATTCCAGTGTGGCTCACTAGCGGACAGGTCGGGTGACAAATCGAATGCGAAAAGCGTCAAGCCCTTGGGGTAATCTTCGTATTTGATTTGATTCCCTTCGTCTTTCCAATGAACACCTGTTCCACAGAACAATGTGTTGTATGATTCCATGTATAGTCCGTTCGGGAAATCGGGGGTCAAAGGCTGTGTGGGCACAGGGTGCCCGTCCACCATGAGACTAAGATAATTTAAATTAAAGTGTTGAAAATTGAATCCATTCCTTAAAAAATCGCCGTTATAGCTACGATTGTCAACGAAGCCAATAACAATTCTTTGGGGTAACTGATTCAAAAACAGATTATCAATATTTTTATCACGGAGTCCCTGTCCTATAGTGACTGTTCGAATGTCGACACGGTTGACTGCGTATTTGGCAGGGGCCTTTTCTAGGGCCTGTGCGTGTGCGAGAAGCACAGACGGGGAAATAGTGACTTTCCTAACAAAAAGTGTAGCGTCCAGAAGCTTGATTTTTTCTGTCCCTGCAGTGGACATGAGTGTAAAGGCATCTCGATTCCTAATGAGTTTAATTCTCAATTCAACGTTATTGAGAAGGAAGTGATCTTGGTTAAAGAAATCAATGTGCAATGGACCCATCATTTCAAAGGGACGACTGCGTGCTGTGCGGGCCCTGCGCCAGGCTAGTCCCAAATTTTCTGCTCCGTCTAGGGAATCAAAGTGGCCTGGTGTATCTTGATACCAGAGCCGTTGCGTCATGTGTGACTGTTTGGCTGAACTGTCATAATTAAGCAGTGATTCGATGTAGGCGCGGTAAGGATAGGTCATACTGGAATGTGAAATCACTTTTTGGTTAAGGCTCACGTCCACTTGGCTCCAAAGCGCATGCAACGCGTAATTCACGGGAGTGGCGTCACTATTGTTTGCGGCAACGATGTCTGTCCCATCAGCGTTCACGATCTTGGCCTTAACCAGAAGAATCGTGTGTGCTGGGTCGATGTACTCGCTCCCAGCCCCGGGGATACAGAACTCGACGGTGTTGGCTGAGTCCAGTGTGGTGAGGGGCTTGTAGGGCACCCAGTGTGTGGCCTCCAGCGCTGTCTGTGTAGGTGGAACCATCCACAAGTCAAGTTCTGAACGGAGGCATTGATTTGATGCTGAATGCATGAATGCCATGTTTTTTTTGTTGTTTTTTTTAGCTGAAATAATTGTCAGGAGCTAAGGTCTTTCTCCTTCGAGTCACTTTAGCAGAATGAGGCTTTCTTGTCGTTTTACGCCTTTTTATACGTCCAGAGCCGTTCATGCTCTCTGCTTTGCGTTTGAGTGAGTTAGCCAAGTTATCGCCGGCCTGTTGTATGTGACGCTTGGCGCTGGTCCTTAGACCTTCACCTCCAGCGATATCGGCAAGGACGTGGCTGCCTGCGCGCACCGCTTCTTTCCCAACGGCTGCGGCGCCACTTCGAAGGACGGGCAGAATGGACCGAAAGAGGCCTCCTAGCCACGAGCCTACACCGTAGCCTTTCTGAAAGGCAGCGCCAGCATAATACGGGCCTGCTCCTCCCCCGGCTTGGTTTAGATAGTATTGAGTAATTAGGGTCATTTTTTTATCGTGTTCGTTTTCGTAGGTGAACCAGTAGAGTCAAGGTTCCGAAATCAAATGCTACCAAGTGCCCTTTTTGGTCTCTTATATAGCACTCGACGCTCTCAAACGATTTTGTGCTCAGATCGAAGTAGAGGGGGTGTTCAAAATGGACGACGGACATAGTACCGTACTGGGCTTGTGTGTTGACGGGGACTGTACGTAAAAGCGGAGCCCTCGTGTGTCCGATTATTTGGTCTGTGAGAATGTCCATGTAAATAAACAACTGTTGGGTTATGCCTAAAGTTATATCAACGGGTTTCACTCCACATAGTTTCTCGTGGGCTGGGAAAGGTCCATGACCTTCGAGGCCAAGCTGTAGGGCGAGGCGCGGGGAGAAATGAATTTTCATATCGGGTCTATCGGGTAGTAAAGGGCGCAATTCAACGCGGTGGTCAGGTGTCTCTGTCAGTGGCGGGTCGCCCTCTATGTCATTGGTCAAGACTGTCAATGCAATACTAACAGCCCCCAAAAAATCGGCTTTACTGGCATAGCAACCTGGTTTGACGAAAACCGTGTCTACACTGTCTGGCGCCAGGAATGTGATCTCGTTTTCGCCCTCAGTCAACTGTGCGATAGTGTTTGGATAATGGAGCTCAATGAGGGCGGCCTGCCAATCACCATGCAACTCTATGCGATTAGCCAATTGGGTCTTAAAATTGGATGTTTTGTTTTCTGGGTATAGGTCGGGGCTCGCGTTACTCGGCAGAAAAGCGTAAAAATCCATGTTATGTTTCAATAATGTCGGAATCAAGAATCCAAGAGCGACTTTTCTCAGGGTAACCTCTCCAATGCACGAGGTGTTTTCGTTTGCTTCCTTTCCCCTTTGACTGCACTATATATGCGATTTTGAAGGCCTCGGGCTTCGTGACCTTCTGAAGTTCCATTTCATAAAACGTCCCCTCAATTGGATCCTGATCGAGATCCTCCAAGCGGTACACTGGCAGCGCATGAGGAATGACCTGAATGACCTTAAAAATTTCTTCTGACCAGTTCCAGGTATATCCCTTTTCAAACCTTTTTTTCTCTCGAGTGATGCGGACATAGTCTCCTATTTTAAACTTGGTTTTTTTATTTGTGAGTTTTAGTCCATGGTACAGGGTATTATATACCTCTAGAACCTTGTCTGCTGTCACATCCACAGGTTTCATTTTAATAGATCTGTGATAAGTATGATTGTAAGCATGGACAACCTTGTCTAGCACCCCGTCAACATAACAATAATCTCCAGTTGCGGTAAAGTACCTAAACAGTTTTGATTTTATTGTTTTTTGCCAACGCTCTACGACTGAGCATTTAATATCTGGGTTATTTGTAGAAATATATTTGATATTATGTTTTTTTAGAAACTCCTGAACAAGTTTGCATTTAAATTCTAAACCTTTATCCGAAAAAAGACGAACAGGACGTCTCTGGGTCATTTTGAACAATGTTTCAAGCCCTTTAACAATGGAAGGGGCCGATTTATTTTTTAAAGAAATAGCCCATCCATATTTTGAAAACACATCAATAACACATAAAACAAATGTGTGTCCCGAATTATCGTGTTTCAGTGACGTCAAGTCCGTCAAATCGGTTTGCCAGGACTCGTCTATATTATCTGCATAGGTCACATTGCGTGGAAAGTTTCTTCTTGCCGGTTTGTGCAAGGTATAGGCATCTTCAGCCTGCAAATAATTTTCAATGTCTTTTTTGGGTCTCTTGGTCGCTTGCCAAAGTTTCCAAGGACCAGTGTACCCGGCAGGATGGGAAGGATCGTGATAAATTTCACCAAGTTTTCCAGACATATTTTTTGGCCGTGTTTTTCACGCTTTTTTTCTTTTTGACATGTCCCTTAACTTTTTTCTGTAATTTGCGGTGTATTTTTGGTAGAGAAATGATGCCCCCACCACTCTGACCTTTTAGTTTTTGGATCAGTTCACGTCGTGTCGAATTCCCCAATAATTCGAGAGGAATGTTCATGCGCGCCAAAACAGTGCATAGGGCCTCTGTTCCGGTTGGGTGAAAATTTTTTCTTGCCCTTGTGAGATCGGAAATCGAATCAATTAAATTGGAATGGGGTATGACGGTATCATCAATACAGAGGGTGCCATTCGCGTCCCATGTGACGGGTGAATGACTTTGACTCAAATAATCGTAAATTCGCAATGCCTGGCCTTTATACGTTTTCGGCACTGCAGCAGCGAGCTGCTCGCGTACGGCCGCAGCGCGCTTGTTGTCCGCATCGTCTGGCTTGTTTTGTATTTCCAAGGTGAGAGGTTTACGCGACTCTCCTGCGAAATGCAAGTATCGAGAGAGCGCCTCACTGTAATGTTTCCACTTTTCAGCATCATCAGCATACTTTTTATTTAATATGCCGTGCATTTCTGTGTCCAGACTACTCATCTGAGACTGTGGGGTCATGGTGGGCGTGTCGTGGAGTCGCGCCACCGTCTCCTGAGGGACCAGAATCATTTTCTTAACGTGATTCATGACCGAAAAAGCATTGGCAGGACTGAGGCTACGGCTGACAAAAGAAGGGGAAGAAATGAACCCCCTTTTTGAGTGAGGTACTTTCTCTTAGCGTGCCAACCCTCTCCGCGTTGCGCTAGGCGCCTGAAATGGTTTCTGTACTTTTTAAGTTGAGATTTTTGGGTTGCTGAGAGAGCGATGTTCCCCGATAATAAATTATCAGCTATTTCACAAAGTGAAAAAATAAGTGCTTTATCCGCGTGTTGCAGAATAGCCTTGCTTAACTTGGGCTTCGCTGACTTGAGCACTTCAAGGAGGGCCTTATGCGTGTGTGCACGAGGAGCCATCATTGAAAAATGGTTTAATAAGGGCATTCCATGTCTCTTTTATACTTATTTTTTGGAATGTAAATGACGCAGGACTCGTCCGGGAAAATCTTGGTTCGAATCCTGAGGTGATCCCTTTGTTTTGGTTTGAAATCGAACAGAATGTAGCTGTGTCCCACCTTGGTGGCGTCCTCATAGGCCTCGAGCAAGGCGCGCCAGTTGGTCGGGTCCACTTGTAGGCAAAATGTCCGAATTTGGGCTAAATCTCGCGATGTCTTGAACAAGACTATGTAGTGGGCGTTCAGACTGATTTGCCGCATGCCGTCCGGAAACAAGCATTGACTCAGAAAGAAAATGGACAAATTTCGATGGCTTGAGCCCTTGATGTAAAATTTAAGGAGTTCTTTGTTGTGATTTTTAATTTCGTCCATAAAATCATCGATAATCAATAACTTAGGCCCTTGGCCGGGAGGGTGGTCGTCTAACTGGGGCAGTTCCTGCCGAAAATCTACGATAGCTTTGAGATCCTCGTACAGAGGTTGCCATTCAGAGTAATAAAAAATGATTTGGTCGAAAGCGGTGCTAAACATAACCTCTCTATGTTCAATCATTCGTTTCATGAAAAAGGTTTTTCCTGCTCCTGTCCCGCCCACGACGAGCGCCGTGCAGGGGTGTTGAAAGGACAAGTCCATTGTTGCAGTCAATGAGCGAGAAGACACTACGCATCGCCTTTTATATCATTTTCTAGCAGGGGCGTGTCTGGCTGCGCTGCTGCAAGGTGAAACTCGAGCCATAGGCCGAGCCGGCGTGCGTTTTTGGCAGCGCACGCGTAGTACGGCGTAGTGGAGTGAATCACATTGGGGCAGCGCGCCGAGAGGACGGGCAGCTTGTCCAGGGGAGGCACATCTAACACGCACAAATTTATGACCGTTTTCTCAGGGAGGAGGGACTGCAAGAGTTTGGTTTTCACGTCCCCTTTGACATAGAGCACTTTGAACCGGGCGGTCATGCACTCTAAAGTGCTCGCTAAAGTGGAGTAAGGCCGCTCTCCCTCCGCCCATTCCAAGCCATGATCACTGACCGTGGTCCACTCATTGGCATGTCTGGCCCATTTATTCAGTTTTTTTGCACTGTAGGGTGGGCCAAACGTGGTCGTGGCGAGGAACTCTCCTGTCTTGTGAGCTTTGAAAATGGAGAACTCTTTCACCACATAAGTTTCTTTTTTCCCCTTCCCGTGCAAAAGCTGCAGGTCACACGTCGCGTACTTCATGGCTGAGAGCTGAACGAAAACTGAGCTCTCGAACTTTGATTGCGTGCATTAATACCGTCCGGGCCGGGCGGCGCGGGGCGGCGGCGCGGGGGCGGCGCGGGGGCGGCGCGGGGGCGGCGTGGGGGCGGCGCGGGGCGGCGCGGGGCGGCGCGGGGCAGCGCGGGGCAGCGCGGGCTGGTCCGGGCGCGTTTTGTCACGGCGCGACGAGAGCGCCGCGCGGGTGGACGCGTTTCGTCACGGCGCGACGAGAGCGCCGCCGGGCTACGTCACAAAAAGTACTGGATGGTAATGCACTGGGGCCTGACCAGCTCCCCTGCTCCGGTTGGGCCTGCGCCATTCTCTCTCCCCGGCGGGGCGAGAGTGCGTGGAGCGCGCCGGGCTTGACGACAGTCCAGGACTGCCGCCGCCACCAGGGGCACTCACACACACTCTCTTACTGAGCCGGGGCGGGACGCCCAGTGGGTAGGCAACGCGGCTCACACGCGTGCTTGGCGGTGCATGTGTGGTCTACCTCCCAGGCGTTCCTTTTCTGTGCAGAACAATTAACGGGCCTGCCTGCTTCTCCCGTGCGCAAATTCTTTTGCAACTTCTATTGATCCATGAGGAGGTCCATGGCCTCGAGGACCTCCTGGTCCTCGTCTTCCTCGTCGCCATAGGGGTTGTAGCCGTGAGGAACCGTTCGAGCGAAATCCACTCGGCGCCGTTTTGTGTTCACGGCTCGCCACTTTTTCACGGCGGGGCGTGTCACGACTTTCCACATAGGAAGCCTAGCTATTTGACGAGGTATGTGAATTTCCACTGTTTGTTGCGTCCCCTCGACCATGGCTTTTAGGTTCTCATATGTGACCAGATCATCACATGAACTATTAATAGAAATGCCTCGTACTTTAATGCAGGTCTTTATGTTCTGCAAGTCGCCACGGACCGCCACTTTGTATGCATAATTCTTAGGGCCACCAGTACAGAATTCGGTAATGAACGAACCCGGACCGTAGTCTTCCTCTATCTGATTGGTCAGGCCACCAAGATGGCTTCCATAGGTGAGGTCAGAATCCTCTGGCCGCTTCACCCAAGCCACCGAGTCTGTGTCAAAATATAGGGTATTTTGATCAGTTTGTTCCAAATATTGATAGAGATTTAACCGCCCGAAACAGGTGGTGAAACTAGCGATCAGAAGGGAGGAAGTAGGGAGGGATTCTTCTCCGTCGTCGACGGGTTTCCACGCCACTTGAAGACAGTCTTCTCCGAGAGGGACCAAATTTTGCACTGTTTTCCCCGGATCCGAGATTAACTGCATCAATTCGGCATAATCATAAATCAATTGAGTTTTTGTTCTCAATGTTTTTTCCCCAAATTTACCCCAAAAACTGTTTAAAATTAGTTTTGACAAGGTGCGTAAAGCTGGATTTTTTTCTACTTTTTCTGGATCAATGGTGATACCGTCATGCTGACGAACATCGTTCATAAACTTTTGTTTTGCCTCTTCCGTCGTACAATCTTGTGGCCAGCCACTGGCCTGCAATTTCAAAGCCATAAAGCATCTTACATAGGCTGACAACAATCCGTCCTCTCCCGTGTCAGGATTGTATTGCATCGTTCCAGGATATTGATAAATTTCATGAACAGCAATCAGAGTGTAATTTCGCTCAATAGCAAGAATTAATTCCGGCGCACACCAAGTGTCAGTCAGATGACGCTCCGAGGGATCGTGGCGACATATTTCGGTGCTCTCCGTCTCAGTGCAAGTTCTGCAAAGGGGAAACATCAACTTTCCCCTGGCCCTGTAAGGCAACACAGGTAAAAATAAATCTCTCGGAGGAAGAATGGTACACTTAATGATACCATTCCATTCCTTGTAAGGAGGCATTTCTGGGTCCCCCTCCAAGTAAATGGTTGGATGACCAAAAGGGTAAGCCATTTTCAAGTTACAGTGGGGGTAACTTGATACGATATCAGCCATCTTAATTGTTTCCCCCTTGTCCAAATCAGCTTTCGCGTACCAGCGCAAAGCGCTTGTACGCCCTCCTTTAAGAGCATCCCTCAGCACCAGTGGTGTGGCGCGTTTTGTGGGGTGTGACTCAAAGAAGGCCCGTACATCCGGATCATTTTTCATGTCTTCCTGGAACTCACACTCCCATTTCTCAAACAGGGTAAAACCTGCGTTACGGATGACGGAAGCCACTTTCTGAGTCCGTTCGTACCGGTTTATGCCATCCTCAGGTCTCGCAGGCCGATGCTTTGGGCAGCTGTGCCAATATTCCCCATAAAATTGATAGACCCTTTTCTCCACACTACCATCCGGTTTTTGGAGCTCTACATACCCATCCACAGGTCTACCACACACTGACACCTCTCTACTCGTGTAAATTGTTTGTATCTTTTTTCCCAGTTTGTGCGATTCATAGTCCAACCATTGGAGTGCTTGGAAACTCTGTCGGCCGCGCCCATGATAACCTCCTGCGGGGACAATGCCAATTTTACCTTCCTGAAGGTAATTTCTGCGAAAAGCTGCCATAACCGCTGAGCTCAGCGAAACGCAGTTCTCCATTGGGTCAAAACCAGCATATTGTTGGAAAAGTTGGCGGAATGCACGGCATGCCTGACGCAGAATGGTTACATCACTTTCACAATACTGAAGTAGTTCGCGTCTGAAATTAAAGACGGCTCCCATGGCCTCTTGCTCGTCATACCAAACATGGAATTCTTCAGCTGCTTTTACTCGCATGCTTGACACACAGTACAGTTCCTTGTCTAAAAGAGGGCCTTCATATTTGTAAAATTGGGGAGAACAGGCCAAATAAGGAAAGTAACCTTTTTTCAGTTCCTGAAGCCCAAATGATTTTGGCATGGCAGCCAAAGCCATAGGCATGAACATGATTGAATCAATGAATTTAAAATTGCCAACAGTCATACTAATAATTTTGGCACCTTGCAGAATAAGATCGGGTTTCAGTTTCCGCGCAATCAGTTCTTGCAGTACAAAAATGGCATCATATGATTTCGCATTATGAGCAATCAATAGCAATTCAGTCTTGGCGGGGAACGACTGCAGATAAGTTAGGAACTGAGACATGACATTTATGTTTTGGTCATCTAAGTTGTGAAAAACATGTTGTCTGGCTTGACATGTCGTGCAAAAATAGTCATTTTGTATGACCTGGCTACACAGAACACACTCTGCCTGAGAAATAAGTAAGATGGGTTTGTGTTCAAATGTGTCAGTTTTACCAGGAAGGGGGTCACATTGTGAACTCTCAATGTCATATACTATAGTGATCTGTTTCCAACCGGGTCGTTTCTCTTTTTCTGTCCATTTGTTCATATAGCATAAATGGTTTTCACGCACGTTATGCTTGCAGTATTTACAGTAGACAAATCCGCATACGTGGACTTGCCCCCGTAAAGTGCTGTAGCTTCGTTGACACCCTTGACAAAATCGAAATGTTTCACATTTTGTTTTGTCAGTGTGGGGCAACTTTTGTGTGACGTGCAGTTGGAAACACACGTTACCGGCAAAGGAGTGTCCACAGTCTGGACAGCGTCGAAGTGGTTCAGTGTGTTCCACTGGCCCGGAACAGCGCCAGCAAGAGCCTTCACACTTATGATCACCCACATTGTTGTAAAAAACAACGCACTTCACACATTCATATCGGCGCTCAAATGCCTGTAGAGGGAACAAAATTCCGTGAAAGTGACCACGGTGCATGAGCAAATAGAGGTTCTTGCGCCCCACGATGTAATCGCCTTTAAAGACACACTCAGTTTTGCCAGTAAAGACACAGAGCCTGAATTCATTCAATACATCTTGGAGGCGACGTACGTCATCAAGACCGCAGGGCTGGGTAGGGTCAATTTGAGCAAGTTCACAGAGTTTGAGAGCTTCCTTGCGTTGAGGCACAGAACCATGTTTTTTCATTTTGTAAAATGCTTCCTTTGACATGCCCCCTCTGGCCTTGCAGACGGCAACGCTTCGTGTGAGACACATAGCGTCGTCCTGGTTGTCAGGAGAAAAAATTTGTTTCTCTGAAATTTTACGCTGCACCCATTGGTCTAGTGATTCATTGACCACACGGTTTGTACGCCGACCGGCCAATTCAGGAGTCGGAACATGGCAATAGCTGATCCGGAGCCGCCCCTCGGCCATAAATGCTTGATTCGAGTTTAAAACTCTTGTCAGCTTGTCCAGAATCACCTTTCCATTGATTTGGTCCACTCGTCTTAAACTGAGCCAAAGTGGATTCTCCGCGTTGGCTGAGTTCTCAATTTGGACGATGACGCGATCGTCATCTTTGGCTTGCACTGCTTCGCGTTGTCTAGCCAACATGGTGTCAAAAAGAGACTCCATGAGCGCTTCGCAAGGCAATGCGTTGCCCAACCCCGAGATCTGCATCACCTCCTCTCGGAAGGTGGTGTTGAAACGCCTCAGGTGCCTCTCCCTGGTCTCGAGCACCTCCAACGTGGGTTGCTGGGGCTCCTCTGGGGCGGGTTCCGGCGAGCGGCTGCGCGAACGGTCGCGTTTTCCACCCCGGCGGGGCGCCTGTTGGGTAGGCAACCCTTCCTGCGCGGGTGAT
The DNA here is from genome assembly GCA_030522485.1 of Stenchaetothrips biformis. NCBI lineage: Eukaryota > Metazoa > Arthropoda > Insecta > Thysanoptera > Thripidae > Stenchaetothrips > Stenchaetothrips biformis. The sequence goes on from CM060087.1 coordinate 20,552,409, forward strand.
GTGCGGGCCGGTGGCGTGGTGTCGCGGCGCGGGGGAGTGGCGGTGCGCGGCGGCGAGGGCGTCCAGGGCCTCCAGGGGCGGGCCGGGGCGGAGCGCGGCGGGGGAGTGGCGGGGCGCGAGGCCGCGGCGGCGGCGTCGTCGCGGTGCCCGCCGACCATGGCCAAGGCCATGTCGCGGGTCGCCTCCGCTTGGCTGTCGAAGCCGTCCTCGGCGTAAGCCTGGTAGCCAGCTTCGAGGAAGGGAACGACCCGCGGGTCGCCCCTGTCCTCGTCGCTGGCCTCCAACAGGGCTAGCAGGGCCGTGGTGTAGGCCTCCGCGAGGAGCTCCGGGGTGTAGAAGCAGCCATGCTCCCACTCCTCCAGAATGTCCAGGAGGACTGAAGCCATGGTGCTGGCTTTGTCTTAAAAAAGACAGTTTTTCTTCTTGGGCTGCGACTCTTCTTAGCTGCGACTCGGACTTCTCTCTTCTGCTCGGACTTCTTCACTCTGCGACACTGGACGTAAGACTGTGGAGACCCGGGGGCCGGGCGGCCGTATTTATTCGAGCGCACTAGTTCCCAATTTGCCCGTATAGGCGGCGCGCGCGGCGCGCTCCAGCGCTCCAGGCGCTGCACTGCGCATGCGCGGGCACAGTTCAATAGTTCCGAATTTGGCCGTGAGGCAGCGCCACTGTCGCGGCGGCGCCCCATAAAAGCCGCCCCCGATCCCCGGAGCGTCACAGTCTTACATCGTGTGTCGAGCAGTCAAGAAGTTCCAGAAGAGAGAAGAAGTCCGAGTTCCAGCTCAGAAGAAATAAATTGTCTTTATCAAGACTAAAGATGATGCCTGCTAAGCAAGCCGTGAAGCGGGTGGCCAAGAAGAGCTTGAGCCTCAAACCCCGTGTCAAGCGCCAAATTCTTGGCGACTTGGTGGCCGAGCTTGGCCTTGATGAGGAGGGTCCTGGTGACGCCGGCAGTGATGCGATAACGCAGGCTGTCGGCCAATCCAGCGACCTCCCCGCCGTGGCCAACACGCTGGCTGCCCCTGGTGGCGGCGCCCTCAGTGGCGTCAAGCCCGGCGTAGTCAGTGTGCTCCCAGCCTCAGAGGAGAATGCACGCCAAGCACCTAGCATGCCCCTCCTCTCCCCCACCCCGCCGGCCCCAGAGGTCCCCGTCGACGCGCCCCCCAAAGCGCCCGTCGACATCATCGAGTTCCCACTGGTGCGCGGTGGCGAGGTGCAGGCCGCCGTCGAGGAGGCCACCAAGGCCGTCATCCCCGACGACCTGCTCATGGACTTCGACATCCCCCCCGCCCCCGCCCCCTCCCCAAAAAGCTCCTCATCAAGTTCTGTCATGTCAGACACTACCAGTTCCAGCTCCATCACTAGTGCAGGATCAGATTTACTTGATCAGCTGTGCAATGAAGCGTATGACCAGATGATGGCCACAGAGGCCATTGAGGAGCTTGGGTTGAATCAAACACCCACTGTCATGAGCATTCAAGTTCAAATAAAAAATAATTCCAGTCCCTCAGAATTCCCTTTACAGTGCATCCCCAGGGACTTTGCACTCACTAAAAATGGTTCCAAAACCATTCGAGTTGGCCTGGATGCAGCCAATGATTTTGCTCCCTTCGTCATGATTTTGAGTGAATCAAATAAAAATGGAAATCGACTCTATCATAGAATGAGCCCTGCTGAGCTCAATGTGATGATGTCTCGAGAAGTGCAAATGCACGTTTTGAATGCTCTGGAAAATAGATCCCAGCTCGAGCCCTTATCCTTTGGTGCCATGACCATATCCATAAATAAAGAAAATGCCAAGTTTATCACAGTGTGCTTGGAGAAAAAGGATTCCCCCATTAAAATTTTCTTGGCCCTATCTAGCTGGAAAATGATTTTCAACTTAAAAGAAAATATGGAGTACCATCTTATGAATTTAACTGAGATGTCTATCCTTGCCAAGTCTAATTTCAATCATTTAATTTCACACTGCACAGATTATTGTGTGAAAAGTGGATACAAAAATCCCCAGTCGATTGTTCAGTTGTCTCGTGATCATGCAGACAATCTGATTTCAAGTGCTGTGAGGTGCTACTTAGCTTCATTCCCTGTCTCGATCAAACTGGATCTTGTAGCTTACCATAAAGATTTTGTTAAAGAAGCCATCTATGATTCTATGAGACAGGCTTGAGTTCTCAATACTAATATGCATAAAAAGAAAAAAGCCCAAAAAAATTAAAAAAAGCTGAAAACCCAAAAAAAAGTTAAAAAAAGAAAACCCTAAAAAACAATCATGAAATGAGTCTGATTTATAAGCGCAGGGAGAAGCAGGCAGGCCCATTCAAAATAAAAGTGTACATAGTTAGAGAGCTATGATGATTTATGGAAAACCAAGTTTTTCACTGAGCTCTATTTTTTAAAAAAAGATAAGATTGTGACAGTGATAAGAGAATCATAGGGATGCTCAGATTAGAATAGAAATGATAAGATAAAAAATATCCTTGAGAAAAATATCTTACAACATTCAGACTCCATGTCCCTCAAAAACTCAACTTTTTTTCCAAAAAGTCACCACTATCTATATCAAAAAGATAGTCTGGCCTCTGAATACTAAATGGACTTCATCTCCAATACCCAAAATAGAAGGAGACATAGTCAAATCAAAGAGTGCAAACAATTCTGTCACTTTCCCCGTTGGATTTTGAGCCGAGAAAGTGTATGTCTCTATCACCCAAAATAAAACCAAATATTTTTTGAAAATCCATCAAAATGACTATCAGGCAAGCTTCATCAATACCTAAACTCTATTGAAAATTAATGCCAGCTTCATCAAACCCATATTCCAGCGCGGCGCTCCTGGACAAACATACCCACACACACCAAGCTGATCAGACCTATATAGACATTTTTGAAGGTTAGGGTCACCTCTGAAGTTATTTAAATCATTTCTTCCAAGATTGTCACTCAACTAAAACATGATGAGGAGCACAACCCCTTCATACTCATGCTATGAATCTATCCCTCATACCCAAAAGATGTTTCAAAACATTAAAAAGTGAACTGCGATGGATTAGTCAGGTAAGCTCCGAGTTTGTTTCAGGCCAAATAAATTGGAAAATTCTTGAATGTTCAACACAGTCAAACTCTTTTGATAACCAATGCCAACTTCAGCAAACCAAAATAGAGTGCACAAGTCCACAAGGACTGACTACTCAAAATAATGATGAGGGGAGAATAGGATTGATTCAATACAAAACAAACTCATTTCAAAGTCAAATACAGAAGTTTAGAGAAAACTTCATGATTTATAAAACTTAGTGGTAAGAAATATGTACAATCACAAATATCACTACAGACAACGTTCAATTACGTTCAATTACGTTCAATTACGTTTCATATCACTGGTAAGAAATATGTACAATCACAAATATCACTACAGACAACGTTCAATTACGTTCAAATACGTTTCATGTCACGACGCCACTTTGCAAGTTTCTGCTCTCTAGTCTGAAAATGAAAAAACAAGAGTCGAGTAAGGTTTGAGCATCGTGACATCATCAGATGAAGACATAAAATAAATTTTCACTTACAAGTGGGGCCTTGCGTTTTGGGAGCACTGCAGCTAGAGGTGCTGGCTCGTGAGCTGGCTCAGGCTCTTGTGCAGGCTCAGGCTGTTGTGCAGGCTCATGCTGATGTGCTGGCTCGTGAGCTGGCTCAGGCTGTTGAGGAGCGCGTGCACGCCCAGTGCAAGGCCGACCCCGGCTTGACTTCCGGAGACACGGATTATCAACTGGCTCTTGAGGGAGCTGAGGGCGCTCGGCCCTAAAACGGGAGTATCGAGGTTCATCCACATCAGGCTCTAGCACAACTTCTTCCACGCTCCTGGTAACAACCTCCTCACGTCGGTAGCGGGGCTGGAGGCGGTCCCACACAGACTGCAACAGAAACGCAAAACATCACATAAAATGCTGCTCTTAATTAAATTTCGTTCTTAGGTCAGCGACGAAAAAATAGACAAAAACTTACAAGTCGTCGATGATCCTCATCTCTGTGGTTCCTTTCTCTAAGTATGCCGACGTGGTTCTGAAAACAGAAAGATTCAATGAAAAATACAATGAACGAAAAAAGCGGTTTCACTCAATGACACAGTTCCCTTCACGTTTCCATGGACAGACAGACGAAATCCACACAACACTCGTTCATTGCACACAGTAAAATATTAAATGTCCAGAGAAAACTCGGAAAATGCAACGACATGTAAACAAGCCAAACGAGTCGGCCATAACACTTCACGACAGACACCGGCCGGGCTGTGACGTCACCACACTCCCACCCTACCCGGCCCACTGTGCGCCAAGATTTGAAGTTGCTCGCCCCGCAAACCATGGACGAAATCAGACAGAAATAAAAATTTTAACGTTCTCTGACATCATCGAGCCGCCGCGCGTACACCCAATGAGATAAATCATAGACAAGACATTGGAAATGACCGAAATTTCTCGACCCACGCCACCAGAGGGAAGGACCACACCACTTACTTTTGAGAATTTCTATCGCAAGTTTTTCGGAAATTCACACACGACCACACACCCAAAGCGCCCCGAACAGGATTCGAACCGAAAAAACACCGAATTTACCCTCAAAAGCGGCACAAACACGAGACAGCCCCGGTTCCCACGCTCCACGTGGTGGGCAACACGGCACAAGAACGACACTAAACGACCAAAATTTTCATGAATTTCACAGAGGGCAACCCACACGAAGTGACCCTTACAAGATTCGAAACGAGCGAAAACTGATTTGAACCGCACAAACAAGCCGAACAGGCTGGGACAGGCCGGTGCGCCCCGACCACATGGTGACAAGGGACGCCGAGTCTAGATCTCATGATTTTTAACACAAGCGACACGAAAATATTACCTCCGCAAAAAGGATTTTCTGACACTAGCACAGAGAGTACTACACAAACGTAGAAAAACACTCAGATGCAATGAGAATGCGACATGACGCTATCGCGCCACGAGGCGTGCCGACGCAGCGAAAACTGACACACGTACACTCTCACACTACATTTCACTTACCTCTCTGAAAAGTTCACCGGACACATTTAGGTCCAGTGTTTCTTCTTCTTCCTCTTCTGATACAATTTCACCCTCTTCCAGGGGCTCAAAATCAAGAACGTCCTCAAACGACATGATTGGAAACAGAACACGGCACACTCCCTTCGAAGACTGGACAGCAAGTGACAGGATTGAACGGGCCGGAAGCAGCGGTGTCTTCTAGTTTCGTCCGACAGGGGGGGCGCCACCTGTCATTCTAACGGCCGGCCAAATTCAAATTGTTTTCGATTCCGCGACGATTGTAAATGAATGAAGGATGTGAAAATCCCTCAAATATTATTTCTTGTCACTTGACATCAACTTCAAGTGATGACAACAGGTGTTTTCCGTAATCCGATACAGCACGGCTTGAAGTGAGAGGGGCGGGAGGGGAGGTTCTGGGGGGTGGGGGATCTGGACCAATACATTTTCGCTCTGACAGTTCAGACAGCGAAACAGAAGGTCGAGGGGAGTATTCTCAGTAATTCTAGAAAAATATTTCAGCCGAAGAAATGATATCGGACACTCGTCATCATGCGGAAAATAAAAGGGAGAACACGTATGTTGAGGCCGGTCAGGGCGTCCGGCCCACTGGGCGCGTGGGAGGAGAGGAGGGGCTCGGCTCCGCTCGGCTCGGCTCCGCTCGGCTCGGCTCCGCTCGGCTCGGCTCCGCTCGGCTCGGCTCCGCTCGGCTCCGGCGGCGTGGCCTGGCGTTGCGGGGAACTTGCGCGGCGGCGGGAGAATTCAAATTGACCGTTAGGCGTTCGGCTCCTGGCGCGCGGCGCGCGGCGCTCACCGATGAAAAGGCGGACCGTACGCTCCCTCCGCAAGCTCGGCTCAGTAGCTCAGTGGGTTAGTGTGTGTGTTCTGTTGCGCTTCTCAGCGCGGAGACACGGGTTCGATACCCACTGGGTGAAGTCGCCTTTTTCACCGACACCTTCGTGTTTCTGCCGTGAGGTGGCGCACGCGGCGCTGGCGGCAGGGTATAAATCTAGGGAGCGCGCCCTCCAGGGCATCATTCTTCATTCAGACGCTGACCAGTCCACATCAGCTCAGCACGATGACTTACGCTATCTGCGACATTCAGATGCTCCGAGGCAAGTACGGGGAGTATGTTCTGAAGGAAATTTCCTTCTATGAACAAAATGAGTCGGCCCAGGTCCACAAGGCGGCCACCTTCCTCCCTCCTTACCCTGGAGATTCAATCCCAGAGAAGCAAAAGAGGCAAAACAACTATATTGTCAAACGCCTCCATTCCCTGCCCTGGGACACGGGGTTCTCCCCCTATGACAGACTCCCTCAAACACTGAGCGAGATGTCAGCGGAGTATGATTTTCTCTACGTTAAAGGCGATGAAAAAAAGAGAATTCTCGAGTTCTTCTTACCCTCAAAAAGGGTGTTTGACGTCGAGAAATTCGGTTGCCCCAGCCTAAGAAAACTACCGAAGGTATGGGCGCCATGTCAAAATGATATTGAAGGGTCACATAGCTCCAAAAATTGCGCAGTACGCAATGCCAAGCGTGTGGGTTTGTGGATGCAAAGGTATCTCAACTCACCTAAATGAGTGTCGCTGTAAAAAAAACTGAAAAATGCACAAAAAAATCATAAAATATTAAAACTTCCTAAAAAATGCCAATGATATACGTCTGATTAAGCGCACGGGAGACAGCAAGCAGGCCCGCCCCGCCAGCAGTCGCGCGGGTGACTGGGGGACAGAGCGCAGCGGGTTGCCTATCCACCAGGCGCTCCGCACACACAAGCGCACAGTGGAACGCCCTTCGCTCCGAGCTCTCAGGTGACTTGGGGGCCTCGAAGGGTAGGTGAGACCCACCCCTTGGGTTAGGTTAGGTTAGAGCTCGCATCGTAACCTCGCCCAGAAAAAATAGACAAAAAAATTGACAAAAAAAATTTTTTCCAAAAAGTGACCCCTTTTTTGACCTTTCCCAAGGTTAGGTCAGGACAGGTCACTTGGGGGAATCAAGATGGCGGCGGGTCACCTGGGGGCATCTTTACTACTCACATCGCGACGCCCCTCGGCCCGCCCTGCACTGCAGCCTGGCCTAGGCCCGGCCGGCACGCGGCACCACACTCGCGCCGCGGCGCCGTCTAGCCCACCTCCCGGCCAGCGGCAGCTAGCGGCAGCCAGCGGCCCCGCGACCCCGCGCTGTACCCGGTACCGGCGCGACCCGACCGGCTTGGGGTGGTTCGCTCGACCGCGGCCGCGACGGCCGCGCTGACAAGTGCCAGACCGCTGCCGGCGCGCCGCGCGCACGGACCGGTTCGAATCGCGCGCCGCTGCCCCGGCCCGACCGCGCACCAATCGTCTTGGAGGAAACAACTGCCGGCGCTGTTTGTTTTCTCGGAAGAGCGAGGGGGGAGGCTGGGGTACGGCGGGGAGCGGAGTGGAAGTTTAGTGTCCGAAGGGCCGATCTGGTTTCGCACGTCCCCAGATCCGCAAGTGTTTTACGGCCGTTTCGAGTCGTGATCTACCCGTCAAAGTCGCTCCGATGAGGCCGAATATATGGCGACCCCACTGTCGTCACTCGTCTTGCTGTTTTCGATAGGAATATGCGCCGGGGAGGGTCTGGGTAAGTAAAGAAGTACCCGTCGCCCGGGTACCCGTACGTCACTAGTGGCCTCCTGGAACTCGCGAGTTCTCACGGCTCGTGATTTATGTTCTCGCGGCGTGGTCGTGCCGCGAGCCAGCCTTCAGGCCCCGCCCTTGCACGGGCCCCTTTGTCGCCAACTTTTCGCGACCTGCCAGCCCGGGCCCCGCCGTGCCAAATGAAAACCTCACATGGCCTAAACCCGACCGGAGGCAGCCGAGACCCAAACAAATAGTACGGGGTGTCTGTCACGTTGGGGCCCCCGTGTCCAGAGCGCAAAGCTTCTCCGACGAAATGTCCATTCTCCGCAGGCCTTTGCGGCGATGGTCCTGGGGCCCTGCTGGCATTTTGGCGAGGCCTCGGACGCCAAAGCGGGGCCGCCCGTCTCGGCGACGTGCGCCGTCAACATAACCTGGAAATGGGCGTCCGCGCTGTTCGCTCTGATGCTGCGACTGTCTGTTTGCCCGTGACAACAAATGTTGCGCGACATTGCGTGGCTGCTGCGAAATGCCGCAGTCTGGCAAGGGTGTCATTGTGCTGGGGAAGTTTAAATTTTGACGGATTGCGGGTTGCCTCGGCGCGGCCTGGCCCGGGGCTGGGGCCTTTGACATGGGCAACAAGTAGGCCGCTAATAATTAATTCATTAATTGACATGTCAAGAGGTGTTGTTTTTGGCTTTGGCTCCGGGGTCGTCTAGCAGTTTCATAAGAGTAAATTGACCTGACGTTTTCAAGTTCCTGCCTTACTTGTTTCCTAATTTTAAGTCATTTGTTTACAAGGTTAAGTGTGTTGTCGTGGTAGTGTTCTGTTAGTTTTGTGGTGAAATGTGTGTTGCCTCATTGTGTTTCTCAGTTTTTCCAAATGAAACATTTTTTTTGTTTTGTTTTTATTGTCTTGTCTGAAGGTGTCTTTAATCTCTCTTCTCCTTGTATGTAGAGAATGTTCAATTAGTATGAAGCCAACATAAGATTTTCTCCCGGTGAAATTCTTTTTGACGTGTGTGATACTTCGTTGCGGCACTTAAGTTAAAGGTAGTGCAGTGCTTTCACTGTCTGATTTATTTTACTTCTAATCAATTCTGATGCCGTTCAATGTTTCAAAATTACTGTTCAAATTCACCAGAGTTGGACAGTACATTATTTTCAAGTTTCAGTTATTTCAAGTAGTTTTTCTCCCCTTCTATATATGCTGGCTTCGTAGAGAAATAATTTAAGGGCCTATCAGGTTCCATTTTTAGATCTCTACATGTTCCTGTGGACGTTGCATCACTTTGTGGCATGTGCACAGTGTGAATCCAGAAAAAATATATGGTGGAGTTATTTGCATGTGAGATAGATTTGGAAATGAAAACCTGAATACTAGATCCAGATCATTTCTGATTTGTCCACTAGTTGCTTTTCTAATGCATTTTTCCAGTGGTGGTATTCATCAGTAAGAACTGCCTTTGGCTGATGCGTGACTCTCCTGCTGAGTGAAAATTGTTACACTAATTTCCTCAGTTCACAGAGTTCTAAAAACTGTTGTGTGTGTTTGTGTGGAAAATTGGGATGAATTTTTATTGTGTACATAAGCACACACAATCCTTGATTTTTTTTCCAGTAAGTATGTTTGTGGTGTTACTGGAAGGAATTCGCCTCAAAATGCCAGTGTGGCGGATGAAATGATCAATTTCCGCTGCATTTGGCCTCTGACCACTCACTTGTATGACAAACTACCAACCAAATATTTAAATAATTTTATGAGTATTGATTGGTAGTTTGACATTTACTATCTGTTGATTGCATTTGTCTTGGAGGAAGGGATCTGAAGTTGCAAGATCCTCCAGGTGGATGCTCATTTTCTCGATTTGTGACCTTCTGAGGCGATGCGCCAGAGGCGGCCAATGGATGTCGCCCGGTTTTTAACTTTGTTTTTCTCCTTCTGAATGGGAATGAGCGTGTCCTAGCCAGGGCGACATTCTTAGGCAAAGGAGGCGAGCGCGGCGCGGGGAACCGGGAAAGTGTGGACGAGGGGGGGGGGGTGTCTCACTGGTGGGGAGAGGTGATCACGAATCTAGTAAGTGGCACTGGTCTCCCTCCACTGAGCCAGGCAGCCTGCCTTCCCATGTGTTTTCTCGCCTAGCCGTCGGCGGAAAGCAGTTTTCCCGTTGTGTTGAGTCGATGTCGCAATCGGCCGGGCTGGCCGGCTCCACCGACGCGTCCTGCTGGCGGCCACCCTTGGCTTTGTGATCCCTCTCTGAGCGGCTTTGTGGCCCGTAATAATCGTCACACTGGAGGACGAAAACGTTTATAGGTTTCGGGTGGCGGCGGCGGCGGTCGTCTGTCTTGGTCGGTCACCTTTGACGTCCCCTTCACTTCCGGCCCGTAGTGGTGCTCGCTTACTCACGGCCACGGACGCCACGGCCGGCCGTGGGTTGTTTGGGCTTGCGCAGGTCGGCAACCTGTCGTTCGTAAACGAGCGCCGCGCGGACCCCACCCCACCGCACCGCACCGAGCCGAGCCGCTCGTCAGGATCGTCATATCAGTGCTAATCGCACTCCCCCTTTCACTGGCCCGCTCCCTCCCCACTTATTTCCGGCGAAGCAGCGCCCACCCGCGGCCGCGTTCGTTAACCCTTTACCCCGCTCGCAGCGCAGCGCCAGAGTCCACCCCGGGTCCACCACTTCCCCGTCATGCATGCCTGGCGGTCCAGCCGGCCCGTGTCGGGGTCGTCGTGTTGCTTGGCGTGGTGCTCGACGCGCCCCTGCTGGCGGGGGTCAATGCACAGTGGGTCAGAGGACCGTTGAGGCAGCCAAAATTTTAGACGCGTTTTGAGCTCCAGAATGATTAAATGAGACTCGAATCGAACTTGTAACCCCACCAATAGATTGCTCTCTAAGCGAGGAATCCGTTGGTGGGATCACACGTTCTCTTCGAGTCCCATTTAGCGACTCAGAAGCTCAAAACGCTCCTAGAATTTTGGCCGCCTAAACAGTCTTCTGACCCACTGTGCAATGCAGGACGGACGCGATAACTTGCATGGTGTTGCCCAGAGAGGATCCAGTCTCTGAGCGGGGCACCGTGGTGCGGGGCTTCGGCGCCCCACGCCTTGCGCCCTGCGAACACTCATGAGCGCAATGAGACGGGTACGGCGTGGGGCCGCGCAGTCCAAATCCATGTGGCGAGTGTTTCCTGCGCTGGTTTGGGGCTCTGCTTTCCGGACCTGTCGAGCAGGTGGTCGTGGCCATCGAAGGGCACCGTGCCCGGTGGCTGCCTGGCGGAGCTGGTGTTTAAGGGGGTGTTCGTTTCGGCCGGCATAAGGGTCAAATGTCGGAGTGGGGCGCGGCGGCGTGTTCATGTCGGCACGCGCGTGCTGCGTGCCCACCGCGTGCCTATGCAGATTTCGGCCTTTGCTCGCCCTTGGGCTCTCGGGGCGCTTTTATTGATCTATTTATTGCTAGTTTGTAACGAGGAAGAAGGTCGCGATGAGGGCCCCCCACCCCTTTCCCTCGGGACGACGCTCCAGGGCGATGGCTGCGGCGATGGCCGGCCATGTGCACATCGTCCAGGCGACGATAAGGCTGCCGATAAGGCCGTTAGACGCCGTTTAGCTGCGAGCTCTGGCCGCCGGTCGGCCCGTCCGTCACCCGCCAGCCAGCCCTTTCGACCCCGACCGGCACGTTGCCTGCAGGCGCGCGGACCCTCTCCTTTTTGCCCACACGCGTTTCGCTCCTCGCCCCTTTTTAGCAGATGATAGATTACTCATACTCTAAAACAAAATAGAAATCATAGCATTGATAATGTGTTAGCCGTGTAGGACTCTCAGGCTGCGACGCGCCTTGCAGCGAGTCTGAAGAATATCCGTGAGGGGGTGTAATTCCGCTCCGCTCGCCTCGCGCGTGTTCTGCCCGGCCGCTTGCTTGCCCGAAGCGCCCCGACCTCTCAGACGAGTTTGGACGAGTTGAGACAGGGACGCGCTCGGTTGGGCAACGTCGCCCGCCTCCCTTTCCCGACGGCTAGCATTGTTGACGTGGCAGCGCGGGCGTGGCCGGGTGGAGTGGGGGCAGCGCCTCAGCCGAGGCGGCCAAGCAATCTGGCACGATTCGGCAACGCCGCGCCGCTGTGTCATTGTTGGCGGGAGGACGAGTCGGGCGGGATCAGCGAGCCGCCCCGCAAATTTTACGCGTGGACCATAACTTTGAGTATGTGTGCGAGGAAAAGAAAGCGCTGCACGTATGAGAATGATTGGGCCTCAGCAGCAAGAGTGCTTAGGTTTGGTAGTGGGTGATTGCACGTTAAATACTTGACTTTATTTCCCCGTTCTGCCACATCGTTTGGCGGCGACGGCTCGGTGCTGCGGGGTCCCTTGGTTGGGGTGCGCTGTGCTCCTGGGGCTGTGCGCTTAGGGCGGCGGGGGCGTTGGAGGCATGAATTGTGCACGTAGCGCGGCGTTGCGTGGCACGGGGGCATCGCTTCCGCCTCGCCCCTATTGTCCGAGATGTTCGCCGAGGGCGTCGTCGTGACTTGTGGGCCAGTATCACGCTCGTAAACGAGCGGCATGGCATGGCCGGCCGCGGCCAGCGACGCCAGCTTGCCGAAAAGCACTCGAAAATGGAAATTTGGTCGCACCGCTAGGGCGGTGTGTCACGACGCCGTGTGACGTCGTGTCGCCGCGCGCCGCCGTGTGACGTGTCGTGTGACTTGTCGTGTGACTTGTCGCACCTGGGTGTGACGTGACTCAAGTGTGACGGGCCGCGTGCCCGGCTGTTTTCTTGGCGCCCTCGTTGATCCGTTCCGGCCGGACCGAGCACGCTGCTTTTTGCCAGGCACGCCGCGCGAGCCGCGCAGGGTGGGCGGGCGTGGAGGCCAGGGCGCGACTCAACTCGGGGGTCGCGTGGCGCGCGGAGCGTGGCGGGGTGGGGCGGCGTAGCGGGGGCGTAGCGGGGGCGTAGCGGGGGCGTAGCGGGGGCGTTACGGTGGGGCCAAGGCGCGCTCACTCAATCTGTCCCGAAACGGCGCGCGCGTCTGTTAAAGTAATGTAGTTGCCCGATGGAAGTATAAAACCCGGGAACATGGATTCCTCGGGGCGTCGCGCCGGCCGTCTGGATAGTAGGGCTCTTACTTTGGCCCGGGTGACCCGGGCACCCGCGGGACGGGTTTTTGAGAGCCCTTCTGGAGAGCCCTCTGCTCGGAGGCCCACCTGCAGGACGGCTTGGCCCGCCGCTACTCAAACACCTTTAATTTCTAACGACGTCTCCCTGGCGCGCCACGGCGCCAAGGGCCACGGCGCCAAGGGCCACGGCGCCAAGGGCCACGGCGCCACCAGGCGGGGTGGCCGCCGGGACGACGACCAGGACGCGGAAGAAGGCTGGCCGTCCGCCGGCCGGGTGGGCAGGGGTTGGAGCCAGTTTTTGCTGCTGTTGTTTTTGCCGGTGGACGGGGCTCGGGTTGCGAGCAGGCTCCGCGGGGCGCTGTCGTCCGTGTTTTTGCCGCGCCACTGTGTTCGGGGGCCAATGACCAATATGACCAATGGCCTCTCTGGCTGCCCTGATTGGTTGCTGCGGCTGTAATTTCGAATGCAGTCCTGCTTCCTCCCCCCCTCCCCCCCCCCCCGGCCCCGCACCGCCCGGGAGGGAAGTGTCGCTGACCCGCCCCGCCCCGCCCCGCCCCTGTACCAGCACGCCCCTCAAAAGTGGGGTGGAGCCTCTGCTTCGTGAGGAGTGGGGACGCGGGGGTGAAACCCGCCAGTTTGGAACTCCAACAGCGGCACGCACTCCACCTGGTGGGTGGTTGGTGGGTTGGGTTAGGTTGGGTTTGGCTTGGCTTGTCTTGGTTTGGTTTGGTTTGGTTTGGTACCCTTCAAAAAATGCTGGGCTTGCCCCGAAAAGGCGCGCTCTTCGTTCGAAGTGGGACCAACCTTGCCTGGGGGGGGGGGGAAATCCGAACGAAAAGGGCACTTCGCTGATGGCCTGTGACCGGAGGAGATGAGGGAGAAAAAGAAACGGCCAGTCAAAAATACCATGACGCTTGAAAGGGGTTCGACTTACGGACTTTGTGAAATTAAATCAAACCACATTTAAGCCGTTTTTTGTTATATGAGGGTTCTGTTTTTGAGCGCAGAGTGGTGGTTCGATTTAATTTCGCCCCGTTCGAAGTCCGAAGCCTCCTCCAACAGTACCGTTTTCACTCCTGGAGGTATCTCCAGGCGTCGTCCGCTGCAAATAACTTTCATGAAATCGGCTGTGCTTCCGCCATCAGTGAAATGACCCCATTGGCGGATGAACCGCATGGCCAATAATAGACTGGCGGCATGTGACTGGCGACGCTCTTGCTGCCAGATTTTCAGTCTCGACGTTTAATCTGCGCGTGTGCGCTGCGCACGGGCGTGGCGCGGCGTGGGGTGAGCGGCAAGCACGCGGGGGCACGGGCGCGAGCGAGGCCGTTGCTCCAGGCGGGAGGAAGCGCTGGCTCGGCCCCGCTCAGCACTATGCGGCGAGATGAGGAGGGCCTGCCTCGTCCGGTGGCGACTTGACACACTCCATCGATACCCCTCTCTTCTCGTTCACTGAAAACTGACGAGGACACGCGAGAGCCTGCCGGCCTGGCGCGGCGGATTTGGTTGCGCGACAGAGTTCGACGGCCCCAGGCAGCCGCAGGCAGGCAGCCCCAGGTTCGCCGCCGGTCATAGCTCAGCTCGCCCGCGGCTTGGGCACATCCATCGGCTTATTGCTCTGGAGGCGATTTAGCAGGAGTGCCAACAGAGCGAAACAAAGCGGCGGCGTGCCGCCATGAGGGGAAGACGGGCCGAGAGAGAGGCTTAGGGCGGTTTTTGTTTTTGGATCTTGGAGCCGAGCGGGGCGCGCTCCAAAGCGGGGATTAGCGAGCTCCGAATCATGCGCCAATTTGATGGGAGAGTCGGGAGGGACCTCTCCACTGCGGCGCGGGCTTTCGGCGCACGGCCAATGTTCTCCGATACTTGGCGTGTCGCGCTGGGTGTGTTGCGGCCGGCCGGAGCCGATACCCAGCCCGCCTTGGGGCAGGTCGGCGTGGTCGCCACGCCCGGCCAGGAGCGGCTCCGGCCCGGGGTTGACCCCACGCCCGGCCAGGAGCGGCTCCGGCCCGGAGTTGAAGTTGACGGAGGCCGCCCGGGGGGTTGACTTCCAAATGAGGGCTGCGTTCTTCTTTTCCCGACAGTCAACTTTTGCCATTTTGTTGGCTCTGCAAATGACTTACAGCGGCGGGCGTAGGCAATCCCGTCGAGCAGGGGTGCGCTCTTGCCCGCTGGTTGCCTACCGGCACGGCGCTATGGACCCGCCGCAGGCCACGCGGGAAGACTCCTCCTCCTCGTGCACGCCGCGGCTGCACTTCGGGGGGTTGAACCCGCCCCTCGCCACCGCCACTGCCGCGGTCGTTGGCGGGGGTGCGGCGCTGCATGCGGGCTGGCGAGGGCCTGGCTGGGAGGCCCCTCGGGGGCGGCCGCCATGCCATGGACTGGACGCAGCATCCTTTGTTGGCGACACTTCGCGCCGCTTACAGCGTGACCTGCAATCGACGCCTCCCCTTGAGGCGTGCCTCTGGCCGCGCCTCTCGTTCTGGCCATGGGAAGGCGTGGCGTGGCGGCGCGTGGCGTGGCGGCGCGTGGCGCGGCAGCCGGCTGAATGTTGCGGTAGCCTTTCGAACCGCACTTGCGGCCGGCCTCTGCGGTGCGCTGCCGCTTGCACTGCGTGTTCGCACTGCGTGCGGTGGTTTGCCCGCTGCCCCGCCCCGCCCCACCCCGCCCCACCGCTCCTCTCGCCATCGACCCGTCCGCTTCATCGTCTGCATTCACCCCTTCCAGACACCTGTTCCAGCAGTGCACTGTGCGGCTGGCTGGCTGGAGCGCGGCGTGCCGTGTCTCTCGGGTCCCTCTGTGGGGCCAATCAGAGGGCGTTTGCCCCGTTGGAGGCCAGGGGGCGGCCCGGCCAGGGGGCGGCTCGGCCAGGGGCTCGGCCAGGGGCCCGGCCAGGGGCCCGGCCAGGGGCGCGCTTGTTCGCGACTTTGAGAAAAGAAATTCCCTTTGGTGCGGGGGCTGCGGGCCCCTCGGGAGGGACGGCGCGGTGCCGCCTTGCTGCCCCGATGGGCTGCCGGGGTATTCACTTCACCGGCAAACGGCATGGCGTGGCGCGGCGCCGCAAACTCTGGCATGCAAAGCCTCGCGTGCCGAGTTTGTGAGTGGCTCGGGGCGGCGGACGGCACGGGGCGGTGGCCGCTGCCTTGCTCACTGCAAGGCGCAGTGCGGGGCGCAGTGCGGCCGGGGCGGGGTGGGGCGGCGCGAATCGACTTCTTGGGGACGCCTGCGATTCTGGATTAGGTTGCAAAATGTATTATTCACAGGGTAGAAGTGGGTGGTGTGAAGACCCCCTCCGCGCTCCGCGTAGCAAGGCGTGGCCGAGGACGGCCGCGCGGACCGGCAGGGCTGGCGTCACGCAGCCGAGTGGATGGCGCCGTATCCACGCGCAAGGGGTGGGGCGGGGCGTGCGGGGGCGGCGGCCAGGAGCGCTCCTCGAAGAATCTCTGTGATTTTGCCTCCTGCCCCCGCTCGGGTCGTGCGACGACAATGTTGGCGTGTGTGAGTGTGCGTGTGTGTGCGTGTGCGCGCGCGCCGGTCGGGAACTCTGCTTTATTACAGTGACCGGTGGTCGGGCCGTACACAGGTGCCTTCGTATCTCAGGCGGCACTTCGTCCTATGTACACACTGAGTTTACCGAGCAGTGCTAGTTGCTCTCCGCCTAGCTCTAGAAAAGGCAATGAGCAAGTCTATGAGAAAGGGTCACGGCCGTTCGGTTGCGTCGGTGAGAATATCAAATGGGAGCTGAACAGGGTCGAAGGACTGTTTTGGCAGTGTGCGCACGGCCGTCCTGGGCGTCCCAGGATCTCGGGGAGTAGCTGGCATCGCCATGGCGTCGCCAAAGCCTCAAAGGAGAGCTCGTGTTTGTGTCTGGTGCTCCTCTTCGACCCCGTCCCCGTGGGTCCCAGGCCGGACCCCACCACCCGCCGGAGGGTCATGCGGAGGGGAAACAATTGGTCGGAAAATGTTTTTCAGTGTGTGCTGCCGCCTCGGCCACCGGTTGCTGCACGGCCACTGGACGCCGAGCCGGAATGAGCTTTGCTGGCGGCGTGCCTCTCCTCGTTCGATCTGCAACGCGACACGGGGACGGCGGTGATGCGCTGCTGTGGGAGCGCCAAGCCGAGCGCGGAGGGGGCCGCGTGTCTCGTCGCCGCCGTCGTCTCCCAGGCAGCCACCGCCGCCACCGCCGCCCTCATTCCCTCGTTTGGCGCCTTGGCCTCCCTCCCCATTAATTCAGCCGAGCCTATCAATACGTCCGGGCGGCGTTCGCGGTTGAACGCCGCCGCCGTCATTATTGCTGTGAGGGGCTTCGGCGGAGGTAAACACGTGCGCCCCGGCCGCCCCGTCGCGGGGGTCCTCGCCGCGGACAGAAGGCGGCAGGGCCTAGGAAACATGCCGAGAGCAAATATTTTGATATTGAATTGGCGGCGGCGCGCGGAGGGGTGGGCCAGGGCGGGCCGGGCGAGCTGGGCGTGGGGTGGCGGTTGGGCTTCCTCGGCGGAGAAGGGATTTCCACAGAAAAAAAAAAAAGGGTCACCTGTACTGTGCCACACCTTGCTTTCGCTATTTCCTCTCCGAGGGTGCCTCCAGCCTCGCCTCCAGACGAGGGCGTCCGCGTGCCTCGCCTCCCCGAGGACCGCCCCGCCATGGCCCCGCCCACCGCCGAGACGATCGTGTTGGTTCAGTTCAAGTTGGCGGGGCAAGGACCAACTAGAACCTTAAGCAACCGCCTCTTGGCTGATTGTCGGAGTGTTAACTGCGCCCGTTCGGGTCGTTTTAAGGGTTCGATCCCTGGGTAAGATGCAGGTTCCGGGGCATCTTCGGGACCTTTTGCTGCACTCAAAATGTCACATGGAACAAGGCCTCCTTGCCTGCGCCTCGCCGGTCTGTAAGCTCGTGCCTGCCTAGCCTGGCTTCCTCGTTGCCTGGGGGTCTAGGCGGCGCGGCGCGGCAGTCCCAGCGTCCTCAGCGGCCGTTCTGACTTGTAGATGTGTCAGTTCTGTGTTCATCTGACATAACAGCGTATGTCATATGGGAAACCATAGTAGATACGCTGTTATGACTACAGAGTTGGGCCCCACATCATGGATGGGACGTCCTCGCGGGCGCTGGTCGCCGTCCGAGGGCGGACGGCCGAGGGTACTTGGTGGCCGCCCAATGCCGAATCACGTCGTGACTGCGTCTTGACTTGACGGCGCGGCGGCGCGGCGGCTGCGGCTGCGCCCGGCGCCTCTGCCCACAGTGCGCAGTGCGCAGTGCCGGGCCGCGCGGCGTCCCACTCTCTATTCCAGCTCTATCTCGATGTCCGCCGTGTCCTTTGGAGGGCTTCGAGAGCGCGGCGGCGCGATGTCGCGGCGTCGCGTGGCGGCCAGAGTGGCCATCTCCTGGGCTGGGATGGAGACGGCGTGGCCTTCGGGCTCTTAAGTTGGATTTAAATTTGAATAAGTTGACATTGATTGTCTCTGCCGTCCTGGGCGGCGGCGGCGGCCCTTTGCAGAGCGAGGCGAGGCGGCGCCACCGCATGCAAAATGACAGAAAGAGAGCCCATTTCAATGCCTTGTGTTCCCTCTGTTTCAGGTGCGATCTGGGGTGGCGGGGGCGGTGGATCGGAAGGCCTGCCCCCCGTGGCCCTCCCTGTGCCGGGCCCCTCCCCGCACCGCCCCCCTGTGGGGCCCAGCGGCATCGGGGGCGCCGGGGGCACCGCCGCGCTGTTCGCCGAGGAGCCAGCCGACGTCGTGGTGCGCAAGGGTGCCAGCGCGGTGCTGAGGTGCTCGGCGGCGGCCGCCTACGCCTCGTGGTCGCTGTCCTGGACCAAGGACGGGCAGCCCCTGGACAAGGACAAGGGCCACTTTGTGGTGGACCGGGCCGGGAACTTGGTCGTGCACCAGGTAGGAACACGGCCCAATGGCAATGGCCTTTCGCAACTTTCTGCAGAGAAATGGACTTTAACTTGGCTGTTCTTTCCCCTGCAGGTTTCTCGTAGTGACAAGTATGTGGGAAAGTATCGGTGTGCCTTGCAGGGGCCACAAGGAGTGGTGGTTTCCAGAGCGGCATCCCTGAATGTTGCATGTAAGTCAAATGATTGGCTTTGTAAGTTTGGTTTTCAGTGCCTCCTTCTGTTCTCTCATATTGACTTTCTTTTCCAGCTTTGTCTAATGCGGTCCAAGGCCCAGATAATGTTACACTGCCGGCTGGAGGTACGGTGAGATTTTACTGTGCTGTGGATTCTGTCCCAACAGCAAGGGTCACATGGAAGAAAGATGACAAGCCTTTATTGACAAACGCTAGGTAATTTTCATGATTTTTCTACAAACAGCGTTATTTTTTGCTTTGTTCAGGTATTTTGTGAACTGTTTTCTCTCTCCCTCTTCCAGATATGTGATACTTTCATCTGGTGTTCTCCTCATTTCTAATGTGACTTCATCAGATGAGGGAACATACAAGTAAGTATTTGTGCTGGTCATTCCTGTGGCAGTTTACTCTGCTGTGTGTTTAATTGATTTCATCATCAACAGGTGCATTACGACAAATGATATTCTCAAAAAGTCTCGGATCAGCCGTGATGCCTTTTTACAAGTGCACGAATCATCGTCAGGGAAACAGGCCACATTTCTGTCCCATACTAAACTAGTACATATTCTTCAAGGTGAAAATGTCTCCTTAGAGTGCTCTCATTCAGGAAGTAGTTTGCCATCTTGGACCACAACAAATGGTAGTTATTTTGCTTCTGAATATTGATTGTCATGGTACATGAGCGTTGTGTACGTTTTGGGGTATTTATTAACTTTGACTGTCTTTGTTTAGCTTCTCTGATGCAATCATCATCAAACATAACTCTGCCTGGTGTTAGCATTTTGACATTTCACAATGTGCACGAAAGCCATTCTGGAATTTACAACTGCACTTTTTGGGGAACTTCAAAAACATTCTCTCAGTCTGTTGAACTACAAGTCTTAGTGCCACCAACTGTGCTGGAGGCACCCGAGTCTCAGTCTTACCCTACGGCTCGCACTGCCAGATTTACCTGTGCTGTTCATGGAGTTCCATATCCAACCATCACATGGTATAAAAATGGTGCTGTGGTCAAGCATAGTGCGGAGAATGGTCAGTTGTTTCATCTGATTTGATAATAGTTACAATGTTTTACGATTGTCCAATAGTTAACATAGTGTTTGTTGTTTCTAAATTTGCAGGCCGCATTAAACTGATTGACAAAGAGTTGCTGATTTCCAATAGTATAGCATCTGACACTGGTTTTTACCAGTGCATGATTCACAATTCTGTAGGAGAGAACTGGGGCTTGGCCCATCTTTACGTCAATTCATCTGGCCAGCAAGCTCCTCCTTCAAACTTAACTTGCCATGAACATGGAGATGATTATATTATTTTGCATTGGAATCCACCAATGGAAGACATTACTGCTTACACCGTTCATTACTGGCCCTCAGGTATTGCTGTTGTATATCAAAAATTAACAGTGTCTTGCTTTGCTGGTCATTTTGATTGAATGTTTTGATCTCCTCTTTCTTTGTAGGAAGTGAAACTGAATTTAAAGAGTACCTTGTGGAAAAGAATTTCTGTCCTGTAACAGCACTGCAACCATACACAAATTACACATTTGCTGTACGTTCTTATAGCAGACGTGGGGCCAGTGAGCCCAACCGTGTGACCTGTCAAACTAAAGAATCAGGTAGAGTTGAATGTCTTTACTCATATTACAGTCAAAATTGATTGTAAATTTTAATTGCTCTAAGTCTCTGTTTTTTTTTTTGTTCCAGTTCCAAGTGTTGCGCCCGAAGTAACGCTGTCTATCATTAGTGCTACAAAGCTCAACGTATCCTGGATCCCTCTGGATCCTGCCAAAACATACGGACATGTCACTGAGTACAAGGTTCAATGGCGCCAGGTTCCTAGGTCAACTTCTAAGGTCAAAGAAGTCCCTGCTAAAGTGTTAAATTTCACACTTACAGGTAGGTTGCCCACATTGTGTGTTCTTTGATTGTAATCTAAGTCTATTCATTCCATACCCATTGCCTTTCCCTCTAGATCTGATACCCGAAAGCTACTATGAAGTTCGTGTGCTTGCTCGTACCAAACAAGGCTGGCCTAAGCCTTCAGTGGAAGCTAAACTAGAGTGGTCATCTGTCAAAATGCCATCACAAACATCCTCAGACGGAATTGTTGAAGCTCCCAAAGACCCTACCACAGTGGCATTGAGTAACTTGAACGACTCTGTGGACGTGACATTTGACCCTCCATTTGGATTAGAAGCGGAGCCTACATCTCCGTACACCATCAATGTAACATGGTCTGCTCCTCCTCTAGTGATTGTCAGATACTATTCAGTTATGATCAAAGAAGTACAATCAAGTCACAAGTCAGAATCTGGTGACCCTGTTGTGATAAACTGGTATGATTAGTTACAAAATGTAATTATTTTCCTTTTTATTGTAATTTTTCTAATTTACTCATTTTGTTTAATTTTCTTAGCACAAGTCAGTGGCTGGAAATTGATGAACTTCAACCCAACACCATTTATGAGGTTACATTAAAGGCATTTGACAAGAGAGGTCATAGCAGTCCCTTCAGTGAAAAAATAGAATCTCGGACCTTTGAGAGTGGTAATAATTTTAGTTTTACATTAGAATCTTCATTTCTCTTCTAATCTGAAAATAAAAATAATTAAACTATCTTAATTTTTCTGCAGCTCCTGATGTTGTGACGGATGTAAGTTGGGAGTTGTTAAACTCAACAGCAGTCAAAGTTATGTGGAAGGGCCCCAATAGTCCAGTCAAACAATTCAATATTACCATGGTTCCATTGGACGGTAGTGCACCTATTTACCTCCTTGTTAATGGATCTCGCTCAAGTACTGAGGTTTGTACTGTTATTTCTCTGCAGACCCTTTATTGTTTGCCAGTCTCCTTAAATTGCATTTGCTGCATCTTAATGTTGTTTTGTAATTATTTCCAGGTGCTTGGTCTTAAACCATTTACAGCCTACCAACTTACGGTTTGGGGCATCACTCGAGGCGGGACTAGTCCTCCCTCACCCACACAGATGGTGTTTGGAACCTCCCCTGAGGTTGTGCAGGCTCCTCCTGGTGAACAGTTTGCAACACAGTCTCCAGATGTTCGGCTAGGTATGGTATCTTATCTTCATTAAGCTTGCATTTTAACTGGAAATAACTCATAGTTCTATTAATTATCCCCCCCCCCCCTTTTTCCTGTTTTAAGTACTAAGTGCAAGCATTTGTGGATCTATCGCATTCACTGTCTTGGTGATGGCCTTGTTCTGGCATCATACCATCAATCGGTCCAGTAGAAGGGGCACTTCCATCAGTACAGCAAGTCCACCGAATTCTTACCAGCCTAATGGTACTGGTATAAATGGACAGTTGCCCCTCACTTCTTTTGTGGTGCCAGATCCTGGCCCGTACTGCTATCCTTTGGGGGTCAGGCGGGTGGACATGGAGGTCCACGACAGAAGCAGTGCTAAAGATCTAGAGGAGGGCAATGTTACCTTGCTACCGCCAGGGTCCAATCCCACGCCAATTGGTGCCAACATTGCTCATGACTGTGGTGAAGTGAAGGTGAATTGATACTCCATACAGTTGACGCATACAGTATATTTGTAACTATTATTTTCATGCTGTTCACTTCTGTTTTAGGACTTGGCTAAAGCTAGAACCTCGCCTTGTTGGAATGGAGTCCTGCCTAGGCATGTTTTCAATATCACTGAAAATCCCCAGGTATTTATTCATTCATGGTTTGGGTGTCATGCTGGTCTCAGATAAGTTGATATAAATTTCTATGTTATGTTTCCTGTTTCAGTGTGATTCTCCCATTCCTGGCAAGAATTTGCCATCTCGCTTTGGTCATGAGAGATCCATCTCAGGAAATTCAGAGGAAATGGTGGAACTGTTGTCAGCCAGACCAAGCATGTCTCACACATATTGTGAGTCTGAGTATGAGGATTTGTGTGGAGAAGGTGGAGATACCACCGTTGACTCATTAGACGTCACTCAGATCACAGAAATTGACCGAAGTTTTCTGGATAAAAGCAATAACAATAATGAAATTCACAAAAGTAATGTCAGCACAAATAGCTCCCAAAGCAGTGTGAATGGAGACCAGAGCAGAAGAAGTAGTAGTTTTCTGGGAGAGACCAGTGAAGGTAGCAGTGACTTAACAGAACAACAACTTCTAGTAACTTTGTCAACTGTTCCAGTGCACCATCTTACTACCAAACCTTTCATTGACGTTCCCAAAGTTTCAGTTGTTGGTCCCAACGGATGAAGCCTCACTCTTTTCATAAACTGACTGACTGTGTGTGTGTGTGTGTGTGTGTGTGTGCGTATGTGTGTTTGTGAGTGAGTAATTCAGTGTGACTTACTGATTGTCTTAGCTCAGGATTAATGTACTTGCCCTTCAACTATGTGGTGAATTTTGTTATGTAGGTTTAATTCTTTATTTTGTGATACATGAAGTATGTTCCCAAGCAAAATGTTGGGTGTAGAATCTCAAGAGTTTGTCCCATCTGAATTCCATATTCTTACAAACTTTGTTTTGTCTTTATTTTTACTTAAATATGACTAAAAATTTTGTCTTTTCAATGAGGAGTCCAACACAAGCAAATTATAGTCGTCGTTCAATTTTACAGAAGTTGAAATAGTTTTTTATGATCTTGGTCTAAGATTTCCTAATAATCTTTTTTATTCATTGTCTTGCATTTTTTTAAATTTTTTTTTTGGGGAGCCTTGTGTCTCAATGTATTCTTTATAATTGCATGAAGTAGATGGTGTGACTGAAACTGTTCAGTTGTGTTGTTGAGGGTTGTAAAACCCCTACAACATTAAACTCTCATTAGTGTACTCTGCATTTTTCCAATCTATTGCTTTAAAGGTAGTTTTCAATTCACTAACCAAGACCAAGGTTGGAGACTGAATCTTATGCATAGTTATTGTAGGAATGGTAACAGTGCCCCAATTTTAAGAGCCAATGGAAACTTCGTTAGTTACATATTTCCTTTACTGGAATTGAGGAAAATGTAGAGATAGGGTTAGTTATAAACAACTGGTGTCAAATGGATTGTTTCAGGACCCCCCTTTCCCCGAATCATACTGTTTTCTGTTTTTGTTGTTGTCTCGTTCTGGTTGTAAAACTAATTTGTTCTACTTTTTCTCTTGCCTTATGAGCAATATCCATTTCAGGTTTTGAAAGAAATCCTTGTTGACCCAGTTTCAAGGCTGTGTGTTGTTAATTTTAGTTACTGGTGCAGGTGAACAGTCTGTTCTGATTGTACATAATAGACTGTTTCCTATTATTATTCCATGTGTTATCAATCATTCTGTTTTACCTGTGTTTGATCTTGTAAATCGTAAATCAGCTCAAATGTATATATTTTAATTTATTAGTTGTGTATACTTGCTGTGTTTGCCAACTGCAGTGCTATTGTATTCAATTCAATTTTAATAGCTAGAATGCATTAGCTTAGAATGGGATGATGGTGATTCTTTGGCGGCACTAAAAAAGTGTTGTGCAGCTAGGATGCTGCAACCAAATTAGTCTATGTATTTATAGTACAAAGTTATTACATGGTTATTATTATATTTTATTGTTGTATTTATCATGGCAAGCATTGCTTTTAACTCAATATTGAAAAAACCTGTCACATTCCATCTGTTTACAAGCACCAGCTTGCCCATGTACCTGTACAGCATGAAGCATCTCTGATTATTTTTGTCATTTATTAAGATTGTTTATTTTTTATTTAGGATTTTAGTGAAGACTACTGCCTTAGCAGTTACTCCTTTTTTGACAAAGCACTAACTTTGATCATGGTGTTTATTAGAGTCATGGAAAAAGAATATCATGTTTGAAATAAAGTTTCTCTATTTCTATTTTAGTGTAACCCTACCCCAGCCCCCCCCCTTTTTTTACGAACTTATGGGTATGTATACTTTTGAGAATCTGCACTGTATTATACGTTTATGTATTTTACAATTTGTATGATAATATTGTAGTGTTTAACTTCTTTTCCATTAAAACCTGTAAGACCTCTCCTTACCAATATTTTATTAGTTGCTGTTAAGCCAAGTCTATCTGTGGTAAAATCGCCATTCCCTTTTCAACTGCTATCTTAGTATTCCTCCTTAGTTCCTATTCTGCTTGGTTTCTTCAAATGTATTCTGTGATACTTGTCCATTAAAAAGTTGTACTTAACACAGGAGAGGAATTAAGGTTTTTGTTTTTTGTATCTCATTTAAAAATATTACGTACATAATTGTCCTTCCATTCTCAAATTTTGTGAATTTTCGCGTTATCATTCAACTGATCATCTGAAAAATTTAGTGTTGGGTCTAGGTCTAGGTCCTTGTTTTTTTTTCCCCTACCCTTTAAATTAGGGACTGCAGCATTGTTATTTGTTTGTTGTTGCTTTTCTTTATATAAATAATAAATTTACACTTCAGTTTAAAATGGGAGATAGTCAGGTTGCATACTCTGTGTGTGATTGAGCATATTTTTATGAACAATTGATTACTGCCATGCAACATGTCTATTCATGTTTGATTCAACCTGATAGAAGACTTGTGTCTAAGTGATGTAACATGTGCTGTATGCTACCTCTCGACATTTTTATATACTTTTATACTGATCACATCTCATCATTGCATACCAAAGGCTCCCATTTAAGTCAGGTCTTAGCTTTTTCATAAAGATTGTTGTATTATATAGTTTTTTATTCCTCCCTCTTGAATAAAGGACCTAACACCAAATAAGTTTTATATGTACCTATTCATTTGTTGCTTGTCATTTGTGTACTCATTTTCCATGGTGTTGTGTGTCATTGTTGTCCAAGTTATGCTGTATTGTCATGTATTCAAAAATTCACATTTCTTTTCCCACTATTCATAAATAAATTTTTTCATGTGGTGTAATTTTAGTGTTCATAAGCCACTGAGCTGAGCCTAAGGCCAATAGAAGGAGGTACTCTTTCTCTCTCTCTTAGCTACTGAGTGTTATTTGCCTTTTTGTTTCGGTGGTTCCTTTCAGACTCTGGTCAAATTACTGTTTTATAAGTGAATGTGGAAGATGCAGTACAAAATTTTTTTTGGAGTCTTATTTTTAGAGTTTTGTCAGAATTGAGTATGAACTTGTGTTCACATGTACAACTACAATTCACTGTTGAAGTGTTGGATATTCAATATTTTCTATATTTTGTCATCAGCTTGCTTAACTCTTATCTCCAGGGACCAGTTCCAACAATGTTATTCCTATTGGAGACTGTTCGGGCCAGGTTTCATTGTTTGTGAAGATGTGTTCCATATTTTTCTATTGACCTGCATTTGTGGTCCCTATTTTATTTGCTAAATAATTTGTATGTGGCTACCAGTAACTTTGGATCACATGGAAGTAGTTTACTACAGTGAAAATTTACAGGCTCACTGGTTATTAGGCCAGTAAGGGCGTTTGCTCAAATAAAACGAGTCATCACAACTGTATTAAGTATTAATTCACTCATTTAAAAAAAAAAATTTAATTGTGAGACCTCAAGTTGAACTTAAATTGCCTTGTGTACTGTATATTCCTGTACAAGAAACAGAATACAACAATTGCAATTGTGCTTTTCATAGAATTCACTGTCATTTACATTGTACTAGTGAATACAGGCGAATCTGTTTTGGCTATTGTTAGAGCAGTAATGCTTCAGCATTAGTACTGTGATTATGGTGCTTTGTACTTTGTTGCTGCTGCAACAAATTTGTTTAAAGTCTAAATCTTAAATCTCATTCAGCCACAAAAATATATTATTATTATTATTTCATAACAGTTTCATTCATTGCTCATTCCCTTCCTTACACTACTTCTAAATAAATCTGAACAAACTCCAGTTTTCAGTGCACTTCTCTCATTACTTAGGAGTTCACAATTTCATTCATTATAGTGATTTACACCATCCCATTCGTATCACAAGTAGCAAGGGAAACATAATTGCTTCAAGTTCCTTTGATTTCTTTGTCTTGATCTCGTAGCATTTGTGTCAGTACTGTTTGTTGGTCAAGCAAAACAACGTTTTGCCTGCGCTTCATCTCTTGAATAGCTTGGTCGCGAACAACACCTTGGTGCATTTTTTCCCTGAAACAAAGATTTGTTCTCAATAACGGTACAGTTCAGAAAGATTTCTAGAATCTGAGATTCTGAGACCTACTTGTCCATCTGCTGTTTATAATGTACTCCAAATACAATGCCTAAGGACACAAAGCACGACGCTCCTAGCACCACTTTGGAGGTGGTAGACATTGTCACACAGATCTTAAATGTTAATTAATGTTGAGTTTGCCTTAACATGGGCATTTGTCCTTAACCTCAGCGATTCTCGTGTCCGATCCTTGCTCACAGTGAGGCGAGTAACGCCCCACGCAAACGGTAATCACGTAACAGAAACCAGATGATTCATTCATTTATAAGGCAAACCAGTTCGAATCTTTAAAATACATTTTGTTGAAAGAATTCTTTCTGTTACTTTCTGTTTGCTCTTCTGCTATACGTCAAGTTAAATTCTCATACTAAAATAAAAGACGAATTAAATATAATGAACAGTTTAATTGAGACTTCATAAACTCCGGAGCTCAACAAAATTTGAAGGAGCTAATTCGTAAAAAGATACTTTCATCATCTATCAAAAGTAGAGGAATCAAACGCATAAAAGTAAAAAGTAAGTACCACCACGCACTTTTTTTCATACCTTTCCCATTTCAACAGTCAGTTGTTCTTGGCTCAGCTGTTGTTCCAGGGTGTCTGCTCCTGGCATTTCGCTAGGCTGCGTACATTTGTCCTTCAAAAATTGTTACACTGATTGGTCTCCGGCAACAGCTGTATTGAAGGGACGCCACACAAGATGGCCTTTCTCAGGCATTTAGTGGCCCGCAAAGTCGGTACGCTGCAGCCGACCTTCCTCTACAACAGTGCCCGTCAAGGTATGGCTGACATCTTAACCTCTCAACGCAGAATACGTAGAATAATATTAAGGAATGCCCAGGGTTTGGTCTAATCTCAACTTCGAGGCTACATTCACGATATTTCAACCGAGATTTCACAATTTTCTGAACGTTAAATCACACAGAGCATCATGCTGTCAAGAAGAAAGATTCTTATCTGTGTGTAACCAGAATTTTTCACTCTAAAACAATTACAATCAAGCTGCTTATCTACTACTTTTTCTTGTCTCTCACATTATTCCTTTTTGTTTTGAAATGAGTCTTCACTTTATAATGCATGTTGTTGTGTTGTTGCAGCCACCCATTACATGGATGACTTCATCCCAGGCCCCTATCCCAAAACCGAAAAGGAAAGACTTGCAGCTGCCAAGAAATATGGGCTGCTCCCTCACGAATACAAACCAATAGCAGACGATGGATTTGGTAAGGGAGATTATCCCCATCTTCCTGACATTGGAGCAGATTCCAGGGATCCAAACTATCCGTGGGATTATCCGGAATTTAAGATTAATTATGGTGAACCAGTAAGTATTTTATCTTCAGATTCTATGTAAGGTGGTTTGGTCAAGTAATTAGTTACTAATTCTGTACTGTACTTTTGCAGCTGCACCATAACTTTGAAATTTATGGTGAAGATCGTGTAGACCCTGCCAAGGATTGGTGGGGTCTTTCAAAGATGACTATGGTGAAATATTTTGTTGGAGTTATGAGCCTTTGGGCATTGGTTACATATTTGGCTAATCCATATCCTGTGCACCGACCTGTGGTATGTCTAAAGAAATCTGTATTGTATCTGTATCTTATTGTGTAACGTAAAATGATCCCCATAAAATTTTGTCAAGAACAACAACACAGAAATTTTAATTGAGTCCTCAGAAGGTTCTGGTAAAGTAACAATTTAAAAAAAGCCTATTGTTATACAACATGTTCTCAAAATTTTATGGAGTATGTTTTACCTTGAATCAGTTCATGGTTGATTTTAACAAGCTACTTTAAATTTTGATTTTATTTCTATTTCAGTGTCAGAAGCAGTACCCAGTACCTGGTAAAGTTCACTATTCGTTTGAAAGACCCTAGAAGGCAACCCTTTTAGTCAAACAGGTTGGTTTTGGAAAACTTTATTACTCAAAAAAATATTTGAGGATGGTTTTGAAATGCCAAATTTAGTCTTCTGGATGATTGAGCATTACTGCTTAGTTTGTTCCAGATATCAACTGAAGCAAACTGTGTGAGAAAATTCTGTAGAATACTGTGTATTTGAAAGAAAAGGCCTGTTTTTATTTTGTAAATGTTCCTTTGGGATACTTCTTACTTATTTATGAATTACATAAAGATGTTGCTACGTTAGTGCTTATTTTCACACCTCATTGCCCAATGCAGCATAATGAAGAGTGCAATAGATCCATAGTCAAATTTACCAAAGGGTCTCAGAAATCTTTAAATCCCTTATTTCAGATCTTGTTTTTCCAAACCACCAGGCTAAACATAAAAACCACACATTTTTCAAAAATTGAACAACTGTCAAAATTGCCATCTTTACTCACAATAAAAAGCCGGAGCTAGGGACTGCTGCGGTCAGGGAAGAAACAAATTCTCGCGCTCTTCGGCTGTCGAAACGACGGTTGTGAGCCTTAATAAAAGCAGGTGCAACAACAGGAGTTCGCTAAAGGGGTTGTGAAGTGGTGCCGTTTGCCTACTTTCAGAGCAACGTGGTGCGCTTTGCCTTCCTTCCAGACGGCCACTCGGCTCCGAAATAAACTCCGGCGGTGTTGTGGCACCGTCAGCTGAGCCTGCCGCGGCGGCCGCGGCCAGACGGGTTGCATGGCCAATTGCATCTTGGTTGCGAGGAAGCGCGTGCCCTGAGGGGGTGGCTGCTCGGCGGGGCCTGACGGAGGGGCGTTTGGCGGGCCGTGCAGCGCCCGCTCGGCGGGGGCGGCTGTGGCTGGGGGGTGAGTGGCGGCCGGCCGGCCGGGTAGAGGCACAGAGGCGCGCGGCCGGCAGAAGCAGGCAGACAGCCAGGCAGGCAGGCAGCCGGCACAGCACCACGTTGGGGCGGCAGCCAGCGGCAGCACTGGCTCTACGGCAGCCCCGTTCCGACCGTTGCCATCGCCCCGCCTCGCGGCCTGTGCGTTCCGTCGGTCCCGTCGGTCTCGTCCGCCCCGTCGGGCTGCCCCGCGACGCGAGCCTCGCGAGTCCCCCGCGGTCGGTCGACGCTCCCAAAACAAACCGGCGAGGCGACCGCGTTGCGCCGCTTACCGCGCGTCACGAGAGGCCCCGAGCCAAGCCGGGCCGAGCCGAGCCGAGCCGGTACTCGGCCAGCCGGCCGAGCGCGCGGCGCAGCCAGGCGCAGCAGCGGCCGAGCCAAACCTTTGCTTGAACCGGCACGCCTCGAACCAGGGCCGCCAGCGCTTCCGGTGTGGACCAGGACCCCGTGCGGACACGCACGCCGCACGCACGCGGCACGCCTCACGCACCACCCGTTGGCGCGCTCCCTGCACCCCGCGCCGCACGCGCCAGACCACGGCGGACACGGCCACGCACGCGGACATGCTGTGTCGGTGTGAACAGGCGGTGAAATGCAGGAGTGGCTTTCAAGACTGAAGACGTTTAAGTGTGTGTGGGTGAGGAGAGAGTCTGCGGTGGGTGCGCCCTGCGCGTCGGCTCCCCCCGCGGGTCTCATCAACTCAACAGTTTAGTCACACTTTCTAGTCAATTGTTCGTTTGACTCATTGCCATTTTTGTGTAGTTTACTGCTTAGTCGAGTTTAGCGTTTTCGTCAAATGTGCCGAGAAGGGCACGCTAAGAAGTTTTCGTCCTACAGTTGTTGTGGGTGTGTTGGTGTGTGTATTCGTGAATGTGTTGTACGCTCTGTGAGAGTGACGTGGATTGACAGTGCAAGTGCTGCCAACAAGAGTCAACATTCTGTGCTTGTGATTTAAACTTAAGACGCGCGTGACTTTGCGTGACGGTGGGCCGGTGTCACTAGGATAAGACGCAGAGCATCGCAGCCACCGTCGGATCATCACCCAGTTACAATGTGAGTTGGGTCCTCGAGCCATTTTGTTATTCGGACTTCCGCATCTGGAAGTCCCCATTAAATGGCGCCTCGCAGTGCACTCTCAACTTAATTAGCCTTATTTGGGTCTGCTGAGATTGGTAGCGGATGGGACCCACGATTATAGTTATATTAAGTGCTTACGCAATTCAGCCTGCAGCAACAGGCAAAATTCGCAAACAAAGCTTGGAAAAAAAGGTATTTTGCCGGTCGGTCATCCGTGTTTTAGGATGACTTGGAGGCCTTTACCGCCTGTGAGGTAGGCCACCGACCCGGGCGCGACACACCGTTGTGGAGACGGTGGCCTACCCTGCCCCTTTCGTCCTTGCACGCGAGGAAGGCCGCCGTGTCCTCACCGGAGTATTGCAAGACGGGTCGGTGGCCCACCTCACAGGCGCCACAGCCCCCGCGGGGGTGGGTCGCAACGATGTGGCCTTCCAGGGATGCTGCTCCAGCGGGCCCGCGGCGTCGTCGGAGGTTGCCGTGGGATGGGAGATATTGCCCTGCGGAATTCGCCCGGAAAGTCCGAACTCTCCATAGAAATGCAGGAGGGCTGCCCACGTCACAGGGACGAACTAGACGACGGCATTCCTCCAGATCCCACCAGGACTGCATGGCGACGGCGCACTCCCACGGATGAAACCGTACGTCCGTTCTCGGAGCTCAACCTTTGTGCTGTGCCTGAATCCTTCTCTTCCCTTTTCTTTTTCTTTTGCGCTGAGCTGAAATTGAATTGCTAGTACCTGGCGCTCCGCGTGTTGTATTGATCTGGCGGGTCCGCGGCTCTGAGGCCGGCAGGCTGGCAGGCTGGCCTATGCTGGCCTATGCTGGCCCGGCTGCTGCACGGGGCTTCTCTAGGGATTGGGGCACTTCCAGTTCCAGCACGCAGTCACGGCCGGACAATTTTATCAGTTTAATTCTCCGGCATTTGTTATGACAGGACCCGGGCCTCGCCTCGCGCACTCGGATTCCTGTCCAGCGGGGATACGGCCCCCCCGGGGGGGGGGGGGGGGATGCGAGACACGTGCGGAGGCCCCGTGCACCGCGCAGCGGTATTTGGCTTATTTAGGTTCGGTCTAGCCCAGCGGTTCCCAACCTTGGGGTCGCGGCTTGGTACTTGGGGTCGCCTAGGGTCGCCAGACCCCAAATTAAAAACACCGTCCGGAGACAAGATTATAAGGTTACTTCAATTCAAAAATAATGACGCCGGTAAATTTTTGCAAGAGAAAGGCTATTTGGTGCAAGGCCGATCCCCGAACCGGACTGGGTTAGTGCTGTCGCAGTTCTGCCTCACATCGTAACCGCCGGCGAGCTAGGTACAATGAATTTTCAAAGTAAGTTACAAACTCAGCTGCACCACCATATTATAGAGAAATGTTGCCATAATACGGAGAATCTTCACCATACGTTAGACAGTGCATAGATCCTCCAGCCAATAGACCAATGGGCCGTGGGCGTGGAGGGCCGTGCGTCGTTCGAGGCGTCATTGGCCAGCAGAAGAAGGGGCTGGCGAGGGGGCTGCCAGGCGGGGCCGCCCTGGGCCGCCACAGGGGGTGCAGTGCGTGGGCTGGCTGCTAGCTGCTGGCCGGCCGGCCCACGCAGAAAGAGCGCCTCTCACCCCTCCCCTCCCCTCCCCCGCGAGTGCCGTTGAGCACGGCGGGGTGGTTGGGCCCGGCGGCCCTGCTTGGTAGGTGGCGCGGCGCGTGCAGAGCGATCCCGCGCAGTGTCGCCCTGTCTCTCTCGCACCGCAGCGGGACGCCTCCAACGCCTCGAGTGCGAGAGAGACCAATGGTGGCAGCCTGCAGGCAAGGCAATGGCATGCGATGCAATGCAAATGCCCGTCCGTGCGGTGGCCCGGGTGCCGCGGGGTCCGGGGTCTCACTCCCCCTCTCTCTCTCTCTCTCTCTCTCTCTCTCTCTCTCTCTCTCTCTCTCTCTCTCTCTCTCTCTCTCTCTCTCTCTCTCTCTCTCTCTCTCTCTCTCTCTCTCACACACACACACACACACACTCACTCACAAACACACACGCACACAGACGGGTCACCCAAGCCGTCTGCGCACTACTGCAGGGCAGCGCGGGTTCGATTCCCGAGAACGCCAATTACTTTTAATTTCCCCTTTTTTTTCCGACATGACACTGGCCCTGTGTGCGTGTACGACCAGAGTACAGCGTACAGTACTCAGCACTAGAAAGCTTTGTTGCACGGAACTTGGTTATCACCTCTTCCTCCTTGCGGCCTACGGTAGCGGCGCGGCGGCGCGGCGGCGCGGCCGAGAGGGGGGGGGGGGCGTGGGATGATAGCGGGTCACTGCCCCGAGTGCAGCGAGTGCAGCTATGCGGTGCAGTTCGCGCGGCCTGCATCTGTGTGGCGCTGCGACTTGCCGAGCCCTGCAGCAAAGACACGACCGAATAATTAACCAAAAGGACGGTGGGGCAATGGGAGTCGTTCTGGTAGAGGATGTCGGCGGCTCGTTCAGTTCACCAGGAATGAAGCGCCTAACCGCCTTGCGGGATTATTGGCGAGAACATCGGATGAGAAGCAGGAAGCGACAGGCCCTAGCCCGGCCAGGGATGAGGCGCACAATCTTATCAACGTGGATAGAGCAGACTCGCTCCATGGCAGGTGCGTGCGCGTGCGTGTGTGCGTACGGCACTCTCGGATAATCCTTTCCGAGGAGCGCCGGGCCATGCAGGGCAGGCTGCTTCGCTGCTGAATGCAAGCGTGCGTTGGCATGGCCACGGCCACCATGGGTGGACGGACGGTGGTTTGACCGCGGGTGTGGTGACCCCGAGGGAAGGCAAGTCTGGGCCCGCTCGGCCGCGGCTCTGCTGATGTGATGCATCCAGTTGAGTCAGAGACCGCCCCCTCTCCCCTTGCACCCTTCGCCACCCCTCCGCCCCCTCCACTCGCCGCCGCCCCCCGCCGCCGCCCCCCGCCCTGCGGCCCTTGCTCGCGCTGCAGGGGTCAATGTCCGTCCTTTAGCCGCGCCGTGGCGAGCCGCGCCCAGCCCAGCCCAGCCCAGCGCGGAGCGAGGCGAGGGCGGGGCGCGGCGCGCGGAGCAAGCGGAGCCTAGCCGCCGCCACGGAGTGCGCCGATCCATTTGTCTGCCAATTTTGCCTACTTCCGGTGCCGAAACGCAGTCTAGCGCGGCACCCCCTCTGAAGTGTCTGGGCCCCTGTCCGCGGGCCCGGCTCCTCGACGCCGTGTGCTGTCTCAACGACGTCACATGTCGGGGTCGGCGATCGTGACCCTAATGTGAGCCAAAATGGTGTTTTGTCGCCACCCGACATTGGTCGCGCCGACTTTGTTTAGGTTCGGGGCGCCGCCTTGGGCACGAAGCGCGGCACAGCCTGCAGCGTCAGTCCGGTGGTACTCGCGCCGAACGACAATGAACCGGGGGCGGCGCGGGTCGGCGGAACCAGGAAGCGGTGGTGGGGACGGCCTCCATGGCCTCCAGGCCTGGGGGTGGCGGGGGCGGCCTTTTCTCCCTGTGGGGATGCGGAGGGGCCGCTCGATAGGCAGCCAGGCGGCCGCGGTCCGGGGGCGGCGCGGGCGGGACGGGCGCCGGGGGCGGCATGTTCGGGGGGCGGTGGGCGCAGGGGGCAGAGGCGGCGACATTCGGCGGGGTTTCAAGGGCAACGCCCTTTGCAGCGCCTGCCTCCGCGCCGCGCCGCCGCCCCGCGCCGCCCTGCAGGGCCGTGGTGCGGAGGGAAGCGGCGAGATGCGCTTGCGGCCACGCCCTTTTTGGCTTTTAATGTTGTGGCCGAGTATTTGATTCCGCGACTCTTTCAAGGAGCCCAGCCACCTGCGCGGCGCCATGCTTCCGACGGCCTCACTGTTTCTCGACGTCTCTCTGGCGCCTGCACCGCAAGATCGATTCAGCGACGGCAGACCGCTCGGCAATCAGTCCGCGCGGCGGACAGGGGTGTCACTGGAATCGCTCTCGAATGGCGACGCGCACACGCGTATTTTTAGCATTCTCAGCCGCGCCGCCGCCGCGCGCTCTATTCGAAGCGGCGCATGCCCAGCCCCACCAAACGGCTAGGGTGCGATCAAGATGGAGTGGAAAGTCTGTTGCAGCGGGACGAGGATGTAGTATAGTAGACGAGGCATCAGGCGGGGAAAGGCTTCATTTGTTTAATCCTTTCCGGGTGGCATAGTGTTGAACCCGGATTTCGACATTCCACGTGCATGTCGCTTCCTGCCTTCTGCAGTCTCCCTGCGTTGCGGTGCGTCCGCTACAGAGTGGGCACTCTGAGTAGCAGTGAGCGTACGGTGCGCGGGAACGTTCGGGATGTGCAGCAGCGAAGCAGTGGCTGGGCTCGCGCGCGTGCGCTGGCCGCTTGGTTCAAGCAAACGCCCTTCCCGGGCCGAAAGCGGAGTGGAGCCAGCGGGGCGGGGTCATTGCCCCCCGCCACGCTGCTCGCTATAGAGCTCCGCGTCGAGAGCCGCGGCGGCCAAGTGGGAGGCGGACGGCGCGACAACGCCGCATTCCCCTTCCTTTCCCTTCCTTCCCCTTTTCTTCGCCTCGCCGGGGTGCGCGCCCTCCCCCGGGCCGCCCCAGGGCCGCCCCCGGACGGACCACCGCCGGTCCGTGTTAGCCGACCAGCGGCCAGGTGCATCGGCGGTACCATATGCTCGCGGACAGGCCGAGGACGCCGCCGAAGACTCATTGCGTCATCAGGAAGTGTGGATTTGATTGCGACGCACTGTGGGTCAACACGGTCAAAATCGGGAAAAAAATATATACGCAAAAGTCCGGACCCGACCGCAATCTGAGGTGGCCAGATTCGGATTCCCCATAATATTTTGAGTCAGAATCGTCAAAAATCGCCGTGACTTTTTCCAAACTTGTTTTCCGCTCTCAGATATTTTTTCCCCAATTTGGACCGTTTCGACCCTCTGTGCGACGTGGGAGGCTCCCGAACCCTCGTCTGCACCGCTCCTCCCGCGCGCCTCTGCACTTCCTGGCGGTGTCCATCCAGCGCTCTTGGTCGCCGCCCCTCGCCGCGCCCCCGGCCGCCCCCATTGACCCACATACAGTCCGTTCACACCGCGAAGGCCACCCTCCAGCCCTTCGCTTCGGGCATCCCCTCTCCCCTCTATTTGTTGTTCCGTACTGCGTGCGGCGCGCTGCCCCCTCAGGGCCTCAGGGTCCCGGGAGGCGAGTCCGGAGGCTGCAAAAGGAAGCGGGGTTACTTCGTCAACCACAGGTCACGACTCGCATACACCACTCTGGAAACGCAATAGAAAACGAGGGCCCCTCCGGGATTTGAACCCGGGACCTCCTGCACCCAAAGCAGGAATCATACCCCTAGACCAAGAGGCCTCGACGCTGTAGGCGTGCTGCAGGATCCAGGACGCCGCGCGTCGCGATAAGCGCGAAGCGTGCCCTGCAGTCGTGACTGTACTGCCGGCGAGAGTGCGCGAGTGTAGCGTACGCTGTGACTACGGCCGCCCCGTTCGTTGGGGCCTTGGCACCGCGGCATTTCAAGGGCCTGCCCCTGCCGCTGCCTGCGCCGTCGAGGCCGCAGACCACCACTGCCGCGCGGGTGCACTCCGTGTGGCCCACCTGCTGCCCGCCAGGCGCAGCCAGGCGCTGCGCTAGCTGCGCTGGCCGGCCCGGCCGGCCCGGGTACTTACTGCACGCCGCGCACTTTCAATGCAAGTTGCAGGCCTTTGTAGTCCCCGGCCGTCGTCCACCGCCAACCCGATGCGCAGACGTCCCTTCACTTCTTGATCGATCAATCAGATTATGTATTTATTCTCGTCAAAAGGGCGTGCGCTGGGGTGGGCTCCAGTCTGACGACGTGTCCCACCACCTCGTGGTGTGTCGCCCTCAACCGCGCCCTTCCCCCGGCCTGACGACCTGCTCTGCACGTCCCTAGATGGACGGCGGGGCGCTCTGGTGGCGGACCGCATAACTGCCGCAGCGTTTCTAGGGCAGCTTCCTGTATTTATAGCGTCGTCTATGCGATGCGCCCCCTGCTCTTTCTCTCTCTCTCTCTCTCTCTCTCTCTCTCTCTCTCTCTCTCTCTCTCTCTCTCTCTCTCTCTCTCTCTCTCTCTCTCTCTCTCTCTCTCTCTCCCTCTCCCCCTCCCTGCATCTGCATGCATCCGTGCAGCCGGGCCGCTGTTCAATTGACCGCTTCGATTGCCGTTGTGTTCCTTCAACCGAAGTTACAGTCCGATATCCGACGACTGCCGCGCTGGCCGCCTGCGCTGCTAAATTAGTTGCATTAGGCATTGACTGCATCCCTGGCAAGATGAGGGCCGCCCTGCTCAGCAGTGCCGGTCACGTGCTGGTGGCGGGGCGCGTGGCGCGGGGCGGCGGCGAGGAACCGGCTGTCGGAAAGTGTGTCACAGACTGCTTTTGTACCAGCGCCCTCGCCGCGCCTCGCCGCCTCGCCGCCGCGCTGCCGCTGCCACTCGCGAGCTTCCGGCAGCAGGGTGCAGCCCGTGCAGCCCGTGCAGCCCCACCGGCCGCCACGCACGACGTACTCGCCGACAGGGTCAATGGGAAGGAGGGGAAAAGGCACTGGCCGCCCCGGGGTAAGGCCCCCACCGCACCCTCGAAGCCACGCGGCCGAAGCGCCTCTCTCGCGCGTTTCTGAACCCACGCCAGGCTCATGCGCTGTCGACGATTTCGACCAAAGCACGTCGATTTGCCGCCTGATTGTTTTCAAGGACGGCGCCTCATCGCTGCGTCTTTGACTCGTGGGTTCGCAATCCGTAGTCGTGCGAGAGAGATCACCGTTATTCAACAATTGTGAGTATGTCATACTATTCGTGACAATGTGAATTTTTTTCACGTTCGTTTGGATGTTGATCCACGCTCCAACGAGTGTGACATCCTGAAACGGCCGAGTCATGTTCAAACAAATGTGACATCGCAATCAAACGAACTTGACACATTCTAACGAATAAGGCGTCGCATTCCTCGAACATGGCAGAGCGACGAGACAATCCCTCGGAACGAGGCGGCAGTCCGCAGCCCTCGCTGCAAGGCCTGTGACCGAGGGTACCGCGCTGTGTGTGTGTGTGTGTGTGCACCCCTAGCCTTGCACTGCACAGCCGTGGCCCAGCAGCCCGCTGCAACCCTCGCCCCGCCCGCCCCGCCCGCCCCGCCCCGCCCCCAGCGCACCGCGCACCGCGACGACCGCGACCCACCCCAAGGCGCGTCGGCTTGCCCCCAGCCACTCTGGCCAACGTGCCGAGGGGAGCTGCAGTGTCTAGTAGAGTGGAGCCACGCCAGCCCGAGCGCCAGCCCGAGTGCCAGCCCGAGTGCCAGCCCGAGTGCCAGCCCGAGTGCCAGCCGAGCACATCCGAGACCGTCGTGCTGACTGTGCAGGGCTGGCGGGGCAGGCAGGGCTGCGCGGAGAGGCGACGCGTCCAAAGAAGCGACCCCGTCCGCCACCCCTTTACTCCATGTACCCCTACCCCAGCTACCCCGACTCGCCGAGGCCCGGCGCCCAGCTCCAGGCCGTTGAACCCGGAAACACGTTGCGCCACCGCCTCCCCCGCAACCCGACTGCCGCCCTTTGTGGCGAGGGCGTCGTGACAAGTCGGTCCGCGTGACAGGCCGGTCTGTGACTAGCCAGCCCGGGACAGCAAGCCATTGTGCCGCGTGCCGTCCAAAGAACGGGTTTTGACAGTCCCGGTGGACTGAGCGGGCCGGCGGCCCGTCGGACAAGGCCTGCCCCTGCCGCATGTGGACGGTGACGGCGACGACGACGACGACGACGGGGTGGACGACCTGCAGACTAAACACGATTAAAAATTCCACGCGGCGCGTTTGCCGCGGCCGATAAAATAGCAACGGATATCGAGCCGCGCACTCAGAGCTGCCTCGGGCCGCGCGGCCGCGCTGCAAGGCGCAGCCAAGGCGACAGCCTTCGCCGCCTCGATAAGGAAGCGGCCGCGGGACGCGCGGGACGATGACCTCGTCCTCGTCATTGTCCTGGCCGCCCCGCCCCGCCCATGGAACAAGAGCGGCCGCCACAGCTCCCTATCAAAAATACAGGCGGCGACAAGACGGTCTCGATGACACGCCACGCCCCACCGCCTCGCCGGCCACCGCCTTCCCTTGCGGTGCCCGCGGTGCCTCATTTGCATATGGGCACGCGACGCCGCGGGCAGCCGTCGGCAGCCATCGGCTTGCGGCAGGTCGGGGTGGTGGCTCTGGCCGCGCTGCTATTGATTGCGATCGGCGTGTAGGCCCCGCCGCCCTGCGCCCCGCTCCGCACCCCGCCAAGCCCGCGCGGCTCGGTGGAGGCGGGGGCGTGTTTGGGCGCGTCGTGAGGTCCGCGGTCCTCAGATTGGACACGAATCGAACGGTACCAATAGATTTCTTGAGGGGGTATATGCACTCGCGCAATAGTCGGGTCACTCTGTTCGTAATAGCTTGTGTAATAAGCTGAAAGTATCCGAAGTTTAGTCATTTAGCTTGTTTTGGGCTGTCTATAATTTTGAGGCGTAATTGAGCGTGATAGACGTAATAGTCGGGTCAGACTACTCCACTCCGGGCGGTGCATGCTGCATGCGTGATTGGCACGCGCGACGCGAATACGGCGCTGCAATGACACGTTTTGAACCCCCTGCTGCGGGTGCATGCGGCGGCCGACCGCCACGCCGCCCCCGCCTGGGTCGGTCGCATCGGCCCCGAGGCAATGAAGAATGCACAAGTGCAGCAAAGTGCAGTGACCGCATGTGCAACCCCCCGAGGGCCGGTGGGGACCGGCGAGGCCCCGGAAGGAAGGAAGGGGAGTGTGACACGGAAGTAAATGGTGACGTTGAACTCGGCGGCGTGGGGTGGGTCAGGGAGGGAAGCCAGACAATGCAGCCCAGCCTTGTCCCTTGCCCCCTGCCACCATCACACCGCAGCGACCGGCTACCATCGCCATCGCCCCCATTCTTTCGGAACGAAACAAAGCGTGGCGGTTGAAACTTTAAGGTTAAGGTGTGTGGGCGCCTGGGAGGTAGGCACCGCGGCCGCTCGCGGGCGCGACGGGAGGGCCTACCTGCCAGGCTATTGCTGCTCAGGGCCTGGCCGGCCTCTCTTATCTCAGCCCGCAGCCTGCGGCCCCAGGAGGCTTATCTGTGCCAAGGTGGGCCCGCGCCGGTGTCTGGCAGGGCAGGTGGCGTCTGCCAGCTGCGCAACGCATCTGGCCGTGATCCTGTGTGGCGCCGCCACCGCCGCGCTCGAGTCGCTCGAGTCGGTCAGGGTGAGAACGGGGTTAAAAATAAAAACAAAGTACCCTCTGCACCGACCAACACTGTCAGAGTCCGGTTTGAGTCCGTGTCTTTGTGCTGCGGCTGTGACCCGTGCGGCTGAGCCCAGCCCCTTGTTCCTCACTCCGCGCGACGGCTCTGGGCGGCTCCATTGCGCTCGGCGCGTTAAAAATGGATGCTCTCGATGAGCTTTGTGTGGAAGTGCACTCCCGAGCGCGGCACGCCGCGGCCACTGCCCCCGACCGCTCCTAACCGCCTCCAGTCGCCC
The DNA here is from genome assembly GCA_030522485.1 of Stenchaetothrips biformis. Lineage (NCBI taxonomy): Eukaryota > Metazoa > Arthropoda > Insecta > Thysanoptera > Thripidae > Stenchaetothrips > Stenchaetothrips biformis. The sequence goes on from CM060087.1 coordinate 20,592,733, forward strand.
CCGGCCGCCCCCGGCCGCCCCCGGCCGCCCCCGGCCGCCCCCGGCCGCCCCGCGGATCCCCTGGGAATCGATAGTGTCGTCTGGGCTGCCGCTAGCTGCCGCTGGTCCAGCCCAGCCAGCCGGTGCTGGGGCGGCCGCTGCGCTGCCATTGTTGGCGTGCAGCCTGCAGCAGCCCGCAGCGAGTGGCGGTCGCACTCCACTTTTGTTTTCTTCAGCACACCCAGAAATTTTTTTTCTTGAATCAAGTAAAATTTACTTGATGCAGGTAATATCTTGCATTAATGTGCCGAAGTGAAGTTCTGCTTTTTAAGTGAGGTAGAAATATTCTTAATATGGTTAGAGTTGCATGAATGCAAAGCCTATTAGTACTGATGTGACACTCATTTTAGCTTAAATCAAGTATTTTTAATCAAGAAAAATATTTTACTTGTGAATCAGAAAACATTTTTCTGCGTGCAGCTTCCCTTCGCAGACTTTGAGCAGGCCGTCGCAAGGAACGCGGAACGTACATACACTGGCAGTGTGCGCTACTCTCTCGCCGCCGTGTTTACTGAGATTCCTCGAGGCCCTCCGCGAGGCCCTGAAGCCAGCGTGTGCCTTTGAGACGCGACCTACCGCACGTCACTTCGCACTGCGCGAGGTGCACCCTGCCCCGGGCCGGCCCGCCTTGAGACAGGCATTTGGAGCACATGCCTGTCTAGGCGGCCGCGGTTGACGCAGCGCCGACGACGCCGGGCTAGCCTAGTCGCCAGAGGCGGGCGGCGTGTTCTGACGAGGCGTAGGCCACCGACGGCCGCTCCCTGGACGGACGGCGCGAGGGGGAAACGACTGAGAAACCACCGGATTACTTCAAAATTTCTGGTCATCCGGATTACGGATTACCAATTTGCTGTACGCCGGATAACCGAAGTCGTTTCCCCGAGTGGTGCCTCACTTCGTCCAGTCAGTGTACACCCTCAACTCCAGTCACTGCCTTGTTTCAGTCTAGTCACTGAAAAAGCCGGTGTGCAGCAACGTAACTTTACCCTAGTTGTTTTTGCGACGCCTCGCCCCTTATCGTGGGAAGAGGGTCAAGACGTTGGCAGCGATAGCGGCCTTTATGGCGAGACGTGTTAGCGGCGCCAGACAGGTCCGACAGGTAGGCGGTGTCAACACTTGCGAGGGATTCGGTCAGCAGTCTGGGATAGCCTCGCCTTGGCTGAGCGCAGGGCAGTCTCTGTCGCACCTCACGCCCCATGCGTGCGAGAGAAAGACCTGCCCTTCCACTACAGTGGCGGGTCAAAGGGCTATCGGGAGCCAAGGGTTTCAGTGAGTTGGTAAGGGCCGGTCGGTGCGGCCTGCCGCCGTAGGGTTGGTATATTTTCAGTAAGACTCGATTTTCGATTCGTCGATTCTGGAATCGAAACAAAAGAATCGATTCTTTCAAAAATCGATTTTTCTCCTCAAAGAATCGATTTTCGATTCGATTCTTGTTTTTTTTTTATATTTTATTTGTTTGTAAGGTCCCGGGTAATTGTCTTTGCCTAGAACGGGTTTTGGCGATGGTTTGAGTGTAAAGTCAGTTCAATTAATTGAATGATGCAGTATAATATAATTATTTATTAAGAAAATAATAATTTGGTCGACAAAGCAACAATCAGAAAAGTCTTACTTATGAAAAGAAAGAAACACTATTCGCCGCTATGGGCTTTCTGAAAACCGAGAAACCACTCAGTGGGTGTAACATTTTGAAGAAAGACAAGCATCCAAATGAGAGCCCGACAGGCGGCACCTTAACTGACTAGAAATTAATCCGGCGTGGGAAAAAAGCCGCTCGCACGGGACCGAGGTGGCGACAACACTTAAAATTGGGTTGCACTGGGGGTTGGCACTGGGGGCCATCGTGTCACCAAAAATCAAAGTCTCACGCTTTTCATGTACACAACGAGCCGGACTTGTTTACTTGTGACGAGAAAGCTTTGCGGCTGCGCTGCGCATGCGCACCAAGCTGCTTCGCGAACGCAAGAGATGGCGCTGGCGCTGGTCCTGGCGGCGCGCGCAGATTCAAAAGTTGTCAAATTAAAACAAATTTAAAAGAATCGAAAATCGACGTAGAGAATCGATTTTTTCGATTAAATCGATACGCGGAATCGATTCCGATTCGAATCGAAAATCGACGCATGGACTCGATTTTCGATTCGAATCGGAATCGAATCGACCAACCCTATGCCGCCGCGCACCCCGACCTGCCTCACCACGTTGCCAGCACCGCCAGCACAGTGCTTGCCGTAGGCGGCGAGGTCACGGCGGAGCACAGGCGTCTATCTGGCGCTCTACTACCATGTTCACGCGTGAGACTTGGCCCGGTCTTGTAGAGGTGGTGGGGATAGTCGGGTCTTGGAAATGGCACGTAGACGCCTCAAAAACTTGGCCCTGGGCTTACTACAAGACCAAGGCCACAGATCGGGGTCTTGTAGTAAGCTCAGGGTCAAGTTTTCGAGGCGTTTACGCGCCATCAACAAGACCCGACTAACCTAACCACCTCCCCACCACCTCTGCAAGACCAGGGCCAAGTCCCGCGCGTGAACATGGTGGAGCTACCTCGCAGGCAGCGTGGCTCACGGCGCACAGCAGCGCAGCGCAGCCAGCGCAGCGCATGGCGGAAGGAGGAAGCAGGGGAAGCGCCGAGCGGGGCCGAGCCGAGCCGAGCCGAGCCGAGCCGAGCCGAGCCGCGATCGAGCGGAGCCGAGGCGAGGCGGGGGGTTCGTGACAACACCGAGTCGGGGCGGGAAGGCTGGTCGGCCATCAGCCGAAGCGCGACCGAGCAGCAGCAGCAGCAGCAGCAGCAGCAGCGCCGAGCCGAGCCCCCGCCCCGCGTGAGGCAGGTCGGGGTCGGGGCCGGGTGTGGTTCGGCTCGGCTCGGCGCGGCTTTTACTCGACTCGGCTCCGAGGCCGGGGTCTCGGCCTGTAGCGCCCTGCCATCCCTACACGCCAGCCAACCCCGCCGCGCCCGCGCGCCAGCCAGCCATCCCTCGCCTTGAGCGCGCCGCAGCCACTGCTTCTGCTGCCGTACTTTGAAAGCGCTTTGAAGTCCCATGGTCTCTCCGGCTCCGGTCCTTCGGCGAGGCGATTAGTACGCAAAGGCCTCGTCGAGAGGCGCTGCCGACGAGCTGGCCCTGTATTCCAACCGCTAATCGATGCCGATCTGCACACTAAATAGCAAAGTTGTCAACGCACCCCGAGTCGCGCCGACTCGACTCGGACGCCGTCTTTTTTCGCAGACCGGCCCAGCAACGTGTGCCCGGACTTGTAGCAGTGGACGCGCTCCGGCGCGGTAGGCTGTGCCGGCGGCCGGCCGCGCACTCGGGTTGCCTAGTCTCCGTTGCGCGGGCGCAAGCGGACCCTGGCGGCGCGCCAGCCGCGCCAGCCGCGCCAGCCAGCTCCAGCGGCAGGTGGGCCAAGACGAGCCCGGCAGGGGGGACTGCGGGACAACAAGGCAACGCTCTGCGAGGCGCAGAGTCAAGTCTATATCATCTGACCTACCTAAAGTAAGTATTTTTGACCGACCTTAATAAAAATGTTGAATAAATAAATTGAATTAAAATGTTCGCATCTTTGACCGACCTTAACTGGGAACGGGTCACTGTAGAGTAAAAAAAAAATCAACGCCAAAGAGTATTGAATACGATCCTCCCACTGGGAGTCCCCGACCAGCTTCGGTGAACAGGGGAACCGGCCTTCATCCGGAGATCCCTATCGCGCAATTCGACAGATAAGTGGGTATCCTATTGGGCTGGCCCACCCCAAGTGCGCGCGGTTTCTGTGGTACAGTGAGAGTCCAGATTCAGAGGCTTTACCTTCAAAGGGTGGGAATCCGTATTCGAACCCGCAACCCCAAATGCTGAGTCGAGTCAGCTTCTCTACCCTGACCGCTCAGCCACCGAACCAGCTTGTCGGCGCTGATGTTGGAACTCCTCTTGAGGTGCCTGCCGAGAAATCTGGTCCCGAAAAAATTGTAATTTTTGCGGTCCCGAACCCGGGACCTTTCACTTCCCAGCTGAAGCTCTTAACCACTGAGCCACCGGCACAATGACCCGCCCCCAGTTAAGGTCGGTCAAAAAAGCGAATATTTTTATTCAATTTATTTATTTAATATTTTTATTAAGGTCGGTCAAAAATAGGTCGGTCTAATTTTTGTCGGTCTACTTTAGGTAGGTCAAATGATCTGCTCCGGTCAAGTCGGAGAGCTCATTCAGACGCGACTTCTTAGACTGCCGGCGCCAAACAGATGAAGTTTTCTGGAAAAATCTCGATAGGCAGGGTGGGACGGGGAAGCGGGAGGGAGCCCCTGTTGCCCTTTAGTAACGGCAGCCGTGGTGCTTCTGCGTGCACATGGTGGAGTGCGGGTACATTCAGCGGTGCCTGGTCGGGTCGGCCCGGGCCCTGCTGTTCTGGCCGTGAAAGGATTTGGGGGCCCGCAAGGCCCGCAAGGGGGGAGGGGGCGACCCAGACCGTGGAGTGTGTAGGAGTGGGGAGGCCAGCACGCCATGCCTGCCTCGCCATGCTGCCGTGCTGCCGTGCCGCGGCAGGACACGTCACGCCACGGAGAGAAAGTGCAGGGCGTCGACCCGCCCGGCCACATTGTGCAACGCGAGTTGGGCCCCTGCTGCGGCGCACGCCCTCCTCGGGGACCCCGTCAGCCCCCCTCAGCCCCCCTCAGCCCCCCTCAGCCCCCCTCAGCCCCCCTCAGCCCCCCTCAGCCCCCTCCCTCCCTGCCGCGGCTCGTTCTGCGCGCTCCTTCCTGTTTCCCTCCGCGGTGCTGGCCGGGTTTCTCTGGACGGCTGCCTCCTGGCCCTTGGCCTGCTGCACGTTGTTGCTGCGCGTGTTGCCAATCCCAGAGACCCGAAGACGTCGAGGAGCCCCGACTGTAGACTCGAGGACCGAAAAATTGCTCGAAAACGATCATGACTGTTAAAGTGAAGATAATCTGATCAAACAATGTGACTGTTGAAATAAAAGTTACAGCTCAAGAAAAAATTAACGCGATTAGAGTTACAGTTAATTTTAAAAACTAGTCCCTTACTTTTGGCTTACTTTTCGCTACTTGAGTGTACACCACTACTGCCTCTACCGTGAGAGACTAGACTCTACTTGATAGGCGCATCATCTGAAGCAGCATCCGCTTTCGCACGTGCCATTTATTTTCAATTAACACTTGGTATTTCTTTCCAACTCGCACTTGGTTTCCAATTCGCACTTACGCTACAGAGAGGAATTGAAAAAGAGAGAATTTGAGAAAGAGAGAGAGGCGGCTAAAGGGGTAAGGCAAGGGAAATGCTTAAGAGAGATGGGGGTGAACCGGGTGAACTTAGTCGCAGAGCTTTTGCCTCGCTATTGTGCAACTCTCCGGTCCTTGCTCCTTCCTGTCACATGCACGCACACGCAAACACACAGGCGCGCGCACGCGGCTGCGGACTCACACACACACGCGCGCACACATTGACACAGCGCCGCCTATTTTAAAATAGAACCGGGCGTAGAGGCAGGGCGGCAGGGCTAGTCGGTGACAGCTGCATACAGGTCTGCGGCGGGGCTTCAGGTGGACGGCACGGACGACGGACAGGGGCCGCCCTAGGCTGCGGACGTCAGGGCGGGCAGGCTGCTAGAGGGGGTTTGAAAAAATGAGAAAACACAGAGACCGAAAAAAAATAAATAATTGGGGTATTTGCAAGAGACACAATGGGCACTACGCAAGGATTTCGTGGAATCGTCGTTGCCCCCATGACTGCCGCTGGCTTTCTCGAACGCGTACCTATCTAATTTGCATCGAGTGCCGCACGGCGACCATCCTCGGCCTCTGAAGAAATGGAGAGAGGGAAAAAAATAGGAAAGGTCAAGTGGGAGGCTCCATTTTGTTGCATATTTCGCGTGGTCCTCCTCTCTGTTCTCTGCGCGTCGCGTTCATTCGTCATGTGCGGGACGGACGGACGGACCGGGCGAGGGAGATGGAGAGGGACAGAGCGCGCGTGAGGCTCCAAACGCGGCATAGCCCAGCCTAGCCTAGCCCAGCCCAGCCCAGCACGGCATGCAGGGGCGTCAACCCATGTCCTTGTGCTCGAATCAGCGACCATCCAGATGCATCTGACAGATGGCTGCGCTCTCTCTCTCTCTCTCTCTCTCTCTCTCTCTCTCTCTCTCTCTCTCTCTCTCTCTCTCTCTCTCCATCCTTTGCGCGCCGGTTCGGTCCATGGCCCAATTTTGATATCCTTTCAAAATTTATGTGCATTTTAAACTTTTTGACTCGGTAGATAGAAACTGGTGCGTTTTCGTTCGCCGGCACGTCAGCAAAACGTCTCGCCTTGAACGTGTTTCTTGAGGGTCCTTGCCTTCGTCGAGCTCTGCCCAGGGTTTGCTTCTCGGCTGTGGTGTATGTAATTAGCCACAGCTGTTCTGAAGACGCTCATCATTCTTCGCTGAGTCTCCGCAATAGCCCGAACCTCTCAAAACATGTGAGTTTATATTGTTCAGTTGCCGCTGTGAAGAGCTTCCACCAGCTCTGGGGGAAGGTGGTTCGTCATTTGACTCCGACTTTATGTGCTAAAACTGTCAGACGCCAATAGCACGATGATCGGGTTCACCATAACTGAGGTATGGGTCAGCTCTGCCCGATGGCCCGCCGCCGAGCCGCAGGTTTCAACTTATTTGGCCGTGCAGTAGGCGCGACGCTTGCGGACGGCCCCTGCGGGCTAGAAGAGGAGGAGGGGGGCGCTGTGTCTGCCATGGCCGCTAGCCCAGCGTTCATCTAGCGGTCAGTAACTCCGACACTATGTAGGTCAGCCCAGCGATTGCATGCTCGGATCTTGACTTTGCTTCTCTCTCTCCTTCTCTCGGCCCCCCTCCACCAGGACTCCCTCCACCTGTTCTGCCCCCTGCCCTCTTCCCCCTCCCCCCTCTCTCTCACACTCTCTCTCTCTCTTTTCTCTTTGCTTCTTTCCCCCCGTTTGTCTCTGCTTATCTCCCTCTCTCTTCTTCTCCCCGTTCCTTTTCACTTTCGGCCGTGCCCCCTCCGCCTCCCTCCCCGTTCTCGCGAGCCTTCGCGTCTTTTCTCACTCTCTTTTTCTGCGGCATCCATCCATCCATCCATCCATCCATCCATCCATCCATCCATCCATCCATCCATCCATCCATCCATCCATCCATCCATCCATCCATCCATCCATCCATCCATCCGCCACGCCGTGTGTTGCTGTTTATCAGCGCCGCTTTGGCCCTTTCCTTCTTTCCTTCTAGTGCCGCTGCACAACGGCGTGGCTGTCGTGCGCCGTCTTGTTTAGTGACAATGAATGGGCAAACAGCCGCGCGGCTTTAAGCCGGAGTGCTACGGCCCTGGAGGCTTGTTTTGCGACAAATCAGACACCTGCTTAAACCTGTCCGATTTTGGAAAAAACATACACTTTTCCCACCTCTTTTTTTCCCGCCGTTTTTCTATCAGGTGGTCTTCCCCGTCCCGAGTCCCGACCCTCGCCGTCCCGGATGCAGGGACGCGGCGCGTCGGCAGGACGGCCCTTTAAGGATTTAAAAGGACTTACATCACGGCGAGCCGTCTGCCTGGCTGCCGCTCCAACCGAAGTGGTTTTTGCTACGATAAGCTCCGCGCGCACTGCGCCGCGGCCGAAGCGCGGCCTTGGCGTGAAAGTCGCCCAAGTGAGCGGCGCGGCGATTGTTGGAACGTTTGTTTTTCGTTTTGGTGTGTGGGTGTGAGGCGGCGCAGGGCAGTGCGAGGCGCCGCAACACTCTGCCGCCTGTTGCAAGCGGTGCAGCGCACGGCCGGGTGCCATGCAGGTGCTAAGGCGCTGCTAGGGCGGCCGAGGCCCTAATCATGGAGGACGGCCTGCCCGACCCGAATACATGAGCACGAAAAGGCGCGGAAAATGATTGGTCGGCGTGGCAAGCTTTGCGGTCGTCGACCCCCGCGCTGAACCGCGCGGCGCGGCGCGGCGGGGTGGAGTGGCGGCGGAGAGAAAGCGACATTACAGCATCACGGCGTTTTCCTTTTCTAAGGCCAGGGTCGCTGAGCTGAGCCCTCACGCCGTCCAGGACGGGGTGCAGGAGGAGTTCCAGGACGAGGTGCAGGAGGAGTTCGAGGACGAGTTCGAGGACGAGGTGCAGGAGGAGTTCCAGGACGAGTTCCAGGCCCGGGGCCCGGCCAGGCGGCCTGCAGGCTGAGGACCCATGGGAATGTAGGACTGTGCGCGGCGCTCCAAGCAGGCCTGGGCCCTAGCACCCCTGGGCCCTAGCAGCCCTGGGCCCTAGGGTAACGCATCCCGACGTGCTTCCTGACAGTTCGGCTTCACTTGCGCCCTTGCCAGCGCTTCGTTTCGGTGCGCCGGCTCGGCTCGGCTCGGCCGCAAGGCCCCCTCTGGTGCCCGGCCCCGGCTGGGCTCGGCGCCACGCTCGGCTCGGCTCCGCGAACGGCTGCCTGCGCCTACCGCGATCTACGGCCTGGCGACCTCGGAAGGCCCGTCGCGTCGGCCGTTCACCTCAGCTGCAGCGGAGGCAGTGGAGGGGCCGCGGGGGCCGCGGGGCCGCGGGGGCGCCCCTACCACACCTGGAGAACTGCAGGCTGGCGCGGCTGGCGCGGCTGGCGCTGCTGGCGCTGCCAAGGGAAAGTGGTCGGCCGAATGAAAAGTCAGCACAGCGAGCGCGGTGAGGCAGGCGCGGCAGGCGCGGCAGGCGCGGCAGGCGCTGGAAGGCTGCGAAGGAGTGCCCCCTCTCCCGCTCAGGGGCAGGGTCCTGGAGGCGGCGCGGCTAGGCGCGGCACGCAGGCCCCGTGACGGGCCGTGACGGGCCACGTGACGACGGCCCGCGTCGCGGCGTGACGCGCCGTCACGACCTGTGCCGCAGCAATTTTTCATCCCCGCGGAAACTACCACCGCAACTCCCACGGGGCACGGGGGTGGTGCGCGCGGGGGGCGGCACCAGGGGGCGGCCGACAGGACGAGCGGCACGGGGTAGCGACGGGGCAAGGGACATACACCGCGCCACGGGGCCCCGGGCCCTCAGCGCTTCACACTACAGTGCTACAGCACTGCGAGAGTGTGTAGGTGCGCACGGCTGCGTGCGTGTGTCGCGTCGATTGTGCACTGCGTGTCGGGACGGGGAAGTCCTGCTTTCATGCGTGCTTGCTGGCTTGCGTACTTGTGTGTCTGTCTTTGTCTGTGTGTGAGTGCGTCCGTGTGGGCGTGTGTGTGAAAACCTGTCATTATTACAAACAGAAGCGCAGGACGCTCACGGCTGCAGCCCGCTGCACGTTACATTGCGTTTTGCAGTGCCAGTCATTGCACAGTGCGCCTGTCCCGTAAAAAAATGCATTGTTTGGCGTCACCTCACGCCGAGTTATGCACCAGCACTTAGAGCCCCCACCCCCTCCCCCTTCTCCCTGTTTCGCTCAGTATGCAGTGCGTGAAGGTCTCCGCTCAACTCCAGTGGGCCCGGGCCGACCGGGCTGGGCCTAGTCAACAGAAAACAACGCGGTGGCTGCGGATTATTATATATTTTTTCCCGTAACAGATTTATGGGTTAGTTTTGCATTTAAGGTTTTGGAGCACCGGCGGCGCAGGGCAGCGCGCTGGGAGGCTGGAAGGGCGCTTGCCAGCAGCGTGATGAACGGCGCGTTTCAAAACGCCCGCCGCGCTGCTTGCGCTCGAGGGACTTCTGGTACAAACCGATCATGCAATAAATTTAAATTGCTGCTGCTTCTTCTTCTTCTTCTTATTCTTCTTCTTCTTCTTCTTCTTCTTCTTCGCTTCTTTGTTCATTTCTTTTTTGTCATAGTGAAATATGTCACTAAAGAAATAAAACTAAGAACAAAAGGGAGAGAGAGAAGTTTCGCCTTCTCTATCACACACAACGCGTAGAGAACACGCCCGCAGCGCCGCGCCGTGGGTGCATAAAACGTAATGGGGTTTTCTCGAATTTAATAGAGTGCTTGTCCGTCTAGATGGTTAACGCGTGAGTCGGATTCATATTGGTATTGGTATCGCGGGGTCGTAAACTGTCGGAGAGGGCGGAGCGCTGCAGCAGAATGGGTGTGCCGGCCGCAGCCTCCGACAAGGCGGTGGACGGGGAGTGCATGGCGGCCTCAGGGCGCCGTCAGCAGCGCAGGGTGCTGTGTGTGTGTGTGTGTGAACACACGGACTGGTATCTCTATGACAGCTAGTCCGTCACATACTCAGCGCCCCCAATGCACCCTTACGCCGAGCTCAGCGTGCGTCTGTCTGACGGTCCGTCCGTCTGTCTGTCTGTCTGTCTGTGTGTCTCCTTGGCGGGGAAAAGGCGAAGGCACTTTTGATTACGCCGCTGCTGTGTGATGACTTTGCCCGGCCGCATCAGGCTGACGGACAGACAGACAATGCCGCTGCCAACTGTGAGACCTTGAAAAAGAAATGACGATCGCGATGCGCGACGCGCCAGCTGCAGCACCAAGCAGCGCAGCAGCGCGGCCGTCGAACTTGTGCCGCTGGAGAGGGGGGGGGGGGCCTCAGCGCAACCAATCCCGTGCGGCGCGGATAGGCATCGGTTTGGGGCTGTGCCCTGTCACCGATTGGCTCTCAAGTCGACACTCGTACGCCCTGCGCGGGCAACGGGTGCTGCAGGCGGCTGTAGGTGCATGCCGGACTGCAAAGACTGGCCGGGAACACATCGCGGTCCCCGCGGGATAACCGCAACCGCCACGGCGAACCAGGCAAACGCAACTATTGTGTGCCCTGAACTTGCTGCCAGCAAGAACAAGACATTGAAGCAGTGCATTGCGCCTGGTCCGGCCTCGTCCCAGCGCACGGTGGCAAGTCGCGGCCAATCGAGGTGCCCCCTGAGGGCGCGCCGCCGCTGCACAGTGGGTCAGAGGACCGTTGAGGTGGCCAAAATTCTAGACGCGTTTTGAGATCCAGAGTCGCTAAATGGGACTCGAATCGAACGTGTGACCGCACCAATGGATTGCTCTCCAAACGAGGAATCTATTAGTGGGGTCGCACGTTCGATTCGAGCCCCATTTAGCGAGTCTGGAGCTCAAAACGTGTCCGGGATTTTGGCCGCCTGAACGGTCTTCTGACCCACTGTGCGCTGGCAGTGTAGGGCGAAGCGAGGCGTAAGGGCGTTGGTGACGCTACACGGAGAAAGCGGAGTGCCTCGGTCAATGCCCCAACGCTGCACGGCGCTGCACGGCGTCGCTCGGTCCTGTTGGACGGAGCGAGGCGAGGAGCAAGGCGAGGTGGGGCAGGGTGCCCTTTTGCCGCGGCCACGCCACGCCTCGCCTTCTGCAGAGGTTACCTACCAGAAGAAATCGAAAGCCGGCGGCCGGGCCGCGGCTCCAGCCCACTCCGACCCACTCCGGGCCGCACCGGGTCTCCAGCAGCGAGACCAGGCGGCCGCGGCCCGCTGCGCCTAGCTGCGCCTAGCTGCGCCTAGCTGCGCCGTGCCGCGCGGGGCAGTGAACCCTGCGACATTAATTCACACGGTGCTCACGGCGCGGACTGCACTCTGCCGCGCTTTTCGGCCTCGGACCGCGGACCGTGTCCTCTCGGGTCCGTCTGCGTCTCCGGCCTCGGCCGTTCTAGGGCCATATGCTTCACGCCTCCATCCTTCGATTCCTCGCCTAACCTCAGTGGCTCTGCCCTGCCTGTCCGCCTCCGGGCCTCCGCCTCCGGGCCTCCGCCTCCGGGCCTCCGCCTCCGGGCCTCCGCCTTTGAGCGCGTGTTTTCTGCGTTCAGCGGTACTCTCTAAATTCCCCATGACAAACACTCGGCGAGTGGCGGCGAGGCGTGGCGTGGCGGCGTTGCGGCGTGGCGTGGCAGCGTTGCGGCGTGGCGCGGCGTTGCGGCGTGGCGCGGCGTGGCAGCGCGCTGAGCACAGGATGCAAGCGGGCGACCCTGGCACACTTGAGCAACAAGGGACCGTGCCGGTCGGTCACTGACCGCCCGTGTACCTCAGGCCTAGCACAGTAGCGCAGTGGTCAAAGACGTTGCTCGCGAGGTTCAAGGTGGTGGGTTCGACACCCGTTGTTGGTTACTCAATTGATCGTTTAGTGCGTGGGCTTTTCTCGGAATCGGAGTAGACGAGAACACTCAGATTGTTACCCGCTTTGGACTTAATATCTGCAGCTGGCGCGGACATTATCATACCAAGTAATCGTTTTTTGTGTTTGTTTTTCCCTAATAATGGATTTTCTGTTTGTTGCAGGTGAGTCTCGGACCGGCTTTCGAACAGGATGAAACTGGTTTTTGTGAGTAAAGACGCCGTAGTTAGGAACACTTTTATCAAATTAAGTAGAATGTCGTTTCCACTCAGCTTATTTATATACGTATACTCTTCCTCACTTCTTTTTCCTTTAGAAGTAAAGTTTGAAGGCAGCATATTGACGTTTATTTTTTTTTTTTTTTTTTTTTTTTTGTTTTTTTTTTTTTTTGTAAAGTAACGGTTGTCTCAATGAGAAAAAAGGGCATTGATGCGATTTATTTTCGATCTACATATCCTCTCTCCTTCTTTTTGCCAGGCGGATTCGTGTTTGTTGGTTGTTGTATGGTTGTGCACCTCTTTCCCCAGGTCTGAGGAGGCACAGGTCCGGTCCGACCGCCCCGCCCCGCCGCCGCCCCCCGGTAAGCAGCCAACAGGGACGCTTGCATGCATGGGCCCTGGGCCTTGGGGAGCCCCGTGGACGATACACGGTGGCCCAGAAGACCGGTGGAGGCGGTCAAAATCCCGGACGCGTTCGAGTTTTTGGCCGCTTGCGCCGGTCTTCTGGCCCACTGTGCGACGGGGCGGTCCGAGCCGAGCCGGCTGGGCTAGCCGGTCTGGCCGAGCCCCTGGGAGGCGGGCCCCCCCGAGCCGGCCAGCACGGCGGGCTTGCCTACCGCCCGGGCTGCCCCGCGACTCCGTGACGCACGCGGCCAGCTCGGAGGCTGAGTTACCACGGAGTGCGGACTTACGTAAGGCGCAGGCGGTACTTCTTCCTCCTCCCTCTCCGCGTTGCACATGTCAAGCGGCCTGCCGAACGTCGTGCAGCGCGCTGACGTGCGAATAGCGCGCGGCCCACTGTGGCGCTGCGGGCCGGAGGGCCGGACCGTTATTCGCAGGACAAAAGCGGCCGGAGGCTGACCCGACCTCACTGAATGACCGCTGTACTCTGGCGCTGACGAGTCCTTCCGGTCCGGCGTGCCGGGGTGGCGTCCCGGTGCGCTGTCGTCGTCGTCCTGGTGAGTCGACGTACCGGTGCATCGTTGTCGCGTCCATCTGGTGCGCGCGCGTTTTTTCGGCCAAGTGGCCGTGACGCAACGCAACGCCGCGCCTCCCTCCTTCGGCCCCAAAGGTCCGAGGCAGCGAGTCCGAACCTCGGATTCCGAGGCAGCGCGGACGTAGAGGCATCGCCAGGGCACCGCTAGGGCACCGCCCAGGCACCGCGCTCCAGGAAGCGATGAGCCTCGTGTCAGTGAACCCTTTGTGGGTCAGCGCAGCGCGGCGCAGCCGGCGGGTCGCGACGCGCACGGCCTATCCTATCCTGTCCACGCTCGGCCGGACCGAGAAAGAAATAAATAAATGGAAAACGCGAAATATGCAGTGTTCCGCAGCTTGAATGCGTGACGTCCAGGCAGACACACAGCCCCAGCTCTGAGACGCATCCCGCGCATCCCGGTGGTCTGATCCCGAACGGTGCTTCTGTCGCTCTGTTAGCCATCATGCGGTCAGGGCGTCATGACGCATGACAAATGGGCGAGGAGACAGTCCGTGACGTCAAATTGGTGAAAATTACTCGCATTACGTCGAATTTTTGACAGTCACCATATAGCATCAGAATGGCAAACCTGTCCCGCTGCCGTTGGTCGGGTTCCGCGCAGCTCTCGGAGTTTGTGGCGCGATTTGGCGGCTGTTTTGACGCGCGGCTGCCGTGCCCGGCGCTGCCGCGACCCGGTCAATACCGCCAGCGAGACCGCGAGGGCCGGAAGGGAAGGCGAAGGCGGCGCGAGGCGGCGCGAGGCGGGCTGCATAATCCAAGAGAAAGTGCAGCGAGTGCAGCGGCGTTACGCCACCAGTGCAGTGCAGTGCACCGGGAAGTGCAGCGCGCTCAGTAGGCCAGCCCGGCCGGCCGCCCCGCCTGGCCCCGCCTCTGCAGGCTGAACGGGGCGTCGCTCTGTCTCTCTCGCACCCCACGCCCCTCGGAGTGGGCCTGCTGCACGCGGCCAAGGGGGAGGGGCAGGGGCGCCGTAAAAAGACACGCGGCCCCTTCGGGTCCTTCGGGTCCTTCGGGCCCTTCGCCCGTCCCGGCTGTCCCTTCCTCAAAGGACAAGGGCGTTGACTCGGGCAATGTTATTCCGATCGGCCGCCGTTTGGTAAGGGCGGCGGGCTGGTGCATGCATGCAGGGCAGGCCAGACCAGGGCCAGCAGACCGAATGTCTCGTCTGCGCCGCGCGTTTTGCAGAGGGACCGACGCCGATCAGAGCCGAGCGGCCAGGAAGTGCTGCCTGGCCATGCCGCGGTCCTTGTTGTTGCTGGCGGTGTCGGCTCGATAGCGCTGCCGCGGGGGTGGCGAGGGGTGGCGGTATCTGTGTCAGGGGGGTGCGGGCCGTGCGGCGGGGAGGCCGCGGCCATTGACCTTAGAGCGCCGGGGGCGGGGTTGGCGTTGCGGGGTGGGGCGGGGTGCGGTGGAGGCGTGGTGGTTCGGGGTTCGGTTGGGGGTGGAGCCCCCCCCCCCCCCCGGAAACTTGGCACGGACTGCCCCTCCACGCGGAAGGGCAAGTGCCGGGGTGTGGTGGAGGTTCGGCTTTCGGAAGGGAAGGCGCTACCTCGCCGCCGCGGGAACATGGCGAGGCGCTCCAGGACGATGATGTGGTCCTGGTCTAGTCCTGGCGAGCAGGAAGCACCCCTCTGACCTCGGCAGGTCGTTCACCTTGGGGGTGCGCTCCCCCACCCCTCCCTCAAGGTCGCCCTCGCAGCATCCGCACCCCTTTCGGCTATCGATCGCGCTCGGCGCCTCGCGCCACTTCCGGTCGAAACAACCGGAAGTGGAAGGAAGGGAACTGGAAGGCGCTAAATGGCGGGGAGGGAAGGATTTTGCTGCGCGGGCCGAATCAGGTTCGAACCGAGAGGCCGCTAGCGGCGACGATCGAACCCGGTTCCTCTTCAGGTGATGACTGCACCGTCCCCTGCTCGTGAACGCCGGTCCGTGGCAGGATGAACCCGGACCCTCGCAACCCTCACAAAGAATCGCACGGACGTCCGTCTCGAGCTGGAGCGGTGGCGCGGCGTGGCGCGGCGTGGCGTGGCGCGGCGGAGCGCGCAGCTCGCTCGGGCTGCCGCAGGAGGCGCCCCCTGGCGTTGGCGAGGCGCGCGCAGCGCTGGTGTTGCGGGGCTGTCGCCATGACGACGCGGCGGCGGTTCGACGACCCCACACGTAAACACGGCAGCCCGACGGCGCAGGGTGGCGCAGGGCTGCGCGGGGCTCGGCGGGGCCGCGCCGCGAGGTGGTTGGCTGCGCGCCCCGCTCTGGGCGCGCGCATGCGCCCCGCCCCTGCCCATTCACCCCGTCCATGGCGAGCGGACGAGGGGCGCGCTCCCCGCCGCGGCCGTCGACGCGACGCGGAAGGCCTCGTTGGAGGCGGGGCCGTGCGGCGTGTATCGCGCGCTGATTAAAGTAATTAGCGGCGAGAGGCTGAGGGCGGCTGTCTTGAACCCTGCACTGTGTACAGTAAATCCGGGTACAGTAAATCCTGTGTTCTGGACTGCAGTGACAGCTGTATTAATCAGAACAGGATTTACTGTGTTTTTTTTTTTTTTCGCACAGTGCGGGGCAGGGTTTTTAACGCTAATTTCTAACTTAAGCGCTCTAACGCTAACGCTATTAGCGTTTGTTAAAAAATTTAGCGCGCTGAATTGCCGCTAAAAGCAGTTTTAGCGTGCTAACGCTATCGCTATTAGCGCTGTCCTAAAAATTAAGCGCGCTAAAATTTCCGCTAAAAGCACTAACGCCAATTCGCAATATAGCGCTATAAACTTCGATGTATAAGTGTCTTTCATGAAATTGAAATGACCCTTGATCGCTGTAAATTAGCGTTAGCGCGCTAACTTAGCGACGCTAATCGCTGAGTTCGCGTTAACAACCCTGGTGCGGGGCCGCGCGGCGTGGGGCCTCCGAATCAAACTTCTCTTCCAGCCTCCCTCATCGCGTACCGCATCCCCAAGGACCCCGAGGGGGCGTCGCACCGCGTCGCACCGCGGCGGCAGGGCGGTGGCGCGGACCGGCCGCCTCGGCAGCCAGCCGAAAACAAAAACGGAGTGGGCGGCCAAGATGCGCTGGCGGCGCGCCGTGGAGGGGTCGCTCTTACACTGCGGGCGCTGGCATCGCTGGCGTCGCTGGCATGCGGTGACTTTGCGTCATCCCTGACGGCGGAGCGTGTCCCCGCGAGGCGTGCGGCGTGCAGGAGGCCGACAACCCCGAGAGGCCCGCCCTGCCGCGCCGCGCCACGCTACGCTACGCCACGCCGCCGCCCGCGCACTTTCCTTCAAACTGCGCGTCAGACTGGCCGGCAGTGACGTCATCGCGCGGCCTGGCTGCCGCGTGGAAATGACTCGACCAAGTTGAGGTTGAAATTGATGGCAAGCCTGCGGGGTTGGCCCTGCTGTTGAACTAGGAAGTGACCTCGGGCACCGCGGGGTGGTGGTTGATCGCGTGGCGGAGTTGGCGGGCGGAGCTGGCTTTCCAAGGACTCGCGGCCGGGCCGCCACGGCCAGGATAGGCCAGGATGGCGCCACATACCACGATGGCCGCTGAACTTGGCGGCCAGCGATGTGTAAAGCAACCTGGTGGTGTGCAGACATTGACCCCGAAGAGGGTGGCGGTCGGGCCCCTGGGCCCTTCATCCATGGGGCTAGCGGGGAGTCCGTGCGAGGGGGTGGGGGTGGTTGCGTGCTCCAGGAGCTCTGCTTCCCCGATTCGGCCGCGCGTCGCTTTCGGTTCGACCGAGGGGTGTTCTGCGGTGGAGGCAGTTTGCCTTTCTCGCAACAACAGAGCGCGCATTGTCGTCCGTCCCTCGCAGGGCGACGCTTCGTCGCGGCGCGGCAGACGAGTAGTCCGGTGTAAGCGTGTATCTCCCCTCGGGTGCGAGGGTAAAAAATTACTTGTGTATGATTATCCCTCTGGGCTTGGTGTTATTTTTCTAGGGAATTTTTACTCCCTCTGGAGAGAGAGAGTCCCATTACACTAGTGGATTATTAACCTAACAGAGGGGGTAAATTTACTCTAGGAAGCCCAACCCCCGAGTGGGTATGATGATAAACCTAGGGAATTATTACCCTCCCGTAGGGCAAGGTACTTTTCCCTTGGTACCCTTGGTCAGGCATGGGCAGGAAAGTAAAGTAAAGTACCGCGGTACCAGCACCGCGGTACTTTTTTGGGTAAAGTACCGGCACCGCAGTGCTGATGACGCGAAAGGGACCGGTAAAGTACCGCGGTACCGATTTGCGAGTAAAGTAACGAAAAGTACCGTCGGTCCTGTCAGCGGGCGCGCAGCCGCGCACTATTACGGATTGAGCGACACGACTATATTACGCAAGTGCATGCCCCGTCGGGTACCACGGACTCCATGCGCTGCAAACCGCTGTACAGCAGCGCATCCAACAAAAGAACTCGAAGAAAAAATGGGGGCCCTTCTCCCACCTCCCCACACAGTAGGGAGGACCGCCTGCAACTTCGGTGGATCGGGGGAACCGGTGCATTCCAGGCGGCGACCCCAGGGGTTCTCATCTGATGTGGGCCGGGTGAAGGGCGGGGGTTGAGAGCCTTTGGTTTTCGCGGGGTGGTCAGTGGTACCCACAGTGGTACCCCCGCTGTCCGGCGCTCTCTACCGAACATGCAGTGTGAAGGGCCAGCTTCAAAGGACTTATCAACTCCAAACCGACGAATCAGAATGGACCCACTCGCGACCAATTGCGAGTGGCTGGAACGACCGGGGATCGAACCAGTGCCGAGGCCAATCCGCCGAAGCGGACTGCTTTTTAGACACCCAAGCATAGTGGACGACAAATGATCCAGACCACTACGCTATCACGACTGCACGTCTGCCGAGTGTCGGACGACGGGTTTGAGTCGGATTGGGATGAGGGAGGGAGTCGTAAAATGTATTGAAATGTTGGGATTCGATCCCCGGACCTTACTGTTCAAGTCCGACGCCTTAGCGATCTCAGCCACCACGGCTCATGGTAGATGCGGCGTCAGCCGGGCTCTAGACGCGGCAGGGATGGAGCCGCAGTGAGCGGGTCAATCGAAAAATGTTGAGAAAAAGTGGGACTCGATCCGTCGACCCCGGTACCGGGAACCGACGCCTATACCACCTCGCCCACCACGGCCTATGATTAGGCCAAGTGATGTCATGACTTTTGAGCCGCACTCGGAGTGCGGCAGTGCGGACCGCACTCCCAGTGCGGACCGCACTCCCAGTGCGGTTCAAAGGCGTTGACATTACCCGTCCCCAATCATGAGCCGTGGTGGTCGAGGTGGTATAGGCGTCGGTTCCCAGTACCGGGGTCGACGGATCGAGTCCCACTTTTTCTCAACATTTTTCGATTGACCCGCTCACTGCGGCTCCATCCCTGCCGCGTCTAGAGCCCGGCTGACGCCGCATCTACCATGAGCCGTGGTGGCTGAGATCGCTAAGGCGTCGGACTTGAACAGTAAGGTCCAGGGATCGAATCCCAACATTTCAATACATTTTACGACTGCCTCCCTCATCCCAATGCGACTCAAACCCGTCGTCCGACACTCGGCAGACGTGCAGTCGTGATAGCGTAGTGGTCTGGATCATTTGTCGTCCACTATGCTTGGGTGTCTAAAAAGCAGTCCGCTTCGGCGGATTGGCCTCGGCACTGGTTCGATCCCCGGTCGTTCCAGCCACTCGCAATTGGTCGCGAGTGGGTCCATTCTGATTCGTCGGTTTGGAGTTGATAAGTCCTTTGAAGCTGGCCCTTCACACTGCATGTTCGGTAGAGAGCGCCGGACAGCGGGGGTACCACTGTGGGTACCACTGACCACCCCGCGAAAACCAAAGGCTCTCAACCCCCGCCCTTCACCCGGCCCACATCAGATGAGAACCCCTGGGGTCGCCGCCTGGAATGCACCGGTTCCCCCGATCCACCGAAGTTGCAGGCGGTCCTCCCTACTGTGTGGGGAGGTGGGAGAAGGGCCCCCATTTTTTCTTCTTTTTTTTCCCTCCAAGTTCTTTTGTTGGATGCGCTGCTGTACAGCGGTTTGCAGCGCATGGAGTCCGTGGAACCCGTGGGTACGTCAAGTACCGTCGGTACTTTCGAAGGTACCTGTAAAGTACCGCGGCACCGAAAATTTCGATAGTACCGGTAAAGTACCGCGGTACCATAGTTTTCGGTAGTACCGGTAAAGTACCGCGGTACCATAGTTTTCGGTAGTACCGGTAAAGTACCGCGGTACCATATTTTTCGGTAGTACCGGTAAAGTACTGCGGTACCGATTGTGGAGTACCGTGCCCATGCCTGCCCTTGGTAGATGGGTATAGACGCTCGCTGACACCGGACCCTGTTGCGGACAGACTAGGATGGCAACTTCAGGGTGCCTTGCGATGAAGGGAGGGGAGTGCCGCGGGCTTCGAGTCAGCGAGGGTCACTCGGGGACAACCAGAAACAGCATTTGGAAACCAACTTTATGCGAGCCGTCCGTGCAACGCCCCTGCCGAGGATGGGAGGAGACGCCGCCCTAAACTGAATGTTCGTGACCCCCGAGGGGCGTTGGGGGGCGCGGCGACGTGATGGGCCGGTACCCCTCCGGGTGGCCGGGGCGTACCAGGCCTGGAGGCGGCTCTGCAGGTACCGCGGCGGCCAGGCGGCACCAGTGGGGACCAGCCTATCGATTACCGAGGGCGTTCACCCTCGCGCGCGCCCCACCCGCCCCGCCGCCCCGCCGCCCCGCCCAGCGCCGTCCACGCTGGGGGTCGCTTGCTCGCAGGCACTTCCCTGTTGCCTCTTTCTTTTCCAGCCCGCCCCGCTCACTGTCGCAGCCGAGGAGGGGAGGGGAGGCGACGGACATAAGGCAGGACGAGGCGCCGCTGGCTTCCGGGTCAACACGGCGGAGGAGCAAAGGCGACTCCAGATGAGGGAGCGTAGGAGGGGCGGGTCACACCGCCACCGCGGGAGCGGGGCTTGAACCCGCGTCGCGAGCAGCGGCGTGCGGCAGCGCGGCCACGCGAGGCGGCATTGGCGTGCAGCCCCGTGCGCCGCCGGTCAGCGACCCCGCGGAAGTGGGGCACGCGGGGCGGTGGCGCGGGGCGGTGCGGTGGTACGCAAAGGGCGACTCGTTTTTGTGTTTGTCCGTCCGTCTGCCTGCTAGGCTCGCTGCTTTGCTCGCTGCTGGCCGGGGTTCTGGAACGCGGAAGTGCCCCCCGCAGACGCGGTCCTCGGGGGTGTTTGCCCCCACCGCCTCTCACCCCCCCAGGGACCGCTCCGCGCACCGCCGCCACGCCGTGGCCCCCGAAAAGCGCGCGCAGCGGAGTGCCTGAGCCCCTGCAGAGGGCCCCACGGGGCGGGGCGGGGCGGGGCGGGGCGGCCAGCCCCCGGAGGACTCCGCAGGGGGGGTGCAGCAGCCAGGACCGGCAGTTTACCGCCTGCTGCCGAAAGGGTGGGAAGCCACCCCCGCGGAGAGAAGCGCGCAGCGTGGCCGTGGGTCTGCAGCAGTGCGACCGGAGCGAGCAGGGCCTTGGTGGCGGCCAGCCCCGCGCTGGCGTGCGGCGCTGCATTACGGCGACCTCATCGGTGCCGCCCCCCCTCTCCTTTTCGACACCCCTCTCTTGATTGGGTGGGGTGAAGGAAGAATCCGACAGACCGTCTCTGTTCCTGTCGGTTTGAATCGCTGTCTTTGCCGTTTTCGGCTGTGCAGCCTGCCCCCCCCCCCCTGCGGCGCCTTGTTTTGACCGCCGCCATAACACGCAGTGACCCTCCCCCTCCAGGATTCGCGACTCGTCGAGTGCCTTTATTTTACAAGCCGTTAAGCGAAAGGGCAATGTGGTTAGAGCGGTGACTGGCGCGGCGTGGGCTGCACTTTGCCAGAGACGCGCGCTGGTTGCTGGTTCCGCGTGGCGCTAGTGACGTGGTCCGCGTCATGGAGTTGCTGTCCACGATCGCGCCGCGCCACAGGATTCTCTTCGCCAAGTCGACGGCGCACGGTGAGACACGCTGATGTTTTCTCTCTTTAGGATTCCTCTTTCAAACCCCGCAGCGGATCGTGAAAACCCACCTTATTTTCGGGGATGGACCGGGGCGCCTGGCGGGTATGCAGTCCCGCCGACAAGGCTGCATCCGGGACCGCCTGCCCGCCAGGCGCCGTGGCCGGCCCGGCCCGGCCCCCGGGACGTCCCTGTTTGTGGCCTCAACTGTCTCTGCACTAACTGCGCTGCAGAAGAACGCGGTTCTGTTGTCCAGCGCCGCGTCCAGCGAGCGGCCCGGGAGATAAGGACGCCGTCGTCGGCGTTCGGCGTGCCGCCCCGTCAGCGTGATGGATGGCCGCGCCTGGCACGCGCGCGCCGCCGCGGTCCTGCCGGCTTGACTCGGCGGTGGTTAAAAATGATTGATACTCGATGCGGCCCGGGGGTGAGGCCGGCTGATTGGAGTCAACGGCCGAACGTGCCGGGGCTCGGAGGCGGCGCGGGGCGTCCGGCCAGCCCTGGAGGCCCTGGAGGGAGCACCTGGGCCCCGTCGTCCACGTTCAGGCTGGATGGGGAAAATGTTGTTGATGCTCGGTTTATCTGCTCGCTTAACTACAGCGCGTATAATGTGTGGAGGTGCACCTTGAAGCTGCGCGACCTGCGCTCCGCAGCATGCCGGCCGGGGGCAGCGGGGGCAGCGGGGGCGTCCCCGCGGTCCTGACGGGCACGCCCGATACGGTCTGTGCTAATGGGTGCTGCGGAGTCGCATGCGCTGCAGGTGAGGCGAGGGGGTGGGGAAGCGAGGGCCCCAATTCATAAATATGCACCGCGTGATGCAAAAGTGTGCAGCGGTGGCGGGTTGCAAAAGTGCAGCAGGCTATGCAGCAGGCGTGGCGTGCCGCGCCGTGCCGCGGGCGCGCTGTCGAATAGACGAGTCTTTTCCTTCCCGACCCGCTCACCCCCCCCCCCTTCCTCCCGTCCCTGCTGAAATCTCCGAAACTCTGCAAACCTCCCTCCTCCTTCCAACTCCCTCTGCTTTTCGCCACTCGGTCAAGTTACATCATAGAGAGCTGCAGCGGCGCTGTGATCTGCAGCTATCAGGCTTCCTAGAGGGGGTCGACGGGGAGGAGGGGCTGGCGGCTGGTGCAGCCACTGCTATACACGCTTCCCTTCCCGGTTCAATGACTGCCTACTGGGGCTCCCCCACCGCTCCCCTACCCCCCGCGCAACGCATCCCGCCGCCCGTTTCAAGTTTGCAAGTTGAGGTGAGCGCCAGGAGGCGGCGGCGGCGGCGGCGTAGGCAGGTTGACGAATAGGGGCCGCCACACCCAGGACAACGAGCAGCGTTGTCCACTTGGAAGAGCTTCTGCTGCTTTCCATCTCTCTCTCTCTCTCTCTCTCTCTCTCTCTCTCTCTCTCCTCTCTCCTCTCTCTCTCTCTCTCTCTCTCTCTCTCTCTCTCTCTCTCTCCCCTTGTCGCCAGCAGGCCCCGCGCAATGCACAATGGAGAAAGCGAGGCTCCTCTTGATCGACGCCGCCTAACCTAACCTGGCGCAGTATCCGCGCGGCGAGACGGCCAGGTACGGCAGGGGCACTCGGGGTCGACGCCCGCCGGTCCGGCAGGCAGGCAGGCAGGCAGGCGGCGCACGGCGGGAAGGAGAAAGGGGTGCGGGACGTCGCGCCGTCCGTCCGTCGGCCCGAGATCTTCCTCGTCCTCCGCCACTTCCGGATCCTCCTCGTGCGGAGCCCGGTGGCGCTGTGGACCGAGGGGCTCGGTGTACGTGCGGGGTGGACGAAGGCAACCCCCTGGCAGCGCCAGGCAGCGCAGACCGTCGGGCAGAGACAGCCTGGTCACTGCCATTGCCTGGCCGCGCCGTGACGCAAACGCGCCGGCCGTAGCCTTCCCCGCGGCCCGCGCGGCGTGGTGGCGGGGTGGGGTGGCGGGGCGTGGAGGCGCTGCACCAGGAAGAGCGCAACTAGGGCAGGTGCCCGGCCAAAGACCTCGCGGCCCTCCCACCCCACCCTCCTGCCGGCACGCGGCCTGCCCGTCGTTGCCGCCGAGGCGCTGCAAGGCGTCATCGTCTCGATACATTTTGCATGGTATCGCGGTGCGGCCGAGCCCCCGCCGAGGCTGCCGCCGTCGAGGCCCCCGTCGTGACGGTTAAAGGGGTCAGCGGGGCCCGCGTCGCCATGGGGGATTTACTACAACGCACACACTGGGCGCCGCACTGCGCCCTCGGACTAGGGAGGACCACCGCCGGACCGCTGCATGCTAGCTGCTGCTAGCTGCTGCTCTGCTGCTGTGCGACCGCGTGCGCCGCCGTGCACTTGGTGTGCTGCTGCAGCCACTAGTTGCGTCACATAGTGCTTGGGGCTGGTCGAGACGAGGGCGTGGCGGGGCTAGGCGGAGCTTCCCGTTATAAAACCTCCGCACGCCAGCAGCAGCAGGCCGCCCCGCCCCGCCCCGCCCCACCCCGCCTCGCGAGGTGAGCGACCGCGCGGCGCCCTGGCCAAAAGGGAAGGCGAGTCGGCGTGCACCGGCTGCACTGCCTGCATTCGCGGTCGATGAGGAGAGAAAGGGAGCAGACTTTATTCTTGACCCACATGGTTTATCAAGGGACGCGAAGCTGGCGGCCTGGCATGGCGAGCTGCGTGTTTGCCTCTCTAATCTGCACGATAAGCGGCCGCGCTGCCAAGCCGAGCCGCCATCGGCCGCCAACGTTTTCATTAGGAAAATCAAGTTGACTTTTCCGTCGCCAGGGGCCGCGCTGTGCGTTGGAGCGAAGCGCGACGTGCTCGTCGTGCTGCCCGGGAGAGGACAGGACGGACTCCGTTGTGAGGACGTCGACGTTGTTGAGGGGCGCCCCCTTCCCCTGCTGGCTGCTTCCCGCGCGGGCCGGCGGGGCTCCGCCTGTGCCCCAAATTTTGGCGCTAAGCGGCCAGACGCGGTGGAGGCGCTGTTTATTTGCGTGTCGAGCTGCGCCCCGCCCCGCCCCGCCCCGCCCCGCTCCGCTTCGCTTGCTCCCTGCACGTGCGTCGGGCGACCCAGTCGCCGCGCCGCGCCACGCCGTCGTACAGTCTTCCGGGTCCTGTGACGAAACGAAGAGCGCGCTGGAATTGGCCCTGTCCAGCCCCCCAAGGACGTGTTGACGTGTTCGGCGGCAGAGATCGAGATTCGGGTTCGGGGCGGACCCGCCTCTGCTCGGCGCTGAGTTGGAGAAGTCCTTTGCCGCTGCCGGTGTGTGCATGCCAGCTTGAGAACCAGGACGTGCCGGGCCGCCCTCCAATGACGACGGCTTGATGCAGAGATCGCGAGGGTGCTCTTCTTACTCCGTCTGTTCTTCACAGTCACGATGGCCAGTCCCAGCCAGGCCAAGGGTTCAAATACCAGGAGGGGCGTTTCCCTTTTTGCCTGCACGCTCCGCACTCTCTGCTAGGTGCGCGCGTACACGAACCTTTTTTCCACCGCGAGACAAACTCCTACGTTGCACGGTGCATGCTCGTTTCCGGCAGAACGCCGGAATGGCCGCCTCGCCTCGTCAGCGGCTGCCGTGCTGGAGAGTGGCGCGAAGAAAGGAGAGGAAAGAGGACAGAGAGGTCCCCAACCCCCGGCCGGCCGGCCTGCCCGCGTGTTGCAGTCGTTAAAGTGCGCGGAGCTAGCAGTTAAAGCTGCGCGCCGCGCTGCCGTGGGCCTGTCTCTCTAGGCCGCTGCCTCTCTAAGCCGCTGCCTCTGTAGGCTGCTGCCTCTCCAGGCCTGCCATGTGATGAACGAAACGTCGCCCAGCGCCTGGCGCAGCCTGCGCTCACAGCGCGCACTTTGAGGGGCTTGGAGGCGCCTTTGAAGGCTCTGAGGCTTCGCAACAAGCGGTGCCGGCCGGCCGCCGTGCCGCACAGCTGTCCCGCGGTCGTCCCGCGGGCATGCATTGATCTGCCGTGGGCGTCGCGGTGCGGAGGGTGGACGCTTCGGCAGCCTGGAGGAGGGTGCTGCCGAGAATGCGCATCACGACCATGTGTCTGCACCAAAAAAATAAACGAGTTCTTGGAT
The DNA here is from genome assembly GCA_030522485.1 of Stenchaetothrips biformis. Lineage (NCBI taxonomy): Eukaryota > Metazoa > Arthropoda > Insecta > Thysanoptera > Thripidae > Stenchaetothrips > Stenchaetothrips biformis. Next base: position 20,617,965 of record CM060087.1, read on the forward strand.
GAAGAAAAAATTAACTTTTCTTTGTTTTTTCAAGAAAAAAGTTCTTTGGCCAAACTTTTTTTCTCGCAAACGACGGAAAAAAAAATTTCTTGAAAAAAAGAAAAATTAAAAACCCGTTTTTTTTTTTTTTTTTTTTGTTTGTTTTGTGTATTCATATTCGCATGTTAAATTATTTTGCAGAGAAATGCCCAATATTCGCACACATTTGATGTATAAAAACTGATACACTTTTTGTTCCTAGTCCACCGAAGCTTTACACCCTCCCGTCTCGCCACTTCCGGTCGCGACGTTGGAGCGCGGGATGAACGTCCTCTCTCCACCGCCCCGCCCCACCCCACCCCGCCCCGCCCCGCCATGCAGAGCGGCCAGCACGCCCACGCACCCAGCAGCGACCTACCTGAGGTTCACTCGACGTTCATTGTCACACTTTCACTGCCCAGTGCCGGGCCCCTCGGGCCCCTCCGCCCATGTCCCCTTCCCCGCCTCTCCAATTAAAAGGACCCGGCCGGCGCCTCGCGCGGCGCGGCGCGGCGTGGCGTGGCGTGGCGTGGCGTGGCGTGGCGTGGCGCTCGGTCGGTCGGTGGCCGCGCGACGGTCCTGGGCGCCTCTCCGCGGACACGCGCTTTTAATTTGGCGATTCATGCAGCTGACGGGTTGTTAGGGTCGGACAGCAGCCGACCCTACCGCCTTCGACCCACGCGTCGCGTCCCCGCGACGAAGGCATTATGAGGATCGTGCCTTACCCACTGTGCCCGACGCCGGCCGATCAGTTCACCCAGAATCAATCGGACTCTTTTTCGCTAATACGAAGCAATATTTCTTCGTAATACGAATCTTTTTTAGCTTTTTCATTCTAAGATACAAAGAAAAACCTTCGTAATACGAAGAAGACCACCTTCGTACTATGCTTGCGCCATTTCCTTTGTATTATGGGAAATTTCTTCGTAAGACAATTTAGAGTGTACAACACGCCGATTCGAGCGGCGGTGAAATTTTGTTCAAAACTGACGAGCAAACCTTAAAGCTAGCGCCTCGCCTCGCTCCCGCCGCTCGGGGCGTTTGGTGTTTCGCGTTTGCAGATGACTCCTTCCTCCTGCCGTTCGGAATGCCTTCGGATACCTTCGGATGCCTTCGGCCCGTCGGCCGGCGCTAGACACTCGGAGAGGCACTTTCTTTTCCGTTCACTTTTGTTCGCGGACCGAGGCAGTGCGGGGCGCGCGGGGCGGCGGCATGCTGGCCGGTCGTTCGCCCCCGTGTTGGAGGCTGTGTGGCGCCCCGCCCGCCCCCCGCCCCCCGCCCGCCCCGGGCCGCAGCTACCCCCCTCCCCACGGCCCCGCCTCTAGCGCCTCCGCGTACTACCTGGCTGCTGCCTGTTTAGAACCCGCCGCTAGGCGCGCTCCGAGTGCTTTGTAGCCAGCCCAGATCCGCACCGGTTCTTCTGCCAGTCCCGCCGGGCTTGCCAATCTTTCTTCGCGCCAGGCTGGCCCCATGGTGGGCGTGCCAGGGGCGGACTTGCGCGGCCCTCCGCGGCCTGTTCAGTGTTCAAGCTCTGCAGACTCATTTACCGACGCTCTGTCTCTCTCCACACTTCGAGCGGGGACCGTCCCGGATAAGGTGCGAGCGACGACAGAAAGGAGCGACCGGGAAAATGCAAAATCAGTCTGCGCTGGGCGAGGAGAGGAAGGCGCCCTGGACGGCCTGGACGGCGCCTCGACGGCCTGGGACGGCCTGGACGGGCCGGTCGCGGACGCGCCCTGGGGCAGCCGTGGACGCCGCCGCGCCGGGGCACAGCGCAGCCCCAGCTCGCTAATAATCCACTCTCGCTATCCTAAGTGACAAGTCCCTCTCCGCGTGCGCGCGAGGTGAGGCGGGGTCGGGGCGGGGCTGGGCTGGGCATTGCAAAGCACGCCGGCCACCTACCGGGTCGTCGACCCCGCCCTAGCGGAGGCCAAGTGTGGGACAGTCGCTCTGTTGCAGGCGCTTGCAGAGCGATTCGCGGTCGCCGACTCTCCGTCACTCTCTCTCTCTCTCTCATCTCTCTCTCTCTCTCTCTGGAACACGCCTGGGACTCGGGGCATTGATCTGATACGGGGACTCAGTGCACGCGCGGCTACATAACTCAAAATTACCAAGAAGTGGGCGCTGCGCCGTGTGTGTGGTGGTTGTGTATTGGTGAGTATGAGTGTGTGTGTGTGTGTGAGAGAGAGAGGAGACGAGAGAGAGAGAGAGGAGAGATGAGATGGGGTGAGTTGCGAACGCGACGAGCTGAGAGAGAGGTGAGAGAGAGGAGAGAGAGAGGAGAGCGGAGAAGAGAGAGAGAGAGAGGAGAAGAGGAGAATGTTGAAACGTGCGTGCTTCAATGTGTGTAAGTTTGCACACCGGCCGCCGTCGCCAGGGGCGCGCGTATGTGTCGGCCCTTCTGTTTTTGTCAATAAACTTTCCACCGCGGGAGCAGCCGGTCGGTCGCTAGGGTTCTAAGGCCGCGCGCCTAGCCCGCCCACCCGAGCCGTGGCCGGCTGGCTGGTGCGAGTGTCGCTGCCGCACCCGGCTGCGCCAATGCCGTGCACAGCGCGGCGGACGTTTGCCTAACCCAATCTCTTGTTCCTCTCTGTTGTTGCAGGTGCGTTATCCAAGTCCGACCGTCCGACCTCGCCAAGGCTGCGTGCGTGCGTGCGTGCGAGTGGGCCGGTAGGTGCGCGCGGCCGTGCCCGCAGCCACGCGCGCTGCCCCCCGCCAAGTCTAGCGCCTTACGGAAGCTAGGGTAGGCAACCGGCCGCGCGACCGAGTGTGGCGGGACGTGTTGGCCACACGCGCGCGCGTGGCGTGGCATGCCGTGGCATGGCGTGGCCTGGCGTGCCATGGCCTGGCGTGGCCGGGCGCGTCGCGTGACCCAGTTGCTGCACCGTGTTGCTGCGGACGATGCGTCAGTAGGGGACGCCCCCTCCCCCTCTCCATTCATTCCCATCTTTATTCTTCTTAGCTGTTTGCATGTGTGTGTGTGTGTGTGTGTGTGTGTGTGTGTTTTTGTGTTTGCGTGCGTGTTGTGATTTGCCAAGTGGGAGAAGGTGGACTCGGCGGAGGGAAGGGCGTCGCTTGATAAACGCCGTCGTCGCGGCGTGGCGTGGCGGCGAAAAGACTTGGCCGCGAGATTAGGATTGTAGGTCAGCGCTGTGATAAGACGGCCGCCGCGCCCCGGCGGACTCAAAGGGAGCCGGGAAGAAGAGAAAGAAGAAGGAGGAGGAGGAGAAGGGAAGAGAGGCGGGGTGGGGGCGGGCGGCGCACGAGGGGTTGATGAGGGCGTTGCCGTGGCGTTGCCCTTCCTCCTCTGCATCATCTACCCCCTTCCCCCTTTTACGCTTTATACTCGTCTACGTACTCGTCGCCGCCCCCATTTTTTTCGTCCCCGGCGTCGTCATCTTCTTTGTTTCGTCCTTCTGCTCCTCCGCCCACTCACCTTCTGCCCGTCCGCGGCCCCGCGCCGCCAGCGAGCGCTAGCGAGCCGCGTGCATTTAGCGTAACATTTATAACCTATCCATCAGTGGCGTCGTGGCTCTAGGCGGCGTTGCTTCGCCGAGTTGCTTCGCCGTGTGCCACGTCGTCCTCCCCATTGTCTGGCGGGGGCGGCAGCCCAGAGCCCAGGCGCTGCCACGGCACGCCTTCTCTCTCTTTTCTCTCTTCTCTCTCTCTCTTGCGCCCCTGCGCGACTCCCCTGCAGTGCGAGGGAGGACAGCGCGACGAATGCAGCCGTTCGGAAGCAGAGTGCAGGCGGCGGCACACTCGCTGATTTACTGCGAGATTTACGGATAGCTTGGGGCGCGGCGAGCGTCGTGCCGTGGCGCTATCGGTGGCAGGGCTGTCATGTCGGCGACCGGCTGGCCTATCGCGGCCAGAGTGTGCAAGGAGATGAACACAGTGGGGCTCTCGCGGGGCCACGGCGACGCGGCGACGCGGGGACGCACGGTGTGAGGCTCAAGGCGCGGCGCGGTCAGGGCCAGGCCCGGCAGGCCGTTGTTTGTTGTACGCCCGAAGGCGAAAGGCCTGCTGCCCGCCTGGCTGCCCGCCTGGCTGCCCGCCTGGCTGCATCGCCAGGGTTATTGGCCCGCTGGCTGGCTGGCGCGCTGGCGGTGCAGCCAGCCAGATCAAACACTCCGAGGCGGCCTTCTGGAAACGCGCTGCCCGCGACCTTCTTTCTGCGTGTTGTGATCCACGGCGACGCTCTCCGCCGCCATGCCCGTGCCCGTGCGGGTAGCGGCAGTCGGGTGGCGGCCGTGGAGTGTGGAGTCTGGCGTAGGCCTGTGCGATTAATCGATAAATTGACTATAATTGTCGATTATTAATTCAATTGTCAATGAATTTCGAAGACCCGATTCGATTAGTGTGAATCGAGACAGGTTCAATTAATTGACTCGCAATTTTTATTGGTTTCTCGCCGTAAGATCTAAATCATCTGTCCTACCTAAAGTAGACCGACCTATTTTTGACCAACCTTGATAAAAAAAATTAATGAATAAATTGAATAAAAATATTCTCATTTTTCACCAACCTAAACTGGGGGCGGGTCATTGTGGAGTAAAAAAAATGCAACGCCAAAAAGATTGAATAACATCCTTCCCCTGGGAGTCCCCAGAGGCTTCGATGAAGGGGAAACTGCCCCCTGCTGGGCCATTCGACAGATAAATGGATATCGTATTGGGTGGCCCACCCGATGTGCGCCCGGATTCTGTGGTACAGTGGTGAGAGTCTAGATTCAGAGGCCCTACCTCCGGGCGAAACAGTGCCATGCCCTTTTAGGGGTGGGCATCCGTATTCGAACCCGCAACCCCGAGTGCCGAGTCTAGTCAACTCATGTACCCTGACCGCTCAGCCACCGAAACCAGTTTGTCGGCGCTGATGTTAAAAGCTCCTATTGAGGTGTGCTTGCCAAGAAATCTGGTCCCGAAAAAATTGCGATTTTTGCGGTTCCGAACCCGGGACTTCTTACTTCCTAGCTGAAGCTCTTAACCACTGAGCCACCTTTTTTTTTTTTATCATTTACCAGGATGCCATATCTCTAGTCGTGCCAGCGGTCATCTTGAAACTCTTCTTGAGGTGCTTGCCGAGAAACCTGGTCCCGAAAAAATTGTAAATTTGGCGGTCCCGAACCCGGGACCTCTCACTTCCCACCTGAAGCTCTTAACCACTGAGCCACCGGCGCGCGGCCGCTGCTCTTCCCTGCAGCAGACTAGACTTCCCCTGGGCACGCTGACGCCCACGCTCACGCCCACGCCCACGCTCACGCCCGGGGTCGTCACATCCCTGCTTCACCTGAGTCACCCCTTCACCGTGATAGCCCCACCCGGCAGCGTGCGTCGGCACTAGGTCAGTGGGCAATATGCCGTTATGCCGCCCTTCCCCCTCCAACGGCGGCGCTGTGGCGGGGCGCGGCGGGGCGCGGCGGGGTGGGGTGGGGTCACGCCGGGACGGGCGGGGCGGGGTGCGGTGGGGCGGCGAGCGGTGAAAGGGGAGGGGAGGGGCTCGCCCGGCCGTACGCCGACAGTGTCTCGTTGGCCACGCGCGGGTGCAGTCGTGTAGTCGACACGCGGCGCAGAGCGAGGCGAGCGCATTGTGCACACATACACACACTCACACTCGCGGACGCACGTGCACGCACGCCGACCCGCGTGGTTCGAGCACCGCCCGACCCTGGCGCCACCGTCGCGCGCGCCGCGTGCGCAGAGAACCGGCGCCTAAGTCTTCAAGAGTTGTTGTGTGCGACTGGCAGCAAGGCTGGAAGCTGGAAAGTGAATCGTGGTGATGAGTGCAGTGATCGCCCCCCGGCCCCCCCGTGGCGCCGGCCCCCTGGATTACAGTGGAAACGCAAGACAAGCCTCCGCCGAGTGACGCGCTGCAAGCGCGTGCAGCGCGTGCATCGGCACGCGCACTGCCGCCTCTCCGGCCCACTGTGCCGCCCCAAAGGATTAACCCCGGCAGAGCATGATAAAAGGTCGGTCAACTCGCCTCGCTGGGGCACCCTGGGGCCTCGGCGTGCCCCGCCTGTCGTCTGCTGCTCTGGGACAGTCAACAGTGTGTCACCTGTCTGCCAATTCTTCGTCTGTCACCTGTCTTTTGCATGTCTTCCACCTCCTGGCTGTTGCCTATCTGTCGCCTGTCTTGCCTGTCTGTCGCTTCGTGTTGCCATGCCTGCCGCTGCGTCTGTTGCCCCGCAGCAGCCAGCCTGCGGGCCTTCTGCCATGCACGCGGCCGTTCATTCATTCATTCAGCCATTGGCTCAAGTAGGATGGGCTGCGTGGTGCCGCGGACGGCGGCGGCTGGATCAGCGGATCGCCGCTCGGCTCGGCTCGGCCCGCGCGGGACGCAGCCGCCAGGCAGCCGCCAACGAAAGGAAAAACATTTTACTTTCACCGGAGCGCGCGCGCGCGGCGGCCTGGAAAAGCATTTTCATCTCTCTCGGCTCCCTGGACGACGACGTCCCCGGGGCCACGGTGACCAGCCCGTCGGTGGTGGTGGTGGGTGCACGATGCGCCGCGCCGTGTGAATGACTCCTGCGGCGACCCTGAGGGCCCCGGGCCGTTGCGAGTGTCAGCGTGCCAGCTGGGCTGACTCCACTCGGCACGTGCTGACTTGCAGCTGACACCGCCGCCGCGCTGCCGATCCAACGTGCGTGGCGTGCGCTGTGTCCGTCTGTCTGTCCGCGCGCCGTCACTGACCTTACTTACCGGCGGCGTGGCGCGGTGGGTAGCGTCGCTGCCGCCGCGACCCCGCGGGCCGCGGTTCAAAACCCTGTGGGCGGGGCGGGCCGTTGGCCATTGCCGATGGCGCAGCGCATGCGCGCCGGTCCAGTTCGTCCATACACCGACTGCACCGGACACTGCACCTGTTGGGCGGCCCGCTAAATGAGCAGCATACTCCTGGCTGGGAGCGAGTGGAGAGGCACCCTTTCTGTACGAAACAAATTACGTCTTGTTTTGGGCGCGTAGCGTTAGCGCTGGTGGAGCTCGCTTCAGTTTACAGCTGGATGTTGAACCTCGTCCCGTTAACGGACGTGACTAGCCGCGCGGCCAGCACTGCGGACAGCAACGCGGACGTGGAGGCGGCCACTGCAGCTACCGGCTTGGCGCGCCTTTTGAGGCGCCCCTCGTAAACGATGCACCGCGCGGCGGTGCGGCGGCGCGGCCGGCGAAGGCACCGAACCGTTGCCTTCTGACCTTGCATTGATGCACTTGCAGCTGACGGTGCATGTCTTTTGTAATGAGCAAATGCAGCCGGGGCCGTGAACTGCATGGCGCCCATGGTGGCGTGCAATGACCGAGCCGCCGCCGCCGCTAGGGCTGGGGGGCCTTCATGGAGCGCGGCGGCGAGGCCACACCGCCAACCTTTCAATCCGACAGTCATCGCAGGCATTGGCTTCGTTCGACAGAGTCACCGATACTCTCTCACTCTCTCTCACCACACGCACACACCTACACACCGCCACACACACACGCGCGCGACTGCCTGTGTACGCGTGCTCTCATACAGTTCAAACGCGAGCACATCGGAGAGCGACCTCACCTGCCTTGAATATGTAAATATGTAACGCCGCGGGGTTACTGACTCGCACGTCGGTGTAAACACAGGAAAAAAATAACAAATCGGTGGTTATTTTAAGTCTGCGCAAAAGAGAAGGGAGAAAGGGGGGGAGGGGGAGGGGCGGCTGGTTGGCATTGGCAGTGCGGGTGCGCGATGCTACATCAATCTGCCCATCCCGGCCGGCGCGGTGCACTACGCTTCTAACGCGTCACAAGGCGCGAGGCGCGGGCCGGGGTCAACGACACGGCCACTGTACTAACGTAACGCAGTGTACTGTACCGCTCGGAATGACTGCCCGGCCCGCTCCGCCCGGCCCGCTCCCGCCTCGCCCCGAGCCAGCGTCGCCTTGTTCCCGACCGTTCCCGACCGGAGAAAACGGCGCCAAAAAAATGCCAAAACCGCGGCGGCGGCGAGCTCTCGCTGCGTGCTGTTGTGATCCGGGGGAAGGCGCCGCACGTGGATGGTGACATCCGAGTAATCGTTTCGTCTCCTCGCTCTGTCTGCCTCATGACGCGCGAGGGAGACAGAGCGGGTAATGAGGCGGTCGAGCGAATTAGAAGTGCCGCGCGGCACCGGAATCGTACGGGGTCCGCGGACAGGTGGCACTGTGGCTGCTGGACGGAAGGGCAGCGGGCGGCAGCGCAGCACGGCGAGCGGCGGCCGGCGGCAGGCAGCGCTGAGGCGGCGGCCGAGGCGAGGGTCTTCGACCCCTTGCAGCACTGTACCGCACGCCGCACCGCACCGCGCCGCGCCGTGGGGCCGCGGGGCCTCGCGCATTACCTAACAAGTTCACTGCGGCCCGGGCTGTCCTGGCCTCCGACAACGCGGGGAGGGGGGGCTGGACAGGAACGGGTACCGGTGCAGGGACTTGACGGGATGGTGTGGAGTGCGCGGCCACGTTGCGCAACCCCGGGCCCCTTCCCCTTTCGCCTTTCCGCGAAATAGGACTCGGCGGGCCGCGGGCCGCGCGGGGAGTTCGTTGGCCGCAGTATTTCCTCCAGCAAGCCGCGCTTACGTAACGCCCCTCGCCTTGGAGGCACGCCGACGACGCCGGACGACGGCCGACGACGCCGAGGCGCGGACTATTTTTGCCATCCAGCATCCACGGGCAGCGCAGGGCAGCGCCGAGGCGGCATCAAACTCGAATCAAAACTTGCTGCCGTTCCAGAAGCGGGGGCATGTGTCATTGGGGGGCAAATGCGTGACGTGTGCTCGGTGTGCCCCTACCGCGACCACATGGGCCATATCCCTCTCGAGTGGTTGTTGGCAATTTTTGTTATCGTGAGCTCGGGTTCTTGGTCTCTCCTTTGACGGCGTTTGTCGCTTTTTTTTTTCGTGCGTTTTGTATGTGTGCGTGTTGTTGTTTTTATGGCGGGATCGGGGCGGGCCGGTCAGCCTGACTCGAAAGTTTCCCTGGGGAAGAGAGGGGGAAGCAGCATGCAGGACCCGGGTCGGTTTCGGCAGTGAACTTCAGCACACCAAGGCAGAGGGCAGGAGGCGCGGCAGGCCCGGCGGGGAGGAAGGGGAAGGGGGTCCCTTGCGGCTTCGGGTTGGCCACTTTCTCCTTCCTTCTCCTCGCCGTCCTCCACGCCGTCCTCCTCGTCGGCGTCCTCATCGGCGTCCTCGGCCCGCCTCTGACGCCAGTCGTTTCCGCCTTGTTAATTTCGGACGGGCGGCGGCCGCTGGCGGACGCCGTGCCTGCGGACGCCGTGCTTGGCCCGGAGTGTGCGCCGCGGCGCGCCAAGTCCCTCCTAATCTGGACACCGCGAGCCACGATAACCTTGGAAAGCGGAGTCGGCGCGGAGCGAGCGGAGGGCAGGGTTGGGGCGTGTTGTGACGGGGTGCGGACTGCCGGTCAATATTTGGTCAATGGACATGACATGTCAAGGCGAGAGTCGAAGTCAAGAGGAGTGTCTCTTGCGAGAGTGCGCTGCGGTATGTATCTCCATCCCGCTCTCGCTGCAGTCCGCTGCCCTTGCATGGCCGTCTGCTTGCTCGCGCCCTCTGTCTCTCTCTGTTGTCTAGCAGCACCAGGCCGCGCACCAGGCTCGATCGAGCTGGCCTGGTGCCTGCCTGGTCCGTTCACTCGTTCCATTATTTGGCGCTGCATCGCTCCTTCTGGGCGGCTGCCCTGCTCGGCCGTCCGGTCGGGTGTCTGGTTCCGCTTCTTCCCCATCTGCCGACGCTGCGCTGGTGCGGCGCGTAAACAAAGCGGAGCGGAGCGCTAAGGTTGCCGGGAGAAAGTTTGGCAGACGCCATCCCGAAAATGTATCAGCCGGCCGCTCCAGCAGCAGCGATCTGGACGCGCTGCCGAGGACTGGATGACATCCAGCGGCGTGTGCAGGGAGAGGGTCAGGGAGGCCATGGAACTCCCCTTGCCACTGGAGAGCCGCCCAGAAGGTGGGCCAGACACAACCAGCCTGGATGTTGCCATAATGCGTCGACCTGGGGATCGACTTCAATATCGCGGGAAAGTATCGGTTTTGAATTCCAGTTGATTGAGTAAATGCTACAAGTTATGTTAAACTTGGGCCCTGCGGAGAAAAGGGAGGGGGTAGGTCTCTTGGCCGTTGTCGTCCGCGGGGTTATTGGACGTCTCGACTTCCGCCAGACAGAGACAGAGCGAGGTCCTGAACGAGGCAGTTGAGGAAGAGGAGGGCGGAGTGGGGGCGGGAGCGAAAGGTCCGGCCGCCTAGCCTGGCGCGGCGACGGCGGGGCGCGGCGCCTTGGCCTGCGCCGCTACAGCTGCTTTTGCTTTGGCTGCTTCGCGTCCCTCTCCGTTTCTTTCGGCCGAAGAAAGTGATGTTGGGATGGCTTGAGCGTGGGCAGGCAGCAGCGCCAGCAGCGCCAGCAGCGCCAGCAGCGCCAGCAGCGCCACAGCGCCAGCAGCGGACCGGCCGGATATGTCGTTTTAGGTCGGGCTCGTCTTTCAAGATGTCTGTGTGTGCATGTGTTTAGGACGTTTCGAGGTCAGGGACTCTCAATCCGAGGCCATATACTCACACCTTCCGTGAACGCGGTGAGGTTCGTGTGACGGGTGACGTCACCGCCGTGCGTCAACGACGCGTCGCGCGCCCGCCTGTGACGAATGAATCTGTCTGTGCGCCGATCCGCCCTCGGATTTCCCCCCCCCTTTCCCCTCTCCCCCGAACGTGAGCGTTAATGTCCAAGTTGCATTCCTGTTTGCCGGCTGCCGTCGCGGGTGTCCTGCTCCTCGTCCTGCTCCTCGAACCCGCCCCGCGCCCTCCGCCTCGTCTTCGCTTTCTCCCTGCCGACGCGTCGCTGCCCGGCCAGGATCGGAAAAAAGGGAAATATCGGCCAGACGCAATCTATTGTCTCGCGGGACATGCAAATGGCGGCTCGCCTCGCCGCATGTGGGTCAGCCCTCCTTAATGAGCGCGTTATTTGGCAGGCAGCGGAGGCGGTGCATTTACCGAGTATCGGCGGCGCGCGTGGAGTGGCGGGACGAGGAGGCCTTGACCGGCTGCCGAACCACCGCCTGCCTGTGGGACCAACCCAAAACAGAAATCGGGGCATTGTCTAAGAGCGGGGTTTTGAACCCACGACCCGCATCGCGCCGCTTCGCTGCTGTTTTAAATGACCGGCGCGTTATCGGCCGCGACCCGCCCCAGTTTCCGCTCTAGACGGAAGTGTCCCTGATGGGCCGGCCGGCGGGCTAAGGACGGGGTGGTGGCTGCCGCGAGGGCTGCCGCCGCCGTGGTGGCGCGACGGCGTTCAGAATCAGGTCAGCGTACACGCCGGTGAGGAAGAAAGGCGTCATTATGCCGCTTCGCACGCCGCGGCGGCGACACGTCTTACTCAATGCATACAGTGCCCCGTCAACAAGGCCGCACCGCCGTGCCCGCGGCCGAAGGACGCCAAAAACATCAGGCAATTAAGTCGGCCAGCCTGCGCCAAGACAGCCGGCCGGCGCCGTTGGGGGCAGTGGCAGTGCGGCGGTCACGGTGGAGGGGAGGGCGGGGTGCGCCTTGCCCACACAGGGTGGCCCGCATGTCAGGGAAGTCAGGGAAAAGTCAGGGAAAAAAATAGTATGTCAGGGAGTTGTCAGGGAAAATGGCTAGCTGTCAGGGAAAAAAATCGTCGGAGACAGATTTTGCAGTGTGGACTGTAAACGTATCTAATAGCTGACTAGCTGACTCGGCACCGTCGGAATAATACTTTTCGTCAATGTAGGACGTGGTCCTCTGGCTCGCTTCGCTCGCGTCAGGCGATTCTTTAAGAAACATTTATAATTTTTTACTTTTTAATACGTAATATCTTATGCGCGGCTCTCGATTGGTCAGGAAAAATTGGTTTCAGGTCAGGGAAAAGTCAGGGAATCGTCAGGGAATTTTGTTTTCCAAAGTTTGCGGCCACCCTGCCATAGCACCTCGGCGCCGAGCGGGCCGGCCTGCCTCCGGGCGGTCCCCGCAGGGTCCCCAGGGTCCCCGTCGGGTCGGCCCTCCACGCCCCGCACTCGGATGCCACTTCGCACTGTCTCGCGTAGGGCGAACGTCGCGCGGCCCTCCTGGCCTTTATCTACGACGGCGCCGACGACGTGCCCACGCGGCCCCGAAACCATGCCGATGTGGCGGCCAGCGAAACGAGTCCCACTGATAAGCGAGGCGAAGAACGGTACCCCCGCGGCCCTGCGCCCTGCTCGGCCCGGCCGGCCAGGCCCCGCCCTGTCGCGGAAGTGCGGGGCCGCGGGGCCGCAGGGCCGCGGGGCCGCAGGGCCGGCCCACTGGCAGGGCGCCGCCGGCGACACTCTGAGAAATACCGCGAGCTTGAACCGTGGAGGAGTAGCGGGCGGCGTTGCGTGTGGCGGTCGTCGGCGGATGGAGTGCACAGCAGCCAACGCGGCGCGGATAAGCCAGACTCCACGCGGCCTCGGGAAGCTAACCCTTTCCTCGTATTTTTAAACGGCCGTCTTGGGGACCATGAGGTTTTAGGGCTCGACCCGTCCGGCCCGTCCGTCCGTCGGGCCCAACGCGACAATGAATGACGGAACGCCCGATGCACGGCGAGGAGGGGGAGGTGGGGAGGAAAGCGGAGACGGCTAGGGGGGGGGGGGGCAGGGGCAGATCGAACAGTGTGCGGAGTAGAGGGGGAACGTGTGCGAGCGGGAGCGACAACAGGCAAATGAGAAGAAGAGAGAAAGAGAGAGGGACGGAGGGAGGGGGAGGGGCGCGCAGCAGGAGTAACCGGCCCGCGCCGCGCCGGCCGCCGGGGTGACTGACACCACATGTAGGTCACATCTGCGATGTGAAAATAAACTCGCATTTGCATCACTCGCTGGGCTGTGCTGGCGGTGCTGGCCTGCTACCGCGCCGCGGCCCCCGCCACAGCTATGGTGCCGCTGTTGTCGGGGTGGACGTTCTTGCTGGCGGCGCGGTGTCGCCGTGCCGCGCGCGCAGCACCAGCAGCGCCGGGCTCGTCGTCAACATGGTCACGGCCGCGAGTACCGCCCCGCTGCGGGCCTCGCTGGTCCGCGTTCCTCCTTCTCCGCGCGTGAATTCCTCGTGGCCGTTGCTCTGGCGGACGGAGCGGCGAGGCGGCGGCGCACTGAAAATAAATGGCATAAGGAGGAAGGCGAGCGGCGCGCAGCGCGCAGGCAGTGAAAGTGGGCGCTGGCCGTCCCGCCGAAAGCCCTCCGCCTCCTCCTTCTCCCCCCCCCCCCCCGCCCGCCACGCACTCGTCCAGACGGGCGTACGGTTCTTCGCAGCGACCGCACTGAAGGTTGCCGCCAACAAAAGTGAAATGAAGACGGCCGGCCGGCCGGGCTGCAGGGCGGCGGAGGAGGAAGGAGTCAGGAGGTGAGCGTCTCGCAACAAAAGGAAGACGAGACGCGCCGCACATGAAAGCCGTCGTGACCAAAGCCGTATCGCCGCACTAGATTTGCGCGGCCGGCGGGCGAGGCGGGGCGGCGAGCGTGGGCCCCATGCAGGCCCCAGTGGGGCCCCTATCCATGCTCTTGCACTTGGAGGGTCGCCGCGGTCGCCGCCTGGCTGCCTCGCCCCGCCTCGCCCCGCCTCGCCCCGCCTCGCCTCGCCGCGCGGCGCTACGGCCGACCGGCCGGCCAGCGGCAGAGCCTTGAGCGCCACCTAGCGGCGCGGCCCTGAAGCGCGGCCGACGCAGCGCTGCGTGCACGCAGGGGCGCCAGGGGCGTGTCCTTCCCTCTGCCTTGCTCTGCCTCCCAGCGGGGGGGTTCACCGCGACAATGGGGCCCCTGTGGGGCGCGGGGAGCAGCTGTGTCGAAGTGTTGATGTTGTCCTCAAGACGGCCAGGGCCAGGACCACCTTCCGACCTTTGCGATTCCGTTCTGTTGCGAACCACTGTCGCCACGAAGAAGACGCTGTGCGTACTGCATCGCCCTGGCCCAGCTCCCAGGCCTCGTCTTAACGAACGGCCCGCCGTCGACGTGGTCCGGCACCTGGGGAGGCTCGGACAGGCCACCGCGACGCCTACGCCACTGTCCGGCTGTCCGGCCAACCTTCCGACCCACTTGGGGGCCGCGACGCGTCGCGACGCACAGGGGCCGTCAGCCCTGCACCCCCATCTATTCCTGGCCAGGCTAGTCCAAGCTAGAGCTGAAGCTAGAACTAGAACCGCGGCTGCAGCCTGCGCGCCACCCCCACCCCGCGGTGCATCTCGACAGCCAATCCGCGCCGAGCCGCGGGGGTCCACCGGCCAATCAGGGGGGGCCATTGTCTCAGCGGCGAGCTGGTCAGGGTGACTCGCTTCGGCGACGCGTACCCCTTGTTTTTATGAAAACGAGCAAATCCCTCGGTCGCGTCTTGCGTCACCGCGGCCCGTAGGGGTCGTGACTCCCTCTAGAGGCCGCGGGGAGCGCCGCCCCGCCGGACGGAAAGAATGCCGCCATTAATTGCACCGGGGCCTATTTCCACGTCACTGGCTGGGCCTGGTGGGGGCGCCGCAGCGTTTGGCTCGCCTCGCCGCCGCCACAGGAAGAGAGGAACGAATTTCATTCAGGGAGAATCTTCCTCACTCTCCGACAGGTTGGGAAACTGCGCGAGCTGGACGAGTCGAGCGCGTCTGGCCGGGTCGGGCAGCCGAGTGGAGCCGAGTCGAGTCGACGCGAGCCGAGCCGAGCCGGGCCGCGGCTCGCGGATTGCCTGGCTGTGGCCATGGCAGCCATGGCAGCAGCGCCCGGCCCGCTCGGGGCCCGCTCGGGGGGAATGAACTGCACCGCAACTAGGACACGGCGCTGCGCGGCGCTGCGGCGCGTCACGGTACGGCGCTGCCGCCGCCGCCGCTGCCGCCGCCGCTGCTGCACGGTGCGACGCGACGCGATGCGGTGGCCTAGCGGAGGCATGGCGGAGGCGTCACACTGCGTTGGGAAACATTTTAGGAGGGCGCCCCGTTTAGCGGGCCCTTGGTAAGCTCCTGGCAACCCTTTCCCCTCCGTCCCTCAAGCCGCTCGCCTTGCCAAACCCTTCGGCCCTTCGGCCCTTCGGCCCCTTGGCAGCCCCGCCTTGGCAAACCCCCAGCGGACGGCCCCGAACCCTCCGGCCCTCGGCCCTTGGGCTCGGCGGGCGTCACGCGACGGAAGCGCCATGGAGGCACGCAGCACGCCCGGCGCCCGCTCGCCGTGCACGTGCTGCGCACGTGGCTCCAAGCCGCGCGCCGCGTTGCGTCGCGTTGCGCAAACTTTGACCGCCAGCACCGCAGCGCGGCACGGCCGTGATCAGCTCCAGTTCCCTCGAGGACACGTCGCAGTGACCCCCGCCGCCCACTGAGCGGCTCTTCGTCGCTCTGTCGCTCTCATAGTCGTGGGGTGCGAGGAAGACAGAACGGATGGCTTGGCTCCGCGGCACCTTGCTCTGCCCTCGCTTCGGCCCTCCGCTCGATGAGGGCTCGATGAGTCCGCGTCGTCCCCTCCGCCCCTCATCGGATATCGAAGCGGGACCCGGTCAGGATGCACCCCTGGCGCCGTCCCCACGGCGGCGAATGCACACAGAGAGAGAGAGAGAGAGAGAGAGAGAGAGAGAGAGAGAGAGATGAGAGAGAGAGAGAGAGAGAGAGAGAGAGAGAGAGGAGAGCGAGCAGGGCTCTTGCGGACGCGGCGTGCACCCCTTCCCTCCGCCGTGCCCTGCCTCGGCCCGCCCGACCCCACCCCACCCAGATAGCGGTCGGCGCCCCCGGCCCGTGACCCACTTGCAAGGCGGCGACAACAGGCACCAACCCCCGCGCCGCCAGCGTCATCGCCGTGCACAAACAACCTCCTGGTTCCGCCATCCATGCTGGCGACGTCGTCGTCGTCGTCATCGGAGCGGAACTCGCTTAAATTTTCCTCCAAAGCGGCAGGAATTTTGTTTTGGGCCCGACGGAGCGTTTGCTGCCGCCGGACGCACGGAGCTCACGCAGCGCGCAGCGCACGGCCATTGGCGCGGCCCGAAATAGCGTTGCCATTGCCGCTTTGGCGCTGGAATGCGGGCGGCAGGAGCGCCATGGCGGAGGAGTGGAATTCGGCGACGGAAATAAAAGCCGATGCACTCGTCATGCGGTACTCGAAAAATCAATGTACGCGAGGAAAAAAATTAAAATCAGAAAAAATCGAAGTAAATCAAAAATCAAATGTAAAAAAATCATTTTAAAAAGAGAAAAGTGTTCCTATTTCTTTGGTTGACAATGTGTTTTTATGTCATTTCGTCTTTATGACCAATTATTGGGTTTAAGAGTACGTCAAAAGCTCACATCCTTTCTTGTATCACACTTCTGACTTAAAAAACCCCTGTAAGATAGGAAATTGTACTCAGAAAAGATGAGAAAATCAATTAAATAAAATAAAAAATTTAAAAAAAAAAAATCAAAAAAATCATTGTACACTTCAGTGATCCCCCCCTCGGGTGTTCGGGGTGGTCCGGCGGGGTGTGTCCGATGTTCCCCGAAGTCCTTCGCCCTCCGCGCACGAGACCGGCCCACTGTGCTGCTGCGGACCGGCAGGGCGGCAGGGGCGGCAGGCCGGCCCGTCGAGCAGCGGCGCACGCGGGTGGCCTACCCGCCATCACACGGCGCTAGGCGAGCTGAGCAGCCTGAGCGCTGAGCCGGGCGGCCTAGGGACGGACGGGGGGGGGGGGCTGACGTCACGGCACGCCTCCATGAAGCACGAGGCCTCCTGCAGGGTAGGGGGCGTGTGTGACGGTCAGGCACGCGATGAACTCGGCGGTGTGGTCGGTACTTGTCAGAGGTACTGAGCATTCGGAGTTTGAAGTACTCGCTGTCGGAGGTACTTGTTTTCGAGGTACTCGGTGTCGAGCGTGCGCGAGTGTGTTACGCACGATGCTAAAACACAGGCGACGGAAGGGGAGGGGTGGGGAGGAGGACTGGTTGGTTATAGGAACTGGTGGATCCGAAGGGGAGGGGCGGAGCAGAGTGGGGGGGACTGCGAGAGAGATAGATAGATAGAGAAAGAGTGAGAGCGCTGTTGTATAAGGCACAAGTCAACGAACCGGCGACCCAGTTTCGCACGCTGCCACCGCGGTGGTGGGGGCGGGCAGGCGCTAGTGGTGGGCACCAGCTGTGAGGACGGGTGGGAGGGGGGGGAGGCGGAGCAGGAAGGGCGGGCAGGGGAAGGACTACGACAAGCCCTAGTGGGCCACCACAGCTGCCTGGCTGGCCAGTCGGTGATCTTTGTGACCTAGGCCTTACGACGCTCCACTGTACGACTGACTGTGCAAACGTCGCCGGTAAAAACGACGTGTGTTCGTTTGTGTTCGTGCGCGCGCGTGTGTATGTGTGTGTGCCGCGTAGAGCCTGCTGGTTGCCACATCCCGCCGCCGCCACACATCGCCGCACCAGCACGGCGCCACAGGGGCAAGGTCCCCCGAGGGTGACCCAGGCTGCACCCCAGGGCCCTGCGGCTAGCTAGGCGCTGGATACGGCCGCCCCATACTGGCTCCGAGCGCGAGCCTTCGCCCATTCGGCTCGTCGGCCCGAATCCCGGCCCCTCTCCGTCCCTGGGCGCTCGTGGCCACGACTTTGACGGCCCGGACGGCCTGCTCGCGAGCTGGGCGTGAACGAGTCTCACTTCTCGCTGCGCGCATTATTGTGAGTGTCGTTGAACCCACGGCCATCTGCGGCGAATCGGAGCGCGGTTCGCTGGGTGCGGTGTCCATGGTCTCCAGCAGGCAGCGCGGCCCTCGACGAGGCCCTTGGCGCGGCCCACGGCCAGCCGCCAGGCGCCGCCAGGCCGGCAATCGGGTTGCGAAAGAGGCGGAATCACAGACGAAAGTGAGAATGTGAGATGGAGCCGCCGGGAGGGTGCGGCGGGGGGGCGGGGCGGCGGGGCGGTGCGGTACAGTGCTGGCTGGCGGCAAGGCGCGTCATCGCGGCTGCCCCTGAAAGACCACACCGAGTCAAAGATGCGCCCGTGAAAGGCGCGCACAGCCGCGGGCGGTTTTGGACGCCGCCACCACCAGATCGGGTAGTATGAGAAATGCATGCCGGGCCAGTGCGGTGGAACTAGGTGCGCAGCCCGCGCAGCCCGATCCGCGCGCTGGCCGCGTGTTTGCTGCGTGACTTCCTCGCGGGCCCAGCGGCCCTCCCCTTCTCGTGGCTCGGCGGCGGTCCCCCGCGCCGCGACCTACTTCTCTCCAGGTGGGCCCCGCCTCACCCCGCGGGGCCCTGGTGGGTCAGCGACCGTCAGAAAGGGAAATGACGCCCCACCGCGGCCCCGCGCCAAGCCGCCATGCCGCGCCACTTCGCGCTTAGCGAAGCGAGACTAGCCGCCGATGAGTCGAGCTGGCCTGGCCGCCGAGCCCGGCCGAGACACGCGGCCGAGCCGAGCCGAGCAAAGCCAGTCCGCGCGGCTACAGCCGGGCGCCAGGACCATCCTTCGGCCTCTTCGTGCGCGTGACGGTCACGGGTTCAAATCCCGGTGCGCAGCTATTTCGAATGAACGATGGTGATTGGCGCGAGCCGCACGGGCACACGCGCTCAAGGCTTCCAGCGGCGGCGAGCCTGGCGGGACGGTGCGAGGTTCGCCTCCCGGCGCCGCGGCCGAGCGCGAAAGCGAGAGGAACTCGCAGAGGAAGGAACGCCCCCTCGGCCTCACCAGCTTCGTGCCCAGCAGGCAGCACGCCAGCGCGGCGCCTGACGTCACGCCAGCCGCGAGCGTTCAACCCGACGCCCAGGTCCGCCTCCATGGTGCCCATGCAGTTTCATACCGAATACG
Source organism: Stenchaetothrips biformis (assembly GCA_030522485.1). Lineage (NCBI taxonomy): Eukaryota > Metazoa > Arthropoda > Insecta > Thysanoptera > Thripidae > Stenchaetothrips > Stenchaetothrips biformis. The sequence goes on from CM060087.1 coordinate 20,636,731, forward strand.
GAGTACTGTACTTTTGTCATTCGGCTTCTCGCGGCCCTACGGCACGCCTCATGAGTGCGAGAGAGACAGCATACAGTTTGGCCAAATGACGAGTGGTGGTGTCCCTTGCCTTTTTACGGTGGAAACAAGCTGCATTCCGTCGGTGCTCCTCCGCGCAGACGAAGGCGCCATCGTGGCCCGAGGATGGGCCCGCGCGGGCCCGAGGGCCCGAGTGCATGCACGCGTAGGGCTAGTAGACGTGGCGCACGCGCAGGGCGGCAGGGCGGTAGGTAGGTCAAGTCTGGATCGAGTCGCATCGGAACACGTGTAGGCCGAGCACCGCACGTGCCCAGGCCGCCCGGCCGGCCGCTCTCCCTGCCGTTGAATTAAAATGGAGTCACAGACGGACGCCAGGTCGACCAGACTCTGGTCCTGGTGGTCACTCCGTCACCCCGTCACTCGGAGCTGACTGGAGGATGAAATACAACAAGTGTGTAGTTCAGAGTCGGAAAAGTGTCATTCGCCGTTATTTTTCTCGCGGCGAGAAAGAAGATGTCAACCTCCATAAGTGCGGGACTAACGGACTAACGTCGTTGTTTTGTTTGCCTTGTTGCAGGAAGCATGACCCTCACCAGCGCGCCCTGTGAGGTGGACACAATGAGCTTGTTCCAGGACCTCAAGCTCAAGAGACGGAAGGTCGACTCCCGTTGCAGCAGCGATGGTCAGTACAGTACAACACTCTGGCTCTAGGCTTCTCGCTTCTTGGTTTCATAGTATTTGAAAGCGGCGGCCACGAGGCGGCAGTGCTGCGTGCTGGCACCGCGCTGGCACCGCGCTGGCCGCCTGCTGCAGGTTGTCGAGACAGCGGCTGGTTGCCTCCGAACCAAGACTCGTCCTGTCCCGAAATAGGTACGCCGGTCGTAATCGAGCTTATTACTTATCAGCTTGAACGCGCCGAGCGGACCGGCGCCTGTCGGAACGCACTTTCACCGCCAGCCTCAGGTTAGGACAAAGCCTTCTGCGTAAACAACAACAACAACAAGGCCGCGGCCCACTACCTCGCGGCTTGCTGTTGTTGTTTTCGAGGCCCGATGCAAAACAACAACAGCAGGAGGAGGCGCGCGGCGGCGGTGTTGCAAGGACCGGTCTAGAATAGCAGACGAAAATAGGGCCGCGCGAGCAGCCGTCTTTTCCACGCCGAAAACGATCGAGTAGGATCGAGGCCCTTCGGTTCTCTTCGAACCGAATAGAGTGTATGGTGTTGGTACACCGTTCGCACTGTTTAGTTTACGGAGTACTGAGCCCTTTTCCCGGAGCCCTTCGGGGCAGCCCGGCTGACCTAGGCCAGGCCATGCCAGACCGGGCCTACCTGCAAGGGAATGGAAAGGGCCCCGTCCCGTCGTCCTCGATGCCCTCGACCTTGGGCCAGGGCGCGCTCGGAGGACTCAGGAGGATAGGGGCCTCGCCGCGCCCGCCGCGTCCTTGGAGGCTGAGCGCCGCTTTGGTCGCTCCTTCTCTGCCGCGCGCAGGGTGCGGACGGCCGCGCGTCCGGGCAGCAAGGATTACCCGGGGAGCGGGCCGGGCCATACCGCACGCCATAGCCGCCACGCCGCGGTGAGGCTGTTGACCCGGGGGTGCGCGGTGGCACGGCGGCAGGCGGCGGCAGGTGGCCGGCCCATCGGTCCATTGTGCGAGGCGGGGCCGCGGGGCGTCGCGATGAAATATCACACGCGAGTGTGCGCAGGCACTGTCCCGGCGGAGAGTGGTGCGTGGCCGGCGCCTCGGTCAAGTGTAGGGTCAGCGGGGGCGTCCGCGAGCCAGCCGCCAAGACGCCGGCCGCCGCGGCCCGCGGCGTGCATCTGCCGCGCGCGTCGCGGCGTCGCGGCCCTGGACGCCAGAGGCGCGACCAAGATCCGCGCCGTGATTTTCCGGTCCGCGGTCTGCGAGTCCGGAAGTGGCACTACAGGTACAGGCAGCGGCAAAACCAGCCAGCCGGTACGCGGGCGGGCGCTGCAGCAGCGCGTACAGGCAACCGCAAAACTAGCCGCTGGCCGGCCGCGCTGGAGTCGTCGATGAGGCCGTCCGAATTGGCGGCCCTAGGCGTGGCGTCCAGTCCGGCAGCGGCCGTGGCGAGCCCAGCGTGTCGTGCCCTCCCTCCCCCACACCCCACCCCGCGGGCCGGGCCGGTCAGTCCCCCCTGTGTACGGCTGGGCTACACGCTGGGCTACACGCTGTAACTCAAAATTAAAAATAGGGGGCGGCTTGGCAAGGAAGTGGGAGCGACGCCGCGGGCTTGCTTGTCTGCCCTATGATGGGGTGGTAATGTTTTTTTATTACGGCGTTTTTCTGGCGAAAGGGGTGTTGCTCTGTGTGTGTGCGTGCGCGCGCGTCTGTGTGTGCGTGCGTGTGGACGACCTGCCGCCCGCGCCGCGCTGCCCGCCTGCTGCCCCTGCCCCTCGATTCCTCAAACTGCAGTCCCCGACCCAGCCGACCCAGCTTGCCTGCAGGGGTGACTGACCGAGTACTCCGCGGGCTAAAAAAAAAGTCGAAAAGAAGGAAGACGAAATAATAAAAACGGAACGGACATTCGAGACAGGAAAGAAATGCCTGACCTCGCCAGCTTGTCGGCACTCCATTATGACCGCCAACAACTGTCTGTCCGCCTGCCTGCCTGCCTGCACGCCTGGCGCAAGTTTGTTGTCAAGCGTGTGCAGTGCAGTGCTCCCCGGCAGTGTGGTACTACACTCCGAAGGGGTCCGAAGGCCGCCTCCGAAGTTTGAGTTTTTCAGGCTGAAAAATAGCACGTCAGAGTGATGCGACCCAACACGCCGCGGCGCCGCGAGTGAAACTGGAGCGGTGCGTGCCCTGCCGCCCTGCCGGCCGGAAGAGACGAAACAAAAACAGAAATGATGCGGCCCGCCCGCCGGCCTGTTGCCCGTGCGCTTTCCAAGTTATTCACCCCAAAAAATAGAAAGAAGGGAAGAAGACTCCTCGCGGAGTCAATCAAGGGACATTACGGTGTCCTGGCAAGGATCCACGCCGCACAATGTGCTCGCTGACCCCTGCCACGCCGCGCCCGCCACGCCGCGCCCTGCAACGCCACGCCACGCCCGCCGCGGCTAGACTTTCTCCGCAACACCCGAATTCAGAGGCGGGATGGATTTCCATCAAAAGTGTTTGTGTAACCGATACACCGATGGCATCGCGATGTGCTCCCCCTCGCCATTACGACCGTTCCTTTACGACCCAGATCCTTTGTGGGAATGGGGGTCGGCGTCGACAACGACCCCGCGAAGACGCCGCGTTAGGAGCAACAACAAAATAAAGCGCGACGGATACAAAAAAAAAACAAAAAAACAACTAAACTGACGTACTTATTCATCGACTTGAGGTGGACGACCTTTAGGCGACGCGTCACGTCCGGGGTTGCTCTCGTTTTTGTGTTTTTTTTTTTGCCGAGTTCCCTCCGTTTGAGGAGTTAGCAGCCGATGGGCGGCATCTCCCTTCCAAGATAACATTTTTTGGACAGTACTGCGTGTGTCATAAGGGGATTCAGTCGAAAAAGTCAAAAGAACCAACTGTCAATTTTCAGTTATTTTTAATTTTATCGAAAAAAAAACAAAAACTGAGTTCCATTTGCTTTATGTTGAGAGTGCAGTCAGTCACGCTACGTACACCAACGAGAAAGCTGCTCTGGGACGCTCGCGAAAATGGTAAAATTTGCAGACTGGGCGTGTTTTTTGTGTGTGGTCCCCGCTGCTTCGACACGCCGCACGCTGGCCGTGACCCCCCCCCCTTTTTCCACTGGCGTGCGGGTTAGGTCGCGTCCCGTTACCTCGGAGCACTGACCACCTCCCCCCCCTTCCTGCCCTTCTAAATTACGCGCCAAAACAAAAGCCGCATGAGTCGTCGCCCCCGCCGTGCTCGCCGCGCTCCCGTTGCCCTGATCCTCTTCTTCAAAGGACAGCAAAAGAAAAGGCGCATCATAAACGCGCTGCTCGTCACCTCGCTGCTGTGGGAGCGAGAGAGAGAGAGATTTCTCTCTTCTGTCCATGTCCAACTTCTCTCCTCCCCCCTCTTCCCCCCCCCCCTTCGTGTCGCACACTAATCAAGCTTGAAGTTCAATGTCTCCATCGTCCGACTCACGCCAACAGTCATCCCCGTTTATTTATTTTTCGGGAGCGGGGGCGCTCGTGCCGACTCCAAAACAGTTCGGTCCGATCTCTATTTTTGATTCGCGTTCGTTTACCCGTGCACAGCGCGCGCTTTTATGACTGCGGGACGGGTCGGGTCCCCGCGGCTGCCTCGGCGGCTGCCTCGGCGGGGCGGCGAAGGCGTGCTTGAGAAAGGTGAAGCACGCTGCACGGCGCGGACGACGGCAGGCCAGCGTGGCCAGCCACCCCGGGGCCTGGTTTGGCTGGAACGGCGAACGGGGCCACTACGGGGAGGGCCTCAGCCTCGGCAGGTCCCTGGCTCCCCTTGTCCGCCCGTCCGTCCGTCGTCCGTCACCGTGTCGCTGCACTGTCGCTACCCCCGCCCGGAATACCTCGGATGCCCTTGCCCTTCCCATTACCGGCTATTGTGCCCCCCCCACCCCCCCCGGCCAGCCACTCCCCGCCTGGCGGATCTTGGGGATGGCCCTGGCTTAGGGGCCCTCCGCCGCTAAGCCGCTGTCTCTGTCGCACCCACGGCCGCTGCTGCGGAGACAGCTAGTGCATAGCGGTGCATAGGATGGTGCTTCCAGATGCGCTGCGCTGCTGCTGGACACTGGCAAAATTTGTCGCCTTGTTATGACAAAATCTTATACGACCACGTCCATCACTTCTTGAAAATGATGACATTCTCACGGGGGGGGGGGACAACTGCACACATTCATTGTACAAAATTTGAACACATTCCCACATTCTGGAGGGAAAAACCGCCTGTAAGTAGGCAACACGTGTGACATATACAGCAAAAATCTTGCACATTCCAACACATTCCCACATTCATTGTACACAACATCTTACAGTGGGTCACCCCTCGCACTTTCATCACACATCGATGAAATTTTCATGACAGCTCCTATATACTTGCATCGCACGGGCGTGACAACATCAATAGGTTTGATGACGTTCTTGTAAGGAAAAGAGCCTTGAAATTGTGATCGAGTTCTTGAAAGAGGGCCCTGTTTGTTGGCGACGCTCTCGCCGACGCCGCGCCTGCGAGGCCCGGTGCAGCGAGCTGGCTTCGGCGAAGCCACTCTGCTGCCGCCGCCAAATTTCGCAGTGCGAATAATTGTCTGTCCTGCTTTTGTCTGGGCGCGATTGCCGTGCGCTGGCCGACATCGGCGGGGAAAATAATGAGGCGGCGGGGCGGCGGCGGCCGGAACTCCGGAACTGGCCTGATTCATCCCGGCGGTCACAACGCGACGCCCCGAGTGGGTTCGGCGGTTCTCTCCCCCCCCCCCTCTCTCTCCTCCGGCCATGACCGCGCTCATCCTCATCCCGCTGGGAGGCAGTCAGAGCCAGGCGCCATGGAAAAAGAAATTCGAAACGGCGAGCGACGCAGTGGCCATCGCCATCGTGCTGCCGAGCGAAAGGCGAAAAACGAAACGGGCAGCGGCGACGCGCGACGCGCAGTTCCTTTGTTGTTGCTTTGGTAATGAGAGCGCGTTGTCTGCTGATAGCGGCCCGGCAGGGGTCCTCGGGGAGCAGCGGCAGCAGCGGCAGCAGCAGCGGCAGCAGCGGCGCCGGGACCAGGAAGCGCGCCCGGCTGATAAAGACAGGAATAGGCCTGTCCACCTGTCCGAATTGGGTCAGCATGCAAACGATGAAAACGCCGCTCAGACCGGCGACGCGGCTTTCAGGACCAACGTCTGCGCTGTGAGACAGCGAGGACTGCGGGCTGGACAGCCCTCCTCCGTTTCCGTCTTTCTTTTCGTTTTGGGTCCAGTGAGTAATGGATATTTTTCCAATTCATCTCTTTGATGAGAAAATTAATTAAAGTCTGCTGTAAGGCGATTGTCAAATTGGCTGTCGGCCTGTCGGCCTGTCGGGCGGTGGGCATCCCCTTTCCCTGAGCGCCTTCACCGCCACCGTGCACCGGCGGGGGGAGGGTGGGGGCAGGCGCGGCGCGGCCGTGGCGGTGGGGGAGAGCGCGGAGGGGGGGAGAGAGAGAGAGGGCGGCGCGCAGTGCGGCTCGGGGAGCGGCGCGAGGCGGTCGAGCGGGCTGCGATACGACGCGAGCGTTGCGGACACGCGGCCACCGCGGCCAAGCAGTGCAGTGTGTATGTGTGGTACCGCTACCAGTACCGAGTGACGAGTGCAGTGGCGCCCAGCGTGGCGGCCAGCGCCGCGACCAGTGCAACAGTGTTTCATGGATACCTGAAGCGGCGTTGCGAGGACGACGGACGCCGCGTCCACGACATGTTCGCCGTGCAGGTGCACTCCCTGCCGGCCCTGGCGCCCGCCTACCCCCGCCGTCCGCGGCCCACCGTGGCGGTCAGGGGCGCCATGGTGCCCCGCGTGCCCCCTGGCGGGCTCAGCGGTGAGTTCTAGCGCGTCAAGCTAAGGGTGGCAGCGGTGGTGCAGTTGTTGACTATCTGCGCCCGAGGGGTGCCGGCAGTGTCGGCTCAGGGAGGGAGGAGGGGTGGGGCAGTGGAAGGGGTCAGCGACCGTGCCGGTGCTGGATGCACCGTTCATTTGGGTGCTCCAAGGTTATCATCTGGCCGGTAGACGGTACCGGTGCCAATGCCAGCGACCCGGCCTGCCTTACACTTCGAGGTGTCAGTCTCTCGTGCAGTCTCTCTTCTTCTGCAGCGGTTTGCTAATCTTGTTGTTGTTGTTGTTGTTGTTGTTGTTGTTGTTGTTGTTATTATTGTTGTTGTTGTTGATGATGATGTTCTTTTTGTTTTGGAGGAGGCGACGCGTGAGGTAGCCTGGCCAAACGGCGGGCCAAACGGTGGGCCAGTCACAGACAGAAAGTCCCTTTCACCTCTCTGCCGACCCCTCCTGCCCCCTCCGTCACCCCTTCCCCCACTCCCTCTCGTGCATACATCCGCCCAGACGCTCCAGGCGCGCCTCCCACCAAGTTGCACACCCGAAAACGGAAGGGAAGGGCCGCTTGGAGGACCGAGGGCCCAGAGGTGTGTCTTTGTCTTGGTGCGAGGTAGAGAGAGGGAGAGAGATGTGGAGCGACATGGGTCGCTGGTTTTCTCCCCCCCCCTTTTTCCTCCTCCGCGTTGGCCCTGCCCCCTGACATTGTTGCGAATCCAAGAGCAACCGACTGACATTGACTGGACACCAGGAGGTTCCACTCTTATTGAACGTCCCCCCCCCTTTCTCCTTCCTCGATCGGCGGCGACACTTGGGGTGGCGCAACACGTGTACTCGGGGACGCAGGGGACGCAGGGCATGCGCCGGCCCACGCCAGGCCATGACGCGCCGCGCTGACTTACTCGCCGATAACTGGCGTTGCTGGCTGTGACAACGACGCACTTGTCAGCAATGAGGAAGCGGGCCGGCCGCGCCGAACATTATCTCCGCGGCGCTCGGATCGAGTCAAGTCATCGACTTGCGGCGTGGGCCGGAAACGCTCGGCCAGGACGCCGAGACTGCGCGGCCCGCCCGAGGGGCGTCGTCGGCGTCCTCGGCGCCGGCCGGTCAGTCGCCGAAAGCGCCGCGGCGTGGCGTGGCAGTCGCTCTTTTCCTAGCAGTGCAGGCGCGCGGGCCGGTTCGCTCGCCGGCTTGGGAGACAAAGCTTATCGGTCAACGCCCACGCGTTTTGGAAACGAAACCAAGCAGGCCTGGGCGCGCGACGCGCTCCGCCTATGGCCGGGCCTTGCCTTTGCCAGGAGAAAGTCGCGCGGTTTGGCGTTGGCCACTTCGGCCCGTCCGGCCCGGCTCGGCACGGCGCGGCAGGGAGGGGTCCACGACCATCGGGTTCGTTGTGCCTTGCGCCTGGCCGTGCCTGCCCGTGCCCCCGACGGCCCTGTCCGCTTTTTCCATTCCATAAACCCTAAATGCTTAGATGCATTGACGCACTGATAGAGGCGCTTTCTCCTGTACGCCCCGCGGCCCGCTCGCCGATCCGCAACTCGCAATGCCCGAGGTATCGGATCGCGTGCGTGTGCATAGTAAGCAGCCTGACCCGGCGCCTGTCTGTCCGCCGGTCTGTCCGACTGTCTGTCCGTCAGCCCAGCGACAGACTTTCTTCCCAAGACCCCGCCGACGATTCACATGACCGTGCGAAGACAGGCCCCGCGTTTCCCCGCTATCCGCGCCCTCGCCTTATTCGGCCGCGACGGCCACCCTCGGCCGAAATGGGCCGCGATCTGAATAAAGAGAAAGATGTGACGCAGCTCCGGCAGCCTTCGCACTCCTCTGACGAGCGCCTGTCTTCTTTTGTTGCAGGGGAGAGCGTCCCGGACAACCAGCACGTCGTCCCCCGACATGGCGGGGTCGCCGTCACCGGGGCCGCCGGCGGCGGCATTGCCACCCCTGCCGCCGAGCCCCCCACCCCCCAGGTGAGGACCTTCAGCGAGTACCAGGGGGCGGAGACGGACGCAGCGACGCCGCGGCTTTCGTGGGCCCAGCCTGGCCCAGCCGCCCGGCACAGCCTAGCCTGGGGCCCGGCCTCGCCCGGCCGGTGGCGGTGATGCCCGGCTCCCGCTTGTGGAAGTGGACGCGGCGGGTAACGGGACGCGACGCGACGCGACGCGGTGGGTGTGAGCGGCATGGCCAGGCATGGCCTGCATCGCCCTGTCCGAGTAACGGGGGAATTGGGGACTCTGGATGTGTGAGATGTACTGCACTGTACAGCGCGGCTGGGAGGACAAAGAGGCACGGCGACAGAGCGACGAGGCGACGCGTGGCCGGGAGTGTGGTGTGCCTGCGGAGGAAGGCCGGCTTGCTGGCTCGCTTTCGATTTCAGTCCGGACCGGAGAGGAAGCGCCAAGCGCCTCCACATTCCAGGGCAGTACCCGCCTCGCCTTTTACTTTCCAACTGACGTCATCGCGACGCGCGGCGCGCGGCTCGCAGCGCCAAAGCTCGCGCCGGCCGGCTTTGGGTTCGAATACCAAGAGTGCCCGTGCGGTGTTTTTTGCCGCTGCCCGCGGTTTTTATTTCCTCGTCGGCGCGCCAGGGACGGGCAGGGCGTGCTCCAATTGCGGCCGGGCGTGTCGTCACTTCGTCACCGCGCGGACGGCGTCACGCTCCACCGAGGCGGGTGCGAGGCGAGGCGCGTGCGGCCTACCAACGGGTTCACCGGCCCTCGACTCCGCGCGCCGACCGACACTGATTTGCCGCGTTAAGTGTGTACTGTTGCGAGCCCTCGCGCCCTCGCGGCGTCAGCGGCAAAAAAGCAGACGTCGTCGACACCGCGAGCCCAGCCCAGCCCAGCCCGGCACGCCCACGCCGATGTGGCTCTGCAGCGCATTGTGTCGGCCGGCCGTCAAAATAGAGCGACGCCGCGGGGCGTTGAACCCGCGCCTCTCGCTCACACGCTCTGCTCTTGATTCCTTGCAGGTCCCCCGCTGAGCCACTGGCGGACTCGGACCGGGGGCGGTCCCCTGGTCTGCCGGGTCACGGCGCCCAGGCGAGGCTCTCGGGCCACTCGGGGCGGCCGGACGCCGCCGACACCAGCGTGTTCGACGGCGGCGGCGGCCTCGGCAAGGAGGCCACCAACCACCACCCCCACGCCGCCGCCGTGCACCCCACCAGCACCGTCATCAGCGTCGTCGTCGGCGGCCAGCAGATGACGCAGCGGCAGTCGGTGAGTGCGCAACCCCACAGTCCACCAATCTGGTTCTATTTTTCGTGTGCGACTTGGGCACTTGTTGAGGACCAGTGCGGTGCGCTGCGCAGCAGGCTTATCGGCAGATAACGCAGGGCCTTCTTGTTCTGCAGGAGGAGCACGAGGAGCAGCGGCGGCAGGAGCAGGAGCAGAGGTTACGGCAGCAGGAGCAGCAGGAGAGAATACGACACGAGGTGGAGCAGCAGCAGAGGATACAGCAGGAACACCGGCTCCGGCAACACGAGGAGCACCAGCGGATACGGCAGCAGGCCGAGCAGGCCGACGTGCAGCACCGCCACCAACAGCAGCAGCAACAACAACTAATGCACCGGCAGGGCCAGCACCGGACAACACCCCACCCCCATCCCCGTGTCCGTGGTCACGTCGACCAAGAACCCGTCACCACCTTCGTTTTGGGCGGGCCCGCCGATTCGAGTCAAGTCGGAGCTGGTCAACAACAACAACAGCGCCACGGCGCCCAATAACAATAACAACAACAACCTGCTGGCGCCGCTGCACGAGGCGACGTCGGCGCCCTTCTCGCCGCGCATCAACGGCGTGCGGCCGGAGCTGATCGGCGGCGGCGTGGCCCCCGCGCCGCCCCCGCACAGCCCCCAGCCGTCGCAGTCCCCGCAGCAGCCGCGGCCCGCCCCCACCGTCATCATGGGCGAAGCCGGCGGCGTGCGGACCATGGTGTGGTCGCAGCCCACGCCGTCGCAGGCCTCGGCGTCCTGGAGCTCGTCGTCGCCGCAGTCGACGCAGTCGTCGTCCTCCAACTCGCAGCACGACGAGAGCGCGGCGCAGCTGCTGCTCAGCCTGGGCAACAGCGTGCCGCTGCCCTCGCAGCAGCCTGAACAACTCCACCAGGTAAGCGCCGCTTGGCACCCCCTGCGGCCCCGGGCTGTGCTTGCTGACGCCGTCCTCGCTGTCCCCCGCAGGTTGGCTCCACGCCGCACCACTTCCCCGCGCCCCTCAACATGGAGCGGCTGTGGGCCGGCGACCTGTCCCAGCTGCCCGCCGCGCAGCAGCTCCACGCGCTCAACCTGTCCGCGGCCGGCCAGCCGCCCTGGGCCGCGAGGAACGGCAGCGCGACGGGCCACGGCCCCGGCCTTGGACACGGCCCCGAGGCCGGCAAGGCGGCGGGCCTCGCCCTGCAGCCCGACGAGGACGACCAGCCCATGATCTGCATGATCTGCGAGGACAAGGCCACCGGCCTGCACTACGGCATCATTACCTGTGAAGGGTGAGTACACACCAACACAGTCACGTGGATCTGTTCCCTGTTAGTGGGATTAACGCGCGAGATTCAGCTGGCCCCTAATCGTGGATCAGGCGAACGAGATATCGATCCAGTCAGTGGGAGCTGAACCACTTGAAATCATGATTCTGCTCTGCTCTTGCTGTGAAAAGGTTTCAGTCATGTCTTGTGGTGGTATCTCATCATATATATCACTGCATAACGTACCATACACCTTTATGACTAATCTGCATATAAGGTGAATTTGAACCCCTGTCTTCTCAAACCTATCGACTTTTGCAAGTTCACTGGCCCTCTGCTCCGTCTGTGAGTCATGCTCGCAGCAGTGGCGAGAGCTCTTGTAAATAACACTAACCCACGAAGAATCAGCCTGCATTTGTTTCCGTCTAAATTTGATAAGACCTAGGCAAATAATTTACAATCTTAAATCTACTTTGATAACGTAAATACTTTGAATCATAATGCAAAATTTTCGAGAACTGAATTTTATTGACACATGGCAAAATGTAAAAAGATAACGGCGACTGGTGTCCGGCTGGTTCCTTCCTCCTGCTAACTCTTTGGCGGGGCCCCTCCGCCCGCGCCGCCCCCGCCCCCTCCCCTCCATGGCCCCACGGTTGCCTAACGAGAGATGTCTGGTGTGCAGCTGCAAGGGCTTCTTCAAGCGCACGGTCCAGAACCGTCGCGTGTACACCTGCGTCGCCGACGGCACCTGTGAGATCACCAAAGCGCAACGGAACCGCTGCCAGTACTGCCGCTTCAAGAAGTGCATAGAGCAGGGCATGGTGCTGCAAGGTTCGTACTTCGCGCCCCTGTCCTTCAGCGCTCTTGTTTTTACTTTTTCTTCTGTGCCCTCTGTGCTGCTCGGTGGAGGTCTTTCTCTCATGCGACAATTTCCTCAAAAGCTTCCTCTCTAGTCACGCTTTCAGCATTATATCGCACGCACCCTTTCAATAAATCTGTGAATCTAACTTTGAATTCGCTACAAAAATAGAATCGGCAGCGGCAGGTTGCAATCGGTGACGAGTGCGGCTGTCGTTTCCGAGCTGCGGCGGACGATGAACTTGAAATTAATCTAATCACGGAGGCGCGGTGCTCCGCGTCGTCGCTCCATGCTGCAAGTCGCCGACGCGTCACCGCGTCACCGGCCGCGTCCGTCGGGCCGGTCGCCGCTCTTCCGGGTTAGGATTTGGCGCCAGCGCGATAAGCGCTTCGCCGACTCGCTGGCGCCAAATCCTAACCCGGAAGAGCGGCGCGGCGCCTCCCGCCCGCTCCACTGTCACTCTGCCGCTGCCGCCGTCACTGGGCGCGGCTGCCAATCTCATTACGTGCTGCTGCCGTGCGCTCGTCTCGGCGGACAAAAAAAAAAGATACATCGGCGGTTTATCTGTCACTTTCTTCTTCATCTGCCTCCAAAAAAAAAAAAATAATTTACAAGTGCTTTTCTTAGGCTTGCGGTTGACTTTCCTTCCCCTGCATTCTCTGCTTTTTTCCAATCTGTTTTCGAACCGTCCCAAGCGCGCCGGCCGCCGCGTCGGCTGGGCTGCCCGCCCGAGCGCCGAGCGGGTAGGCAACCCATCCGGCGCAGCGCTCCAGAGCGGCCGAAGCGTCGCGCCGCTGCGACGCCGGAATCGCGCACCTTATCAGACTTTTATGGCATTGTTGGCTCGACTGCTTATCTTTGATACTGTACACCCTCAAATTGGGCGGGACTTTGAAGCGGGTTTGTGGGTTTGCACTATGCGCCCAGCCTACTCCCATACCGGGTTATTGACTTGTTGCTGCCCACAGCTGTCCGCGAAGACCGAATGCCTGGCGGGAGAAATTCCGGGGCGGTCTACAACCTGTATAAGGTGAGTTTTTGACCTCGGGCGCCAACCAAGCCAACCAGAGGGTGCTCTTGTTCTAACGGGTGTGTGTGCGTGTCCTCCTGCAGGTCAAGTACAAAAAACACAAGAAGAACCCGCGAAGCAACGGGCAGGTGAAACCCGAGAAGCCGCCGACCCCGACACCCGGCGCCGTGCAACAGCAGCAGCAACACCAGCAGCAACAGCTGCACCAGTTGCAGCAGCACCACCTCCAGCAGCAGCAGCAGCAGCAGCAGCAGCAACAACAACATCAACAGCAGCAACAGCAGCAGCAGGCCCTTGGCCAGACCAAAGGCCTGGCGCTGCTCAGTCAAGAGCACGGCCTTTCTCCTCACCTAGTGAACGGGACCATCCTCAAGACGGCGCTAACCAACCCCAGCGAGGTGAGTGGCGACGGCCCAAGGTTCGAGGTGTTGGCGGCGGAAGTGGCGGCTTTGGGGACCGCGCTGCACACTATCGTTTCGGAAGCGCCCCCTTGCGGCCTTTGCACTTGGCGTGCGTGTGGCATGGAGCCTCGTCTATAACTCGGCCGACCCGAGGCCGCCACGCCCGCGTAGAGCTCGTGGGCACTGAGTGAGTCGTTTTCTGTGTGGAGGCCCGCGGCGGACGCGCGGGAAGTACGGGGAGCACCCCTGCCGAGGGGGGGCAGTCCGCCGGCCAGGCTGGCTACGTCGCGGGCAACGCCACTGGCTACCACCCCTTCAGGGCCTCCAGCCCGCTGCCGCCGCGCCACGCTGGCGGACCGCTCGGGCTGGAACACTTTCAGCGCAACTTCGAGGTAAGCTTCGTGTCTCGAAAGCCGAAGCTCGAAGCTCTTCGCCGAAGCTCACCGCGCAGTGCTCGCAGTGTTGCTGCAATGCACACGGCGCACACAGGCCAGCCACCAGGCGGAAGGGTTCGACACCCCGCACAAGCGTCCTTGAGTACCTTCTTACTTACCTCTGTATTTTTCGCGGCCGTTTCGGCTTCGGCCTCTGGGCCCGGCGGCAGACGCACGGAATGCGCCTTGGCTGGCTTTACGTGTCGCACGAGTCGCTAGTCGCGGGGCTGAGGTTCAAATACCAGCCGCTTGCTCATTGTTTTGCCATCCCCGCCGGCTTTGCTTCTGGTGAGCTTGGAGGATGGGACGGGCTTGGAGGACGCCAGGGCGCGCACAGCGCACGCTCGCCGAGCTTTTTCAACATCCCAGCCCACCAAGCCCCAGCTTCCCGCTGTCTTTGTCCTCTTGTCGCCTCTTTCTCTGACGCATCACCGCTGGTAAATGTGTAACGGCGCCGGACTGTCGTGCCTCGTATGCCCCTGGAGCCTCCAGACCTCGGAGCCCGAAGCCGGGCCGGAGTGGCTGGAGGTAACGGGGCTAGCAGCTTGAGCGCGGCGCTGCGCCGGCCAGGCGGTGCCAGGCGGCCAGGGAAAGTGGCCCTCTACTTTCACTGCCAGGGCCGTCTGTTGACCTGCCGCCGCCCCCGCCCCGCCCCGCCCCCCGCGACGGAGAGCGGCGGCCTGCCTGCGTGCCGGCGGCGCGGTGCGTCACCTGGTCTGGGAGGGGCACGGCCAGGCACGGCCAGGCACGGCGCGGTAGGTGCGGTGCGGCAGGAGCAGCATCGAGTCAGGAAGTTCGTCAGGTGCGAGCGCAACCCTAGCAGGCCCAGCCTGTCCAGCCGTGGCTTTCTCGACACTCGAGAGGTGAGGGGATCCATGGCATGGCCATGGCATGGCCGTCGTGCCGTCGCGCCGTCGCCCGAGGAGCGCCGAGAGGGCCAAGCAAGCTCCCGACTATAATGCCGAAGATCGGCGACGCCAGATTTCGGAAAATCGAGCACTTGTCTTGCCGCGGGGTTGAGCGGACCGTCCTGGGCGCAACCACACCGTTCTCCCGGGTCGGTCCTGGAAACGGACACTGGGGCTCCAAAAAGAACGTCGGCCTGTTCCGCGATGGCCTGAACCGGCCGACCACCGGGCAGAGCAATGACCGCCGCGGCGCCGCGCACCGCCCCGCCAGCGCTGTCCCTTCCTGCCTTCCGCGCCGCTTTTCCCGACGCCCTTACGTAAGGCGCGAACCCCAGGCCCGGGCCAGGCACGGCCCGTGCTGTTAAAGTTAATTTTTGTTGTTAACGAGTTAAAGTTAAGCCGTTAATCGAACCCAGTTAACGCACTCGTTAAAGTTAAGGCCCTTGAAGAATTAGTTAACGAGTTAACGTTAAATTAACGCATTAACGAAGTTAAAGTTAAATTTACTTCTTGATGCACCTTAGAACGTCGTTTGGTTTCGTGAATTTCGTGAGTTTTTATCCCAAAAGACACGGAAAATATCAAACTTTTGAAAACCTTCGACAAAAATGATGTTTTGCTCATTTTCTTTCGCCCAAGACGTTTGTCCTAAATACTGTACTCCCCAATTATTGGACAAAATGTTAAAATAAAGATAAACACAGTAAACGCTAACGGCGTTAAAAAGTTTGTCAATTAACTTACCTTGTTAACGTTAAGGCACGGGGTGGAGGCTGGTGGTCGTTAGCGCTGGCCGCTGTGCCGCGGGAGAGGGCGGCAAGAGGCAAGACGTCACCCGTCTCAAGAGATACGAAATAGCAAGGGAACTGGTTTCGGTGCGCCTCTCACCCAGGCCCCGCTCGCCCCCCCCCCTTTTCCCCCGGCCCGCAACAGGTGCTGCAGGCCGCGCTCTTGGCACTCTCTCGCCGCGCTGATGAGTCAGGCGTCGCCTCAACCCTGGCATAAGCGGAACCGGAATAATGAATGCGGTTCCGAACGCGGTTCGCAGGGTCGCCATCTCCGCGGCGGCGGACCAGGGAAAGGGGAGTCCCTCGCGGCGGCTGTTAGGGTTGCCGTCTCTGCGGCGGCTGTTAGGGTTGCCGTCTCTGCGGCGCCACGGAATCCCCCGCGCGCCGCCGCTGCCCCGACAGAGACTGGCAGGGCAGGGCCGCCCTCCCTCCCCCGGCTTGGCCGTTCAATGTCGCCAGCGAGTTGACGTGGTAGTTTTTGTTGTTGGCATGATGATGTCCGCTTTGCTTGCCCCTCCCGTTCTCCGCCTGACAACCCCTGCCCCCTGGTTGCTGGTTGCAGGTGGTGCACCTGCGGCAGCGGCTCGACAACACTGTGACGTCGTCGCGGGACCGGACGCTCCCCATCGACGCCTCCATCACCATGATCCACGCCCTCATCGACTGCGATGAGTTCCAGGACATCGCGACGCTTAGAGTGAGTAGCGCGGTGGTTCGAATCCCATCCACGTCCTTCGAGTTATGGTTTGGTCTGAACCACACCTCAACACATTTTGTTTTTCCCTTTCGACAGAATCTAGACGAGGTGCTGGACCACAAGACGGACCTCTCCGACAAGCTAATGCATATCGGCGACTCGATCGTGTACAAGTTAGTGCAGTGGACCAAGCGCCTGCCATTCTACCTGGAGCTGCCAGTCGAGGTAGGAACGCATGATGCCTCGCAGTTCAATATGGATATGTGCATAGTAGAACTCTCCTCCCTGAGACCGGAGCCGCGGAGCGTGTTTGACGGCATTCCCTGTCTGCAGGTGCACACGCGGCTGCTGACCCACAAGTGGCACGAGCTGCTGGTGCTGACGACGTCCGCCTACCAGGCCATCCACGGCGCGCACAAGATGGGCTCCACGTCGAGCGACGGCACCGAGGCGGACTTCACGCAGGAGGTGTCCAACAACCTGTGCACGCTGCAGACCTGCATCACCAGCATGATGGGTCGGCCCATCACCATGGACCAGCTGCGCCAGGACGTGGGGCCGCTGGTGGAGAAGATCACCCACCTCACGCTCATGTTCCGGCGGATCAAGCTGCGCGTCGAGGAGTACGTCTGCCTCAAAGTCATCATTATGCTCAACCCATGTAAGGCCCGCACCGGACACCTCACAAAATATTATTATTATTATTTTTAAAAAAAGAGGATTTTTAATTTTAATTGTCTGCTTTTTTATTTTCTTATCAGCGCGCGGGGGTGCGAGCGAGCTGGAAACTTTCCAGGAGCGCTACATGACCTGCCTGAAGACTTATGTAGACCATCAGTTCCCACAGCAGCCATGTAGATTCCATGACCTGCTTGTCCGCCTCCCTGAGGTAGGTGTTCCGTGAAACTTCAAGCATTTTCCTTCTCAAAGATTTCTGGCAATTTAAAAATTGTTTTTACTTTACTATACCTTCACTTTTTTTCTCTTTCAGGTGCAATCTGCTGCGGCGGTGTTGCTTGAGAGCAAAATGTTTTATGTCCCGTTCCTCCTTAACTCAGCAATTCAACGGTAGTGCAAGGAGGCTGCGAAAACCTTTTTTTTTTTAAATCTTGCTGTGATGTGATTGTAAAAAGAACCATTTTGTGGCTTATATTTTGTGAGCGTGTGAATGTGTGTGTTTGAGTAAACATGTGTGATTGAATGCGCGCGCGATTTGAGTATGTGTGTGTGAAGGCGCCGTACTGGGTGGCCCCATCATCTCATTGTAAGTTATGTCATGTATCATCCACAGAAAGGGCCACCCAACATTGTACATATTTTACATAGTATATATATAAATATATATATATATATATAAAACAAGAATCAGATTTATCTTTATGAAAATCCATTGAATGGCAGTTTGCAGATCGTGTTGTACAGGTATGTTTGCAAGTACTGAAAGTACAGTTATTATTATTATATTATTATTATTATAAATATAGTTAATTGAGATTGGTGCTAGCACACCAAGCCAGGGGACAGGAGCCGCTGCCAGTTAAAAGCTGGCGCCAACCTTCCCAAAATGTAGGTACTATGACCGACTGAAACATTGTAAAATATTTTAAATGTACTGTATGTTTGTTACCATCTGTACCAGCAGACCAAGCCCACATCACTCGTCCTCAGGGCTGGAAATAGTTACCAGTGTGTAATATACCAATATGTTCCTTTCTTTATTATGTTGTTGTTGAACAATTCCTGCCCCTACCTTTCAACAGCTTATTGCTGTATGGACCATAAACCACACTCTTTCTTGTGTTCTGTTTTTATCTGCTCTGTCTGCCGGAACGTATGGTCACAGTATTTGACTGTTGTCTTATTTTTAGACAAGAACTGATCTAAATGAATGATCACAAATGTTCATGAAAACGTGTTCAACATAGTTTACAAAAATAGTTGTAATGTTTTTAACCTTGTACATCCCCACTGATTTGCATTTTGACCCCAAACCAAGGATTTAAGCTTCATTAGAGCATTGTTTTCTGTTTTTTTATGATGTGCACAAATTGGAACAAGAATGTTTAAACCAGTTTGGTTTGAACCTGATCTCGTGTTGATGCTGTTTTTCAGAAAAGTGATGTGTAAAGCAAATACAAAACTTTGTTTTTCTTCTTTATTTCCACAGACCTTTTACCATATTATTTTCTACTATATTTATTAAGACATTAACTAGGTCATCAGAACTTTTTCCATACATCACAAAATTAGTTCTCAGTATTAAGATCATTAACATTTCTGAACCACTGTTCTGCTAAATGGCATCAACTCAGCAAACACAAGTTTTGGCTGTGTAATTTCAGTAAAGGATTATGAGTACAAAAATTTGACCTCTGATAACTGGCTAAATTATTGTAACATCTAATTAGTTCATGCATGTGGAAATAAGTTATGTTTGTTTCATTTTAATGTGTGTTTCTTTGTCAGTATTGTAAGAGACAAGTAGATGTTTCAGTTGCGCTGCTTCTCGCTATTCTGTACACGGGGACATTAAATGCATTCTCTCAACCACTCTGGAAATTTTCTATCTATATACACCAATCTAACCCACATGTAAAATGAAAAATAAAAAAATTGATAAAATACATAAATAAGCTGAAATGTACCCACCCGTTAAGCGAATAACTGCTCTCTGGAGCTGAAGACACTTTTGTTGTCAGGTGACTAAAAGATCGTTGGGGGCATGTCCCGCATCTGGATCACTCATGATCCATCCCTTCAAAAGTGGTGGTGGTGGTGGGGATATTTTTCCCCTCTTACTCATAGCAAAAATCAAAAGCTTTCTTATCTTATGACCAGTACTTGGAGAGGGAGTATTTTTTTTGAAAAGTAAAGCAAGACTGATGGGGGGTGGCCTACCTATCTGGTGTCGTCAGACAAAAGAAATTTAAAATGAAATAGCTTGGTTTTTATTCACAATGATCTGTGTGACAAGTCTTAAAAAATCATTACTATACTTTTCACACATGTAGAAGGGAAACATTAAAAAAATGGAAGGCACAAGGGATAAAATTCTCAAAGGCTTCGTCTACTTTTTCCTCCTCCTAATCACAACATTCCTAGCTGATATTTTATGCCTTCTTTCCATTGATTGACTTCAGCTTATCACGAGCAATTCGATCGAAGAAGAGCAGCCCTGAAAGTTTTTCTACGGTCTCAGGTTTCACCTGGAAATAATGTTTCAGTGTAAGTGTATAAGCACAGATGTTTAATTGATTCATTATAAAAACAAACAAATGGGTGATAAGGTTCTTACCATAAAACTACTGAGTGGGGTATCATCACTAATAACAGTATTAGGCATAACATATGATTCCATGATAAAATTTCTATTTGAATCCTCAGCAACAACCACTTTGAAGAAGTGGGTTGGGACTGACACCATGTTTTTCCCAATTACTTCATACTTGATGTAAGATTTTCCATCAGATTCTTTCCTGAAAATATTTAAAGAAACAATATATTAAAGAGCTATTTAAAGTGGTGTTTCATTAGAACAGAACAATGACTGGGCACTTACTGAGCAAGGTACATGGGGCCAGTGCAAACGTAGACATTCTGATAGGTTTTAGTCAGTTTTCGTACATGCCTCTCCAGTCGATTCCATGAGTCTCTGTTGAACCCTCGTCCTACCTGTGGAGCCATATTGGATAAAAGAAACGTTTGTTCGCAATGTTTCTGTTGAGCTTTGTGATTTCCTGCAGCAGCAAGATGTCCTCTATCATATCCACTATATTTGTAATCTTCGTTGGTTGATCTAAAAGAATCACGAAGTATTTTAATAGTTTGAAGGCCTTAGTTTCAGCACATAGAAGAATTAAATGTTACCTGAAATATGGATGAATGGAAAGATCTTCTTTAAAATCACACTTGCTACGGTCCACTGCGTCATTGTGTTTAACTCCGTCTGGTGTTAGATGTTCAAATACCCAGTTTGCAACTTTGTTTCGTCTGTCGTATGATAAGACATAGTCATCAAAGGAACGGATATTGTCTAAGCTGGGGAAGCCATGTTGCATAATCTGTGAAAAAAGAAATCAGTAGAGTCTAGACTAGCTGGCTATATGGATTCCTTGGAGTTTCCTGATAGAGTCTTGTCTCGCCAGTAAATAACTTACTTGAGAAACTCTGGTAGCGACTTCGCTCCCTGTGTTTTGTGTCGTACGGAGTAGCAGCCGACACAACACCAAAGATGGGGAGAGCTGGACGGCTCTTGACAAGGCGTCCATCTATCACAACGGAACCGCTCACTTGGGATTGCTTACTATATATCACCTGGTACGCTGAGTTGGCAATCCCATCCCGCCCCAAAAGTTAAAATTGTTTTAACTCCTAACCTGGTCGTCATGTTTGTCTCGTCTCGCAACCCCTAGCAGACGACGAGCAGGTGTTGCCAACTTGGCGACCACGCTGCCTGCCAGCAGCTGCCAACCAGGCGAAGGCATTTATTGTTCTCCTGTGCCAACCGTACAAAGCAGTGGACAAAACTATACTCATCCAGCGTAACCTTTCCGAATCACTCCGCCAACGCCAGAGAAGAGAAAGTAGTCCCGCAGGTAATGCGCTGTTTTAATGTAAATTTAAAATTCTAGAAAACTAGGACAATTATTTATCGTTAATTTTTGCATATCGGAAAAATTGCAATTAAGTTCAGATTAATCATGAAGTATGCCGGGTTTGGTATTTCGGCGGGCAGACGACGTGCCGGTCGCACCCCTCCATAACAACTGTTTCTCGGACACACTAAGATTGGAGAACTAAAAAAATATTGACCGTTGCAGCTTTTATATGTCTGAGTCCCGGACTTTCGTTTCCACGTCGTTCAACTTCACTTTTCCTTAATCACTTTAGTTTATTACATATTTCGGTTGTAGTGTGCGGGGACAGCTTGTCCTCTGGCATTGTGGTTCCCACCTTTTTACATTAAGATTGAGAAACTCAGAAAGGTTTCCACCATTTCAGCTTACATTGAATGTAAGCCCCAGACTTTCGTATCCACGTCGTTGAACTTCATTCTTTCGAAAATTAGTTTAGTTTATTAATAATTTCTGTTTTGGTGTGAGGGGACAGCTACTCCTCTGGCGTCGAACGAACATTCTGCTATCTGCAGTACGGCCGTACTGCGCCCAAGACGACATTCATTATGTGCAGTACGGCTCGGAAAATCTCCATACTGCACATAAATACCAAAAAATTAATGGGGACGGGTAGCCGGAGCTATAGACACGCACCTTCCATCATCTGGCTTCGAGCAGACACAATAAACCTCCTCCTCATTCATTGCGGCTGCACCAGTCATACCTAAAATAGAAAACTGCTCAAAAATGTCCTTAAAACGGGGGGAAAGGAATAAGAGGCTTAACGACGATGTCTCATGACCATTGTTGAGGAAGGAATTCTTGTGACAAGAAAAATTTTCTTTGTCCAATCCAATTTGTGTCTCACTCATTTTCAAGAAATTTTTTGGATCGATTTTAATCTTAAAAGTTTTCTTAACGGAATGATAAAGAAAGGATAAAGTGAAGAAAATTGATTACCTTAAATTTGTGTTAGGTCAAACAAAGCGATGTGACCGGTTTTGTATTTATGAGGTTGCACATAGTTGCTATGCGCGTTGCAAATGTTTAGAAAACAGTGTCAAGTTGAAACAAAGGATGAGGAAAAGAAATGCCAATAGCATAACATACATAGAAATTTATATGTACAAACTTCAACTTACAATTGGCCAATATAAATTGAACATCCAAGTATCAAACATATCAGCTAGTTATAAGGTGTTTACCCATCATCAGCATTGTCCTAACATGGAAAGGATGAAAAATGTCAAACAATGTGCCTGTAATGCTCTTAAATAGAATCCCAGGCTCCGAACCACACTCCGCCACACATGGAGGCGGTATCTAATCATCCCAAACTTTCTTTTAACATATTTGAGATAAGTAATTAAGGTGTTGGGATGACCGGAAAGCACGGTCACATTTTGAAACAAGGATCCATGTTCAATGTCAAAGAGGAACAAAACACAAACAAATTGATACAATTAGAAGTAACATCAAAGAGAAACAGTCACTGAACACAGTTTTAAATTGAGAAATTCTCAACCCATAGTTCTCAAACAAATTGACAGAACACTTTAAAGAGAAGAATTGAGACTACTGTAACTTAGCAAAGTGAAAGCTCACTTAAAACAGCAGTAACTTTTGGGATTTTCTTATCCCTTAGAGTCTTAATATCACACAGGCCAACATGTGAAAAGCATCATACACCTGTTCAGATGCCCACATGGTACATACAATTAAAGGGATTGATAGATTTTGAAAAAAAAACGTCAAGTTCCTTGAAGAAAGCTACT
>CM060087.1:20660214-20687714 GCA_030522485.1 Stenchaetothrips biformis
GACAAAGCTTAT
Organism: Stenchaetothrips biformis; assembly: GCA_030522485.1. Taxonomy (NCBI): domain Eukaryota; kingdom Metazoa; phylum Arthropoda; class Insecta; order Thysanoptera; family Thripidae; genus Stenchaetothrips; species Stenchaetothrips biformis. The sequence goes on from CM060087.1 coordinate 20,660,227, forward strand.
CGGTCAACGCCCACGCGTTTTGGAAACGAAACCAAGCAGGCCTGGGCGCGCGACGCGCTCCGCCTATGGCCGGGCCTTGCCTTTGCCAGGAGAAAGTCGCGCGGTTTGGCGTTGGCCACTTCGGCCCGTCCGGCCCGGCCCGGCTCGGCACGGCGCGGCAGGGAGGGGTCCACGACCATCGGGTTCGTTGTGCCTTGCGCCTGGCCGTGCCTGCCCGTGCCCCCGACGGCCCTGTCCGCTTTTTCCATTCCATAAACCCTAAATGCTTAGACGCATTGACGCACTGATAGAGGCGCTTTCTCCTGTACGCCCCGCGGCCCGCTCGCCGATCCGCAACTCGCAATGCCCGAGGTATCGGATCGCGTGCGTGTGCATAGTAAGCAGCCTGACCCGGCGCCTGTCTGTCCGCCGGTCTGTCCGACTGTCTGTCCGTCAGCCCAGCGACAGACTTTCTTCCCAAGACCCCGCCGACGATTCACATGACCGTGCGAAGACAGGCCCCGCGTTTCCCCGCTATCCGCGCCCTCGCCTTATTCGGCCGCGACGGCCACCCTCGGCCGAAATGGGCCGCGATCTGAATAAAGAGAAAGATGTGACGCAGCTCCGGCAAGCCTTCGCACTCCACTTACGAGCGCCTGTCTTCTTTTATGTTTGCATGGGGAGAGCGTCCGTCACACCAGCACGATCCCGTCCCCCGACATGGCCTGGGTCGCCGTCCAACCGGGGCCGCCGGCGGCGGCATTGCCACCCCTGCCGCCGAGCCCCTCACCCCCCCCAGGTTGAGTACCTTTCAGCGAGTACCAGGGGGCGGAGACGTGACGCAGCGACGCCGCGGCTTTCGTGGCCCCAGCCTGGCCCAGCCGCCCGGCACAGCCTAAAGCCTTGGGCCCGGCCATTCGCCCGGCCGGTGGCGGTGATGCCCGGCTCCCGCTTGTGGAAGTGGACGCGGCGGGTTAACGGGAACGCGACGCGACGCGACGCGGTGGTATGTGAGCGGCATGGCCCAGGCATGGCCTGCATCGCCCTTTCCGAGTAACGGGGGAATTGGGGACTCTGGATGTGTGAGATGTACTGCACTGTACAGCGCGGTCTGGCGTACAAAGAAGGCACGGCGACAGAAGCGACGAGGCGAACGCAGGGCCGGGAGTGTGGGTGTGCCTGCGGAGGAAGGCCGTCTTGCTGGCTCGCTTTAATCGATTTCAGTCCGGAACCGGACCGTGAGAGGAAGCGCCAAGCGCCTCCACATTCCAGGGCAGAACCCGCCTCGCCTTTTACTTTCCAACTGACGTCATCGCGACGCGCGGCGCGCGGCTCGCAGCGCCAAAGCCTCGCGCCGGCCGGCCTTTTGGGTTCGAATACCAAGAGTGCCCGTGGCGGTGTTTTTTTGTGCCGCTGCCTCGCGGTTTTTATTTCCTCGTCCGCGTCGCCAGGGGACGGGCGGGGCGTGCTCCAATTGGCGCAGCCGGGCGTGTCCGTCACTTCGTCACAACACCGCGCGGACGGCGTTCACGCTCCACCGAGGCGGGTGCGAGGCGGAGGCGCGTGCGGCCTACCAACGGGTTCACCGGCCCTCGACTCCGCGCGCCGACCCGACCACTGATTTGCCGAGTTAAGTGTGTACTGTTGCGAGCCCTCTCGCGCCCACCGCGGCGTCAGCGGCAAAAAAGCAGACGTCGTCCGACACCGCGAGCCAGGCCCAGCCCAGCCCGGCACGCCCCACGCCGATGCCGATGTGGCTCTGCAGCGCCATGTGGGTCGGCCGGCCGTCAAAATATAGCGACGCCGCGCGGGCGTTGAAACCCGCGCCTCTCGCTCACATACGCTCTGCTCTTGATTCCTTGCAGGTCCCCCCGCTGATCCACTGGCGGACTCGGACCGGGGGCGGTCCCCTGGTCTGCCGGGTCACGGCGCCCAGGCGAGGCTCTCGGGCCACTCGGGGCGGCCGGACGCCGCCGACACCAGCGTGTTCGACGGCGGCGGCGGCCTCGGCAAGGAGGCCACCAACCACCACCCCCACGCCGCCGGCCGTGCACCCCACCAGCACCGTCATCAGCGTCGTCGTCGGCGGCCAGCAGATGACGCAGCGGCAGTCGGTGAGTGCGCAACCCCACAGTCCACCAATCTGGTTCTATTTTTCGTGTGCGACTTGGGCACTTGTTGAGGACCAGTGCGGTGCGCTGCGCAGCAGGCTTATCGGCAGATAACGCAGGGCCTTCTTGTTCTGCAGGAGGAGCACGAGGAGCAGCGGCGGCAGGAGCAGGAGCAGAGGTTACGGCAGCATGAGCAGCAGGAGAGAATACGACACGAGGTGGAGCAGCAGCAGAGGATACAGCAGGAACACCGGCTCCGGCAACACGAGGAGCACCAGCGGATACGGCAGCAGGCCGAGCAGGCCGACGTGCAGCACCGCCACCAACAGCAGCAGCAACAACAACTAATGCACCGGCAGGGCCAGCACCGGACAACACCCACCCCCATCCCCGTGTCCGTGGTCACGTCGACCAAGAACCCGTCACCACCTTCGTTTTGGGCGGGCCCGCCGATTCGAGTCAAGTCGGAGCTGGTCAACAACAACAACAGCGCCACGGCGCCCAATAACAATAACAACAACAACCTGCTGGCGCCGCTGCACTAGGCGACGTCGGCGCCCTTCTCGCCGCGCATCAACGGCGTGCGGCCGGAGCTGATCGGCGGCGGCGTGGCCCCCGCGCCGCCCCCGCACAGCCCCCAGCCGTCGCAGTCCCCGCAGCAGCCGCGGCCCGCGCCCCACCGTCATCATGGGCGAAGCCGGCGGCGTGCGGACCATGTGTGGTCGCAGCCCACGCCGTCGCAGGCCTCGGCGTCTGGAGCTCGTCGTCGCCGCAGTCGACGCAGTCGTCGTCCTCCAACTCGCAGCACGACGAGAGCGCGGCGCAGCTGCTGCTCAGCCTGGGCAACAGCGTGCCGCTGCCCTCGCAGCAGCCTGAACAACTCCACCAGGTAAGCGCCGCTTGGCACCCCCTGCGGCCCCGGGCTGTGCTTGCTGACGGCCGTCCTCGCTGTCCCCCGCAGGTTGGCTCCACGCCGCACCACTTCCCCCGCCCCTCAACATGGAGCGGCTGTGGGCCGGCGACCTGTCCCAGCTGCCCGCCGCGCAGCAGCTCCACGCGCTCAACCTGTCCGCGGCCGGCCAGCCGCCCTGGGCCGCGAGGAACGGGCAAGCGCGACGGGCCACGGCCCCGGCCTTGGACACGGCCCCCGAGGCCGGCAAGGCGGCGGGCCTCGCCCTGCAGCCCGACGAGGGACGACCACCCATGATCTGCATGATCTGCGAGGACAAGGCCACCGGCCTGCACTACGGCATCATTACCTGTGAAGGGTGAGTACACACCAACACAGTCACGTGGATCTGTTCCCTGTTAGTGGGATTAACGCGCGAGATTCAGCTGGCCCCTAATCGTGGATCAGGCGAACGAGATATCGATCCAGTCAGTGGGATCTGAACCACTTGAAAATCATGATTCTGCTCTGCTCTTGCTGTGAAAAGGTTTCAGTCATGTCTTGTGGTGGTATCTCATCATATATATCACTGCATAACGTACCATACACCTTTATGACTAATCTGCATATAAGGTGAATTTGAACCCCTGTCTTCTCAAACCTATCGACTTTTGCAAGTTCACTGGCCCTCTGCTCCGTCTGTGAGTCATGCTCGCAGCAGTGGCGAGAGCTCTTGTAAATAACACTAACCCACGAAGAATCAGCCTGCATTTGTTTCCGTCTAAATTTGATAAGACCTAGGCAAATAATTTACAATCTTAAATCTACTTTGATAACGTAAATACTTTGAATCATAATGCAAAATTTTCGAGAACTGAATTTTATTGACACATGGCAAAATGTAAAAAGATAACGGCGACTGGTGTCCGGCTGGTTCCTTCCTCCTGCTAACTCTTTGGCGGGGCCCCTCCGCCCGCGCCGCCCCCGCCCCCTCCCCTCCATGGCCCCACGGTTGCCTAACGAGAGATGTCTGGTGTGCAGCTGCAAGGGCTTCTTCCAAGCGCACGGTCCAGAACCGTCGCGTGTACACCTGCGTCGCCGACGGCACCTGTGAGATCACCAAAGCGCAACGGAACCGCTGCCAGTAATGCCGCTTCAAGAAGTGCATAGAGCAGGGCATGGTGCTGCAAGGTTCGTACTTCGCGCCCCTGTCCTTCAGCGCTCTTGTTTTTTACTTTTTCTTCTGTGCCCTCTGTGCTGCTCGGTGGAGGTCTTTCTCTCATGCGACAATTTCCTCAAAAGCTTCCTCTCTAGTCACGCTTTCAGCATTATATCGCACGCACCCTTTCAATAAATCTGTGAATCTAACTTTGAATTCGCTAACAAAAATAGAATCGGCAGCGGCAGGTTGCAATCGGTGACGAGTGCGGCTGTCGTTTCCGAGCTGCGGCGGACGATGAACTTGAAATTAATCTAATCACGGAGGCGCGGTGCTCCGCGTCGTCGCTCCATGCTGCAAGTCGCCGACGCGTCACCGCGTCACCCGGCCGCGTCCGTCGGGCCGGTCGCCGCTCTTCCGGGTTAGGATTTGGCGCCAGCGCGATAAGCGCTTCGCCGACTCGCTGGCGCCAAATCCTAACCCGGAAGAGCGGCGCGGCGCCTCCCCGCCCGCTCCACTGTCACTCTGCCGCTGCCGCCGTCACTGGGCGCGGCTGCCAATCTCATTACGTGCTGCTGCCGTGCGCTCGTCTCGGCGGACAAAAAAAAAAGATACATCGGCGGTTTATCTGTCACTTTCTTCTTCATCTGCCCTCCAAAAAAAAAAAAATTATTTACAAGTGCTTTTCTTAGGCTTGCGGTTTGACTTTCCTTCCCCTGCATTCTCTGCTTTTTTCCAATCTGTTTTCGAACCGTCCCAAGCGCGCCGGCCGCCGCGTCGGCTGGGCTGCCCGCCCGAGCGCCGAGCGGGTAGGCAACCCATCCGGCGCAGCGCTCCAGAGCGGCCGAAGCGTCGCGCCGCTGCGACGCCGGAATCGCGCACCTTATCAGACTTTTATGGCATTGTTGGCTCGACTGCTTATCTTTGATACTGTACACCCTCAAATTGGGCGGGACTTTGAAGCGGGTTTGTGGGTTTGCACTATGCGCCCAGCCTACTCCCATACCGGGTTATTGACTTGTTGCTGCCCACAGCTGTCCGCGAAGACCGAATGCCTGGCGGGAGAAATTCCGGGGCGGTCTACAACCTGTATAAGGTGAGTTTTTGACCTCGGGCGCCAACCAAGCCAACCAGAGGGTGCTCTTGTTCTAACGGGTGTGTGTGCGTGTCCTCCTGCAGGTCAAGTACAAAAAACACAAGAAGAACCCGCGAAGCAACGGGCAGGTGAAACCCGAGAAGCCGCCGACCCCGACACCCGGCGCCGTGCAAACAGCAGCAGCAACACCAGCAGCAACAGCTGCACCAGTTGCAGCAGCACCACCTCCAGCAGCAGCAGCAGCAGCAGCAGCAGCAACAACAACATCAACAGCAGCAACAGCAGCAGCAGGCCCTTGGCCAGACCAAAGGCCTGGCGCTGCTCAGTCAAGAGCACGGCCTTTCTCCTCACCTAGTGAACGGGACCATCCTCAAGACGGCGCTAACCAACCCCAGCGAGGTGAGTGGCGACGGCCAAGGTTCGAGGTGTTGGCGGCGGAAGTGGCGGCTTTGGGGACCGCGCTGCACACTATCGTTTCGGAAGCGCCCCCTTGCGGCCTTTGCACTTGGCGTGCGTGTGGCATGGAGCCTCGTCTATAACTCGGCCGACCCGAGGCCGCCACGCCCGCGTAGAGCTCGTGGGCACTGAGTGAGTCGTTTTCTGTGTGGAGGCCCGCGGCGGACGCGCGGGAAGTACGGGGAGCACCCCTGCCGAGGGGGGGCAGTCCGCCGGCCAGGCTGGCTACGTCGCGGGCAACGCCACTGGCTACCACCCCTTCAGGGCCTCCAGCCCGCTGCCGCCGCGCCACGCTGGCGGACCGCTCGGGCTGGAACACTTTCAGCGCAACTTCGAGGTAAGCTTCGTGTCTCGAAAGCCGAAGCTCGAAGCTCTTCGCCGAAGCTCACCGCGCAGTGCTCGCAGTGTTGCTGCAATGCACACGGCGCACACAGGCCAGCCACCAGGCGGAAGGGTTCGACACCCCGCACAAGCGTCCTTGAGTACCTTCTTACTTACCTCTGTATTTTTCGCGGCCGTTTCGGCTTCGGCCTCTGGGCCCGGCGGCAGACGCACGGAATGCGCCTTGGCTGGCTTTACGTGTCGCACGAGTCGCTAGTCGCGGGGCTGAGGTTCAAATACCAGCCGCTTGCTCATTGTTTTGCCATCCCCGCCCGGCTTTGCTTCTGGTGAGCTTGGAGGATGGGACGGGCTTGGAGGACGCCAGGGCGCGCACAGCGCACGCTCGCCGAGCTTTTTCCAACATCCCAGCCCACCAAGCCCCAGCTTCCCGCTGTCTTTGTCCTCTTGTCGCCTCTTTCTCTGACGCATCACCGCTGGTAAATGTGTAACGGCGCCGGACTGTCGTGCCTCGTATGCCCCTGGAGCCTCCAGACCTCGGAGCCCGAAGCCGGGCCGGAGTGGCTGGAGGTAACGGGGCTAGCAGCTTGAGCGCGGCGCTGCGCCGGCCAGGCGGTGCCAGGCGGCCAGGGAAAGTGGCCCTCTACTTTCACTGCCAGGGCCGTCTGTTGACCTGCCGCCGCCCCCGCCCCGCCCCGCCCCCCGCGACGGAGAGCGGCGGCCTGCCTGCGTGCCGGCGGCGCGGTGCGTCACCTGGTCTGGGAGGGGCACGGCCAGGCACGGCCAGGCACGGCGCGGTAGGTGCGGTGCGGCAGGAGCAGCATCGAGTCAGGAAGTTCGTCAGGTGCGAGCGCAACCCTAGCAGGCCCAGCCTGTCCAGCCGTGGCTTTCCTCGACACTCGAGAGGTGAGGGGATCCATGGCATGGCCATGGCATGGCCGTCGTGCCGTCGCGCCGTCGCCCGAGGAGCGCCGAGAGGGCCAAGCAAGCTCCCGACTATAAATGCCGAAGATCGGCGACGCCAGATTTCGGAAAATCGAGCACTTGTCTTGCCGCGGGGTTGAGCGGACCGTCCTGGGCGCAACCACACCGTTCTCCCGGGTCGGTCCTGGAAACGGACACTGGGGCTCCAAAAAGAACGTCGGCCTGTTCCGCGATGGCCTGAACCGGCCGACCACCGGGCAGAGCAATGACCGCCGCGGCGCCGCGCCGCGCCCCGCCAGCGCTGTCCCTTCCTGCCTTCCGCGCCGCTTTTCCCGACGCCCTTACGTAAGGCGCGAACCCCAGGCCCGGGCCAGGCACGGCCCGTGCTGTTAAAGTTAATTTTTGTTTTTAACGAGTTAAAGTTAAGCCGTTAATCGAACCCAGTTAACGCACTCGTTAAAGTTAAGGCCCTTGAAGAATTAGTTAACGAGTTAACGTTAAATTAACGCATTAACGAAGTTAAAGTTAAATTTACTTCTTGATGCACCTTAGAACGTCGTTTGGTTTCGTGAATTTCGTGAGTTTTTATCCCAAAAGACAAGGAAAATATCAAACTTTTGAAAACCTTCGACAAAAATGATGTTTTGCTCATTTTCTTTCGCCCAAGACGTTTGTCCTAAATACTGTACTCCCCAATTATTGACAAAATGTTAAAATAAAGATAAACACAGTAAACGCTAACGGCGTTAAAAAGTTTGTCAATTAACTTACCTTGTTAACTTTAAGGCACGGGGTGGAGGCTGGTGGTCGTTAGCGCTGGCCGCTGTGCCGCGGGAGAGGGCGGCAAGAGGCAAGACGTCACCCGTCTCAAGAGATACGAAATAGCAAGGGAACTGGTTTCGGTGCGCCTCTCACCCAGGCCCCGCTCGCCCCCCCCCCCTTTTCCCCCGCCCGCAACAGGTGCTGCAGGCCGCGCTCTTGGCACTCTCTCGCCGCGCTGATGAGTCAGGCGTCGCCTCAACCCTGGCATAAGCGGAACCGGAATAAATGAATGCGGTTCCGAACGCGGTTCGCAGGGTCGCCATCTCCGCGGCGGCGGACCAGGGAAAGGGGAGTCCCTCGCGGCGGCTGTTAGGGTTGCCGTCTCTGCGGCGGCTGTTAGGGTTGCCGTCTCTGCGGCGCCACGGAATCCCCGCCAGCGCGCCGCCGCTGCCCACGACAGAGACTGGCAGGGCAGGGCCTGCCCTCCGCTCCCCCCCCCGGCTTGGCCGGTTCAATGTCGCCAGCGAGTTAAGTGGTAGTTTTTGTTGTTTGGGCATGATTGATGTCCGCTTTTAGCTAGCCCCTCCCGTTCTCTCGCCTGACAAAACCCCGGCCCCCTGGTTGCTGGTTGCAGGTGTTAGCAAACCTGCGGCCAGCGGCTTCGGACAACACTGTGACGGTCGTCGCGGGACCGTATACGCTAACGCCCACTCCCCATCGACGCCTCCATCACCATGATCCAACGGCCCTCATCGTCTGCGATGAGTTTTCCAACCATGACAATCGCGACGCTTATGAGGTTGAGTTAGCGCGGTGGTTCGAATCCCATCCACGTCCTTCGAGTTATGGCTTTGGTCTGAACCACAACCTCAACACAATTTTGTTTTTTTTTCTTCCCTTTCGACAGAATCTAGAAACGAGGTTCTGGGACCACAAGGACGGACCTCTCCGACAAGCTAATGCATATCACGGCGACTCGATCGTGTACAAGTTAGTTGCAGTGGGGACCAAGCGCCTGCCATTCTACCTGGAGCTGCCCAAGTCGAGGTAGGAACTGCATGATGCCTCTAGCAGTTTTCAATATGGACTATGTGCATAGTAGAACTCTCCTCCCTGAGACCGGAGCCGCGAGCGTGTTTGACGGCATTCACACTGTCTGCAGGTGCACGACGCGGCTGCTGACCCACAAGTGGGCACGAGCTGATGGTGCTCAGACGACGTCCGCCTAACCAGGCCATCCACGGCGCGCACAAGATGGGCTCCACGTCGAGCGAACGGCACCGAAGGCTGGACTTCACGCAGGAGGTGTCCAACAACCTGTGCACGCTGCAGACCTGCATCACCAGCATGGATGGGTCGGGCCCATCACCATGGACCCAGCTGCGCCCAGGACGTGGGGCCGCTGGTGGAGAAGATCACCCACCTCACGCTCATGTTCCGGCGGATCAAGCTGCGCGTCGAGGAGTACGTCTGCCTCAAAGTCATCATTAAGCTCAACCCATGTAAGGCCCGCACCGGACACCTCACAAAATATTATTATTATTATTTTAAAAAAAGAGGATTTTTAATTTTAATTGTCTGCTTTTTTATTTTCTTATCAGCGCGCGGGGGTGCGAGCGAGCTGGAAACTTTCCAGGAGCGCTACATGACCTGCCTGAAGACTTATGTAGACCATCAGTTCCCACAGCAGCCATGTGCAGATTCCATGACCTGCTTGTCCGCCTCCCTGAGGTAGGTGTTCCGTGAAACTTCAAGCATTTTCCTTCTCAAAGATTTCTGGCAATTTAAAAATTGTTTTTACTTTACTATACCTTCACTTTTTTTCTCTTTCAGGTGCAATCTGCTGCGGCGGTGTTGCTTGAGAGCAAAATGTTTTATGTCCCGTTCCTCCTTAACTCAGCAATTCAACGGTATGCAAGGAGGCTGCGAAAACCTTTTTTTTTTTTAAATCTTGCTGTGATGTGATTGTAAAAAGAACCATTTTGTGGCTTATATTTTGTGAGCGTGTGAATGTGTGTGTTTGAGTAAACATGTGTGATTGAATGCGCGCGCGATTTTGAGTATGTGTGTGTGAAGGCGCCGTACTGGGTGGCCCCATCATCTCATTGTAAGTTATGTCATGTATCATCCACAGAAAGGGCCACCCAACATTGTACATATTTTACATAGTATATATATAAATATATATATATATACTTATAAAACAAGAATCAGATTTATCTTTATGAAAATCCATTGAATGGCAGTTTGCAGATCGTGTTGTACAGGTATGTTTGCAAGTACTGAAAGTACAGTTATTATTATTATATTATTATTATTATAAATATAGTTAATTGAGATTGGTGCTAGCACACCAAGCCAGGGGACAGGAGCCGCTGCCAGTTAAAAAGCTGGCGCCAACCTTCCCAAAATGTAGGTACTATGACCGACTGAAACATTGTAAAATATTTTAAATGTACTGTATGTTTGTTACCATCTGTACCAGCAGACCAAGCCCACATCACTCGTCCTCAGGGCTGGAAATAGTTACCAGTGTGTAATATACCAATATGTTCCTTTCTTTATTATGTTGTTGTTGAACAATTCCTGCCCCTACCTTTCAACAGCTTATTGCTGTATGGACCATAAACCACACTCTTTCTTGTGTTCTGTTTTTATCTGCTCTGTCTGCCGGAACGTATGGTCACAGTATTTGACTGTTGTCTTATTTTTAGACAAGAACTGATCTAAATGAATGATCACAAATGTTCATGAAAACGTGTTCAACATAGTTTACAAAAATAGTTGTAATGTTTTTAACCTTGTACATCCCCACTGATTTGCCATTTTGACCCCAAACCCAAGGATTTAAGCTTCATTAGAGCATTGTTTTCTGTTTTTTTATGATGTGCACAAATTGGAACAAGAATGTTTAAAAACCAGTTTGGTTTGAACCTGATCTCGTGTTGATGCTGTTTTTCAGAAAAGTGATGTGTAAAGCAAATACAAAACTTTGTTTTTCTTCTTTATTTCCACAGACCTTTTACCATATTATTTTCTACTATATTTATTAAGACATTAACTAGGTCATCAGAACTTTTTCCATACATCACAAAATTAGTTCTCAGTATTAAGATCATTAACATTTCTGAACCACTGTTCTGCTAAATGGCATCAACTCAGCAAACACAAGTTTTGGCTGTGTAATTTCAGTAAAGGATTATGAGTACAAAAAATTTGACCTCTGATAACTGGCTAAATTATTGTAACATCTAATTAGTTCATGCATGTGGAAATAAGTTATGTTTGTTTCATTTTAATGTGTGTTTTCTTTGTCAGTATTGTAAGAGACAAGTAGATGTTTCAGTTGCGCTGCTTCTCGCTATTCTGTACACGGGGACATTAAATGCATTCTCTCAACCACTCTGGAAATTTTCTATCTATATACACCAATCTAACCCACATGTAAAATGAAAAATAAAAAAATTGATAAAATACATAAATAAGCTGAAATGTACCCACCCGTTAAGCGAATAACTGCTCTCTGGAGCTGAAGACACTTTTTGTTGTCAGGTGACTAAAAGATCGTTGGGGGCATGTCCCCGCATCTGGATCACTCATGATCCATCCCTTCAAAAGTGGTGGTGGTGGTGGGGATATTTTTCCCCTCTTACTCATAGCAAAAATCAAAAGCTTTCTTATCTTATGACCAGTACTTGGAGAGGGAGTATTTTTTTTGAAAAGTAAAGCAAGACTGATGGGGGGTGGCCTACCTATCTGGTGTCGTCAGACAAAAGAAATTTAAAATGAAATAGCTTGGTTTTTATTCACAATGATCTGTGTGACAAGTCTTAAAAAATCATTACTATACTTTTCACACATGTAGAAGGGAAACATTAAAAAAATGGAAGGCACAAGGGATAAAATTCTCAAAGGCTTCGTCTACTTTTTCCTCCTCCTAATCACAACATTCCTAGCTGATATTTTATGCCTTCTTTCCATTGATTGACTTCAGCTTATCACGAGCAATTCGATCGAAGAAGAGCAGCCCTGAAAGTTTTTCTACGGTCTCAGGTTTCACCTGGAAATAATGTTTCAGTGTAAGTGTATAAGCACAGATGTTTAATTGATTCATTATAAAAACAAACAAATGGGTGATAAGGTTCTTACCATAAAACTACTGAGTGGGGTATCATCACTAATAACAGTATTAGGCATAACATATGATTCCATGATAAAATTTCTATTTGAATCCTCAGCAACAACCACTTTGAAGAAGTGGGTTGGGACTGACACCATGTTTTTCCCAATTACTTCATACTTGATGTAAGATTTTCCATCAGATTCTTTCCTGAAAATATTTAAAGAAACAATATATTAAAGAGCTATTTAAAGTGGTGTTTCATTAGAACAGAACAATGACTGGGCACTTACTGAGCAAGGTACATGGGGCCAGTGCAAACGTAGACATTCTGATAGGTTTTAGTCAGTTTTCGTACATGCCTCTCCAGTCGATTCCATGAGTCTCTGTTGAACCCTCGTCCTACCTGTGGAGCCATATTGGATAAAAGAAACGTTTGTTCGCAATGTTTCTGTTGAGCTTTGTGATTTCCTGCAGCAGCAAGATGTCCTCTATCATATCCACTATATTTGTAATCTTCGTTGGTTGATCTAAAAGAATCACGAAGTATTTTAATAGTTTGAAGGCCTTAGTTTCAGCACATAGAAGAATTAAATGTTACCTGAAATATGGATGAATGGAAAGATCTTCTTTAAAATCACACTTGCTACGGTCCACTGCGTCATTGTGTTTAACTCCGTCTGGTGTTAGATGTTCAAATACCCAGTTTGCAACTTTGTTTCGTCTGTCGTATGATAAGACATAGTCATCAAAGGAACGGATATTGTCTAAGCTGGGGAAGCCATGTTGCATAATCTGTGAAAAAAGAAATCAGTAGAGTCTAGACTAGCTGGCTATATGGATTCCTTGGAGTTTCCTGATAGAGTCTTGTCTCGCCAGTAAATAACTTACTTGAGAAACTCTGGTAGCGACTTCGCTCCCTGTGTTTGTGTCGTACGGAGTAGCAGCCGACACAACACCAAAGATGGGGAGAGCTGGACGGCTCTTGACAAGGCGTCCATCTATCACAACGGAACCGCTCACTTGGGATTGCTTACTATATATCACCTGGTACGCTGAGTTGGCAATCCATCCCGCCCCAAAAGTTAAAATTGTTTTAACTCCTAACCTGGTCGTCATGTTGTCTCGTCTCGCAACCCCTAGCAGACGACGAGCAGGTGTTGCCAACTTGGCGACCACGCTGCCTGCCAGCAGCTGCCAACCAGGCGAAGGCATTTATTGTTCTCCTGTGCCAACCGTACAAAGCAGTGGACAAAACTATACTCATCCCAGCGTAACCTTTCCGAATCACTCCGCCAACGCCAGAGAAGAGAAAGTAGTCCCGCAGGTAATGCGCTGTTTTAATGTAAATATGAAATTCTAGAAAACTAGGACAATTATTTATCGTTTAATTTTGCATATCGGAAAAATTGCAATTAAGTTCAGATTAAATCATGAAGTATGCCGGGTTTGGTATTTCGGCGGGCAGACGACGTGCCGGTCGCACCCCTCCATAACAACTGTTTCTCGGACACACTAAGATTGGAGAACTAAAAAAATATTGACCGTTGCAGCTTTTATATGTCTGAGTCCCGGACTTTCGTTTCCACGTCGTTCAACTTCACTTTTCCTTAATCACTTTAGTTTATTACATATTTCGGTTGTAGTGTGCGGGGACAGCTTGTCCTCTGGATTGTGTTCCCACCTTTTTACATTAAGATTGAGAAACTCAGAAAGGTTTCACCATTTCAGCTTACATTGATGTAAGCCCCAGACTTTCGTATCCACGTCGTTGAACTTCATTTTTCGAAAATTAGTTTAGTTTATTAGATATTTCTGTTTTGGTGTGAGGGGACAGCTACTCCTCTGGCGTCGAACGAACATTCTGCTATCTGCAGTACGGCCGTACTGCGCCCAAGACGACATTCATTATGTACAGTACGGCTCAGAAAATTTCCATACTGCTCATAAATACCAAAAAATTAATGGGGACGGGTAGCCGGAGCTATAGACACGCACCTTCCATCATCTGGCTTCGAGCAGACACAATAAACCTCCTCCTCATTCATTGCGGCTGCACCAGTCATACCTAAAATAGAAAACTGCTCAAAAATGTCCTTAAAACGGGGGGAAAGGAAATAAGAGGCTTAACGACGATGTCTCATGACCATTGTTGAGGAAGGAATTCTTGTGACAAGAAAAATTTTCTTGGTCCAATCCAATTTGTGTCTCACTCATTTTCAAGAAATTTTTTGGATCGATTTTAATCTTAAAAGTTTTCTTAACGGAATGATAAAGAAAGGATAAAGTGAAGAAAATTGATTACCTTAAATTTGTGTTAGGTCAAACAAAGCGATGTGACCGGTTTTGTATTTATGAGGTTGCACATAGTTGCTATGCGCGTTGCAAATGTTTAGAAAACAGTGTCAAGTTGAAACAAAGGATGAGGAAAAGAAATGCCAATAGCATAACATACATAGAAATTTATATGTACAAACTTCAACTTACAATTGGCCAATATAAATTGAACATCCAAGTATCAAACATATCAGCTAGTTATAAGGTGTTTACCATCAGCAGCATTTCTAACATGTAAAGGATGAAAATGTCAAACAATGTGCCTGTAAGCTCTTAATAGAATCCAGGCTCCGAACCACACTCGCCACAATGGAGGGTATCTAAGCATCCCAACTTTTTAACATATTTGAGATAAGTAATTAAGGTGTTGGGATGACCGGAAAGCACGGTCACATTTGAAACAATGATACATGTTCAATGTCAAAGAGGAACAAAACAAAAACAAATTGATACAATTAGAAGTAACTTCAAAGAGAAACAGTCACTGAACACAGTTTTAAATTGAGAAATTCTCATCCCATAGTCTCAAACAAATTGACGAACACTTTAAAGAGAAGAATTGAGACAACTGTAACTTGCAAAGAGAAAGCTCACTTAAAACAGAAGTAACTTTTGGGATTTTCTTATCCCTTAGAGTCTTAATATCACACAGGCCAAATTGTGAAAGCATATACACCTGTTCAGATTCCACATGGTACATACAATTAAGGGATTGATAGATTTTGAAAATTACGTCAAGTCCTTGAAGAAAGCTACTAACAGTATAACGAGTGTCGTCAATAACAAGTAGAAAATGCTTTAGTTGGGCATGAGAAGGACCAACGACGACATACAACGGTTGTCCTCTCACGCCAACTCGTCTCAATGCGTCGTACCGGCGCTTCAAGGCCGTGTTGACATCTCCTACAGTCTGTAAACAAACAGAGCAAAAGCAAAAATATTAGACAGAAACAAGAAATTGTTAGCTCTGCATAACAACGATAATAAAAATATTCAGGCAAATAAAAGAAGGTCGGAATATCAAAATAATGACAGAGCACCAAAATTCTAAATACGAACAAAAAGGGGAAAACACGATCAAGGTAAATTAAATGCAACTTCAGACGGAGACAGAGTCCGAAGCTCTGTTGTTGATACTTTACCAAATACACAGAACCAAAACAATAAATGCATCAGTTTCCTGAACTCCCGTTTAGAAATAGGTAAACTAGGTAACAGGTCACAAAATGTGATAAGCAAAAGGGGTCTAACAGATGCGGAGTAACATCAGGCAAAATGTATTACAAGACGTAATTTTTGGAGCCAAGAGAGTTATTTTTAATGTAAAAACCACGCAATATTAAGGCAAACTGGGCATACAAAAAGTTGTAGGGCTTACATTTAGGCAGGCCTCGTTATGTAATTTCTTTCAGTAAAAAAAAAGAAAAGAGAAACATTACCTTGACATGCAGAATGAAACTCTCATGATTCCAAAACAGATGGTTTCCAAAATCCGACAGATGATTTGGAGACTCTTGCTGTTGGTGGCACAAGAGACGGCAATAGGAGCGCAGTCAGAACATCACGGTGATCTGTTACAAAATATTTGAACAATTAATCGCTTTGAAACTTCACGCATAACCAAAATAAATAAAAAACAAGGTCAAACAAATGCTACCTTTAGTCGAATCCTTGCTGTTAATTTCAATAAGAAGTTGTTTGCCAAAATCAGTGACGTGCTAGTCTTATAACTTTTGTTGCAAAAGAGTCCCAACGTGAAAACAAAACAAGTTCATGGCCAGGGTACAGGAGGACAAAATCAGCTAGCAGCTGTAAAGATACAGTAATTTTTATCACTTACATAACAAATAAAAAATAGAAAAAGTAAGTTAACATATTAACAAAGAGAAATAAAGTTAAAAGAACTTACTAGTTCATGACCAGATGCATGTTTCAGAACAGGCCATTGCTTGAAATACTTGTCTAGAAGATTTGCAGCAGATTTCAGTACCTCAGCACTTGTTTCTCTTCTTTTGCCCATTCATTGGAAGGAAAGAGACTTGCTATTCGGGAGGGTGCTGTAATTTTCCTGGACCTTAAAACTTCCAGCCATAGACATTGAGTGGAGAAGAAAACTGATAGCATGAGTTCTCGCTGACAACCTGTCCAACAGAAAAATATTCTTGAACTTTGTTTACAAAATAGAAAAGACGCGTTCAAAGACAACACTCTTTGAACCCCAACATTGAATGGAGGCCACCATTATCAGCCCTAACAAGTGCTATAACAACGCAAATTAAGCTGGCATCCCCATTTTAAGTAAGGATATGGATCAGGGTGAAAAAAAGAAAGGGTGAAGGAGGTCAAAAAAGAATGCGGAGAAGCATTTTGAAGACAATTTAAAGAGGCACACAGTGCTGGAGGGATTCAGCTAGAAATGTGATTTACGGACAAGATTGGAAAGTACGAAATGGATGGAATCGCATTGAATGAGGTAAGGAAAGAATACTCTTATAATTGAAACTGATGAACACAACTTAAGTTTCTTGTAGCAGATAGCCGGAAGATTCCTCCTCGTTGGGCACTTTGCCACAGAAGCGACCGATGGCTCGTCAGGATTGGGGTCTTCCACTTAATGGTCCAGATTCAAGCTTTGCTTCCTTGACTTTGAATTTTTGTACAGATTAAAGACCAAGCCTATTGGGGCTGGTTATCCGGCTTGAGGGTTTGGTTTGATGTAGTAAGTCTCCTGCAACGTTAAAGGCAATAAAGTTAGCCACAGTGTTACATTTCTCACAAAAAAAAACAAAAAAAAACAAAACAAACTCACTCGTCTGTTCACAGGTGATCAACTCGACCAACTTCTTAATGGCTCAAAACATGTGATCCTTGAATCTAAAAAAAAATCAAATTAAAAAATAACAAGATTCAGTTAAACAGATATTTATATTGTATTTAATGCAAATAATACTAACAGCCTTAAGGATATCTTCAAAAGCGCATTTGTTACGACGCGCGTCATGAAAGTCCTTTCCTTGGGGGACACTTCCTGAAGTTTTGAAGTACTCCAGAACGGGCCCCCAAATTTGTCACTTCGGAAGAGACTCTCAAAATCCTGCAAGCAGAAAATAAATAGTCCGTAATAAAAAGGACAAAAACTTCAAAACTGCAGTAATCATTTAAAACAATTAAACAACTCACCAACGCTTCAATTTGTGAACCTCTGCCCCCGAGCAATTTGATGACAGAAGACGCTCTTTAGCTGGGTTGGAACTAGAAGGACTCGATCCCGAGCTGTATGCTCACAGCTGAGCTAGAACTGGGACGGTTTGATGTGCCAGCAGAAGGACCACGATCATCAAATTGTGCTGCCGCTGAAGCAACGGTGGTGTTGCAAGCTTCTAAACCAAACCGCTCAGCTGGAATGTTGATAATGGCATCATTTAGTGAGGCAGCAATTTTTTCTCCCTGTTAAAAACCAAATGAAATATAAATATGGCATAGACGTTATCAAAACAATTATTCTAAAAAAAATAACGTTACCTTAAATTTGGAAAGCTGTTCCAAGAAAAGCACACGCGGCCCCAGCTTCGGAACTTCCTTTCTCAGTGCTATCGTTCATCAGTAAGACTGTCAATTGTAACTTCATTATCTGGAAGAAAAAAAAACACGAAAAACTAACAATGTTTTTCAAAGGCCTACAACCAAATAACCAACTAACAAACTGAAGGGCCAATTCCTAACATAAGCAAACATTTACAAAATTAAACAAATATTTCTAATCCAAAATCTTTTTCCTATCTTTGATCAAACCAATCAGTATCTGAACAGGCTTTTTCGTGTGAATTGTAGCAAAGAGAGTGACCGCCTTTCGGACTTACCTTGAAACACTTCGACGTGGGATGCAAGTCGACATTGTTTCAAGAGTGATTCCATTACACGCACGGTGACTGAAGACAGCGTTTGTAGCTGGAACAGAAAGAAAAAAAATTACAGACTTTTGGTGAAACCCGGAATTTTTTTTTAAAAAAAGATCGGAATAAGACGTGCTATAAAGGAACTGTAATTAATAATTCATACAAGGGAAGACTTCATTTCTGGCAATAGAAAAGTGGAGGATTAATTAGGGCAGAGCTCGAATCCAAAGGCCCATGGAGCTTGGCCCATTCATACATATGAATATAAATAAAGAGGAAGATACCTCTAGTAAACTAACGGTTGGGGGGGGGGCGGTAAGGAAAATTCGACTGTTCAAAAACCCAAACAGGACGCTTCGCTCAGCAACGAACACAAATTTGGGACAGGACATGCGATGCAGACGCTCTTGGGAGGGTAGCGACAAAGAACCAGGCTGTGCGGGGTGGGGGTTAGTAGCAGCACGACGTGGGAAAAGCAAACAAGGTCTGATATTTTTAATATCAACAACAAAAAAAACGAATACAAATTTAGGACAGAACAGGGTTGGGGGTTGCAATTGGTTAGAGGCAGGAGTTGCGAAAGGAGCAAAGGAGCAGAGGTACAAGTAAAAGCAATGTTAAAAAGTAACGTTAAAAAAAGACGGGCAAATAAACTAAAACTAAAGCCCGGAGGTAGCAGGACATGAAGTCTAAGCCCGACGGAGAAAGAAATCAACTAAAACGCAGCAGACATGTGCCGGCCATCTTCGCGCGTACGCAACAAACTGGCGACCGCTGTGAATCGACTATACAATTACCAAGGAACAAAAAAAGCAGGACATGGAGTCTAAGCCCAACCGAGAAGGGAAAGAACCGAAACGCAGCAGACATGTGCCGGCCATCCCTGCGCAAGCGCAATAAGATGCTAGCGACCACTGTGAATCGACACTATACCATAACCAAGGAACAAAAAAAAGCAGGACATGAAGATGCTATATTCAGTTAAGGATTTTCTGTTTTCACTCCCGGCGTGAGTGTGGATCCTACGCCTCCACAGGCGTGGATCCACGCCTCTGCGGGCGTGAGGGCGCCTTTCACACCCGACAAGGCGTGGATCCACGCCTGTGGGGGCGTAGGATCCACACTCAAGCCGGGAGTAAAAACAAAAAATCCTTAACTGAATATAGCATGAAGCCTAACCGAAAAGGGAAAGGACCAAAACGCAGCGGACATGTGCCGGCCATCCCTGCGCAAGCGCAACAAGATGCTAGCGACCACTGTGAATCGACACTATACAATAACCAAGGAACAAAAAAAAGGACATAGAGTGTAGCCTAACGGAGAAGGGAAAGGACCGAAACGCAGCGGACTTCTGCCGGCCATCTCTGCGCAAGCGCAAAGGGATGCTAGCGACCACTCTGAATCGACACTATACCATTACCAAGAAACAAAAAAAAGGACATAAAGTGTAGCCTAACCGAGAAGGGAAAGGACCGAAACGCAGCGGACATGTGCCGGCCATCTCTGCGCAAGCGCAAAGGGATGCTAGCGACCACTGTGAATCGTCACTATACAATAACCAAGGAACAAAAAAAGCAGGACATAAAGTCTAGGCCTAACGGAGAAGGGAAAGGACCGAAACGCAGCGGACTTCTGCCGGCCATCTCTGCGCAAGCGCAAAGGAATTCTGGCGACCACTGTGAATCGACACTATACCATTACCAAGAAACAAAAAAAGCAGGACATAAAGTGTACCCTATCGGAGAAAGGAAAGGACCGAAACGCAGCGGACTTCTGCCGGCCATCTCTGCGCAAGCGCAAAGGAATTTTGGCGACCACTGTGAATCGACACTATACCATTACCAAGGAACAAAAAAAAGGAGGACATAAAGTGTAGCCTAACCGAAAAGGGAAAGGACCGAAACGCAGCGGACATGTGCCGGCCATCTCTGCGCAAGCGCAAAGGGATGCTAGCGACCACTGTGAATCGACACTATACCATTACCAAGGAACAAGAAAAAGCAGGACATGTAATCTAGGCCTAACGGATAGGGGAAAAAACCGAAACGCAGCGGACATCTGCCGGCCATCTCTGCGCGCACGCAACAAGATGCTACAGACCACTGTGAATCGTCACTATACAATAACCAAGGAACCAAAAAAAGCAGGACATAAAGTCTAGGCCTAACGGAGAAGGGAAAGGACCGAAACGCAGCGGACATGTGCCGGCCATCTCTGCGCAAGCGCAAAGGAATTTTGGCGACCACTGTGAATCGACACTATACCATTACCAAGGAACAAAAAAAGGAGGACATAAAGTGTAGCCTAACCGAGAAGGGAAAGGACCGAAACGCAGCGGACTTCTGCCGGCCATCTCTGCGCGCACGCAACAAGATGCTAGCGACCACTGTGAATCGTCACTATACCATTACCAAGGAACAAAAAATAGCAGGACATGTAGTCTAGGCCTAACGGATAGGGGAAAAAACCGAAACGCAGCGGACATGTGCCGGCCATCTCTGCGCAAGCGCAAAGGGATGCTAGCGACCACTGTGAATCGACACTATACCATTACCAAGGAACAAGAAAAAGCAGGACATGTAGTCTAGGCTTAACGGATAGGGGAAAAAACCGAAACGCAGCGGACATCTGCCGGCCATCTCTGCGCAAGCGCAAAGGGATGCTAGCGACCACTGTGAATCGACACTATACCATTACCAAGAAACAAAAAAAAGGACATTAAGTGTAGCCGTAGCCTAACCGAGAAGGGAAAGGACCGAAACGCAGCGGACATGTGCCGGCCATCTCTGCGCAAGCGCAAAGGGATGCTAGCGACCACTGTGAATCGTCACTATACAATAACCAAGGAACAAAAAAAGCAGGACATAAAGTCTAGGCCTAACGGAGAAGGGAAAGGACCGAAACGCAGCGGACTTCTGCCGGCCATCTCTGCGCAAGCGCAAAGGAATTCTGGCGACCACTGTGAATCGACACTATACCGTTACCAAGAAACAAAAAAAGCAGGACATAAAGTGTAGCCTAACGGAGAAGGGAAAGGACCGAAACGCAGCGGACTTCTGCCGGCCATCTCTGCGCAGGCGCAAAGGAATTTTGGCGCTCACTGTGAATCGACACTATACCATTACCAAGGAACAAAAAAAAGGAGGACATAAAGTGTAGCCTAACCGAGAAGGGAAAGGACCGAAACGCAGCGGACTTCTGCCGGCCATCTCTGCGCAAGCGCAAAGGAATTTTGGCGACCACTGTGAATCGACACTATACCATTACCAAGGAACAAAAAAAAAGGAGGACATAAAGTGTAGCCTAACCGAAAAGGGAAAGGACCGAAACGCAGCGGACATGTGCCGGCCATCTCTGCGCAAGCGCAAAGGGATGCTAGCGACCACTGTGAATCGACACTATACCATTACCAAGGAACAAGAAAAAGCAGGACATGTAATCTAGGCCTAACGGATAGGGGAAAAAACCGAAACGCAGCGGACATCTGCCGGCCATCTCTGCGCGCACGCAACAAGATGCTACAGACCACTGTGAATCGTCACTATACAATAACCAAGGAACCAAAAAAAGCAGGACATAAAGTCTAGGCCTAACGGAGAAGGGAAAGGACCGAAACGCAGCGGACATGTGCCGGCCATCTCTGCGCAAGCGCAAAGGAATTTTGGCGACCACTGTGAATCGACACTATACCATTACCAAGGAACAAAAAAAGGAGGTCATAAAGTGTAGCCTAACCGAGAAGGGAAAGGACCGAAACGCAGCACACTTCTGCCGGCCATCTCTGCGCGCACGCAACAAGATGCTAGCGACCACTGTGAATCGTCACTATACCATTACCAAGGAACAAAAAAGCAGGACATGTAGTCTAGGCCTAACGGATAGGGGAAAAAACCGAAACGCAGCGGACATGTGCCGGCCATCTCTGCGCAAGCGCAAAGGGATGCTAGCGACCACTGTGAATCGACACTATACCATTACCAAGGAACAAGAAAAAGCAGGACATGTAGTCTAGGCTTAACGGATAGGGGAAAAAACCGAAACGCAGCGGACATCTGCCGGCCATCTCTGCGCAAGCGCAAAGGGATGCTAGCGACCACTGTGAATCGACACTATACCATTACCAAGAAACAAAAAAAAGGACATAAAGTGTAGCCGTAGCCTAACCGAGAAGGGAAAGGACCGAAACGCAGCGGACATGTGCCGGCCATCTCTGCGCAAGCGCAAAGGGATGCTAGCGACCACTGTGAATCGTCACTATACAATAACCAAGGAACAAAAAAAGCAGGACATAAAGTCTAGGCCTAACGGAGAAGGGAAAGGACCGAAACGCAGCGGACTTCTGCCGGCCATCTCTGCGCAAGCGCAAAGGAATTCTGGCGACCACTGTGAATCGACACTATACCGTTACCAAGAAACAAAAAAAGCAGGACATAAAGTGTAGCCTAACGGAGAAGGGAAAGGACCGAAACGCAGCGGACTTCTGCCGGCCATCTCTGCGCAGGCGCAAAGGAATTTTGGCGACCACTGTGAATCGACACTATACCATTACCAAGGAACAAAAAAAAGGAGGACATAAAGTGTAGCCTAACCGAGAAGGGAAAGGACCGAAACGCAGCGGACATGTGCCGGCCATCTCTGCGCAAGCGCAAAGGAATTTTGGCGACCACTGTAAATCGACACTATACCATTACCAAGGAACAAAAAAAAGGAGGACATAAAGTGTACCCTAACCGAGAAGGGAAAGGACCGAAACGCAGCGGACATGTGCCGGCCATCTCTGCGCAAGCGCAAAGGAATTTTGGCGACCACTGTGAATCGACACTATACCATTACCAAGGAACAAAAAAAAGGAGGACATAAAGTGTAGCCTAACCGAGAAGGGAAAGGACCGAAACGCAGCGGACATGTGCCGGCCATCTCTGCGCAAGCGCAAAGGAATTTTGGCGACCACTGTGAATCGACACTATACCATTACCAAGGAACAAAAAAAAGGAGGACATAAAGTGTACCCTAACCGAGAAGGGAAAGGACCGAAACGCAGCGGACTTCTGCCGGCCATCTCTGCGCAAGCGCAAAGGAATTTTGGCGACCACTGTGAATCGACACTATACCATTACCAAGGAACAAAAAAAAGGAGGACATAAAGTGTAGCCTAACCGAGAAGGGAAAGGACCGAAACGCAGCGGACATGTGCCGGCCATCTCTGCGCAAGCGCAAAGGAGTTTTGGCGACCACTGTGAATCGACACTATACCATTACCAAGGAACAAGAAAAAGCAGGACATGTAATCTAGGCCTAACGGATAGGGGAAAAAACCGAAACGCAGCGGACATCTGCCGGCCATCTCTGCGCGCACGCAACAAGATGCTACAGACCACTGTGGATCGTCACTATACAATAACCAAGGAACCAAAAAAAGAGGACATAAAGTCTAGGCCTAACGGAGAAGGGAAAGGACCGAAACGCAGCGGACATGTGCCGGCCATCTCTGCGCAAGCGCAAAGGAATTCTGGCGACCACTGTGAATCGACACTATACCATTACCAAGGAACAAAAAAAAAGGAGGACATAAAATGTAGCCTAACCGAGAAGGGAAAGGACCGAAACGCAGCGGACATCTGCCGGCCATCTCTGCGCAAGCGCAAAGGAATTTTGGCGACCACTGTGAATCGATACTATACCATTACCAAGGAACAAAAAAAAGGAGGACATAAAGTGTAGCCTAACCAAAAAGGGAAAGGACCGAAACGCAGCGGACATGTGCCGGCCATCTCTGCGCAAGCGCAAAGGAATTCTGGCGACCACTGTGAATCGACACTATACCATTACCAAGGAACAAAAAAAAGGAGGACATAAAATGTAGCCTAACCGAGAAGGGAAAGGACCGAAACGCAGCGGACATGTGCCGGCCATCTCTGCGCAAGCGCAAAGGAATTTTGGCGACCACTGTGAATCGATACTATACCATTACCAAGGAACGAAAAAAAGGAGGACATAGTGTAGCCTAACCAAAAAGGGAAAGGACCGAAACGCAGCGGACATGTGCCGGCCATCTCTGCGCAAGCGCAAAGGGATGCTAGCGATCACTGTGAATCGACACTATACCATTACCAAGGAACAAGAAAAAGCAGGACATGTAATCTAGGCCTAACGGATAGGGGAAAAAACCGAAACGCAGCGGACATGTGCCGGCCATCTCTGCGCGCACGCAACAAGATGCTACAGACCACTGTGAATCGTCACTATACAATAACCAAGGAACCAAAAAAAGCAGGACATAAAGTCTAGGCCTAACGGAGAAGGGAAAGGACCGAAACGCAGCGGACATGTGCCGGCCATCTCTGCGCAAGCGCAAAGGAATTTTGGCGACCACTGTGAATCGACACTATACCATTACCAAGGAACAAAAAAAAGGAGGACATAAAGTGTAGCCTAACCGAGAAGGGAAAGGACCGAAACGCAGCGGACTTCTGCCGGCCATCTCTGCGCGCACGCAACAAGATGCTAGCGACCACTGTGAATCGACACTATACCATTACCAAGGAACAAGAAAAAGCAGGACATGTAGTCTAGGCTTAACGGATAGGGGAAAAAACCGAAACGCAGCGGACATTTGCCGGCCATCTCTGCGCAAGCGCAAAGGGAT
The DNA here is from genome assembly GCA_030522485.1 of Stenchaetothrips biformis. NCBI lineage: Eukaryota > Metazoa > Arthropoda > Insecta > Thysanoptera > Thripidae > Stenchaetothrips > Stenchaetothrips biformis. The sequence goes on from CM060087.1 coordinate 20,684,941, forward strand.
GCTAGCGACCACTGTGAAACGACACTATACCATTAGCAAGGAACAAAAAAATGCAGGACATGAAGTCTAGAACTAACGGAGAAGGAAACAAACCGACCGCGCAGCGGACATTTGCCGGCCATCTCTGCGCAAGCGCAACAAGATGCTAGCGACCACTGTGAATCGAGAGTATACCATTACCAAGGAACAAAAAAAAGCAGGATATCAAATGAAGCCTAACCGAAAAGGGAAGGAAACGCAGCGGACATGTGCCGGCCATCTCTGCGCAAGCGCAACAAGATGCTAGCGACCACTGTGAATCGACACTATACCATTACCAAGGAACAAAAAAAAAGCAGGACATGAAGTCTAGGCCCAACGGAGAAGGAAACGAACTAAAACGCAGCGGACATGTGCCGGCCATCTCTGCGCGAGCGCAACAAGATGCTGGCGACTACTGTGAGTGGGCAATATAATTAAGGGAACGTAACACAAATTAAGGACCAGACCCGCGACGCAAGAAGATAAATGACTGTGCAGGATGGGGTTGGGGGCTGGCACGGCGGGGCGAAAAGAGTGGAGGTACAAAATAGGCAATGTTTAAAAGGAAAGTTAAAGAAAAAACAAGGGGGGGCAGGGAAATCAAAACTAAAGCCTGGAGATAGTCTACGCCCTATGAAGAAAGGAATGATTAGAGACGCAGTGGACATGTGCCGGCCACCTCTGCGCGTACGCAACAAGACGCTGGCAACCACTGTGAGTCGACAATATTTAATTATCAAGGAACTAATCAAAAACAAATTTGGGACAGGTGCGATGCGGCAGGGACACGGCCGGGGGCTGGCAGCTTTCGGCGACGAACTGAGACTGGGCCGGCAAGAAGCGGCTAAGAGCGCCGGAGGGGAAGGGGACGGGGAGTCTGCACGGCAACGCCCCGTGCGGTCTGCTCGCGGCGCGCTGAGGAAGGAAACATGAGCACTGCGGCGGCCTGGCTGGGCCCCGCAGTTACTCAAGGTAGTCACAACACACACACACACACACACACACACACACACGCTCACACACACACGCTCACACACACACGGACAGACGGTCAAATTAGTCAACTTGTCTATGGAAAGGAGGGCTTGGCGCCGATAGTCAGCGCGGCGGGGAACGTCGAGGCGAGGCGTTAGTGTCCCGGTGACCCTTCACGACGTTCCAGAACACTGTGGCAAACACGCGGTGACGAACTTGGAGCACGACATCCACACGAAACGGGATGCGCAGGCACGGTGCGGGGCGGCGAGGACACGGCCGGCGGCCGGCAGACTCCGGCAACGAACTGAGGCTGGGCCGGCGCGCGGCGGCTAAGCGCGCCAAAGGGGAGGGGGACAGGGAGTCGGCACGGCAGCGACCCGTGCGGTCTGCTCGCGGGGGGGGGGGGGTTGAAAGCTCCAGCCCAGGCCTTGCCGGTGCTGGCGGCTCTGCTGCACGCCAACCCCCACCTCAGATTTTGAGAAGAGGGGGGGAACGAGTCCCCTGGCCAGCATAGGCACCAGCCTCGGCCATTAAACAAGATAATCTCTCTCTCTCTCTCTCTCTGCTCGCGGGACAAGGGCTACGCAAGAAAATATGACGGTGCAGGATGGGACTTGGGGCTGGCACGGCCTAGCTAGGAACGGTACCAGTGAAAGCAATATGTAAAAGGAAAGTTCAAAAACAAAAAACGGGCAGATAAACTAAAACTAAAGCTCGGAGGACGCAGGACATGGAGTCTAGGCCCATCCGAGAAGGGAATGAAAAACCGAAACACAGCGGACATGTGCCGGCCATCTCTGCGCGAACGCAACAAGACGCTGGCAACCACTGTAAGTCGACAATATTTAATTATCAAGAAACAAAACAAAAACAAACTTGGGACCAGACGCGCGACGCAAGAAAATGTATGACGGCTGCAGGATGGGATTGGGGGCTAGCACGGCATAGCGAGAGGAGCGGAGGTACAAGTGAAAGCAATATTTAAAAGGAAAGTTCGAAGAAACAAAAAATGGGCAGATAAACTAAAACTAAAGCCCGGAGGACGCATGACATGGAGTCTAGGCCCATCCGAGAAGGAAATAAAAAACCGAAACACAGCGGACATGTGCCGGCCATCTCTGCGCGAACGCAACAAGACGCTGGCAACCACTGTAAGTCGACTATGTTTAATTATCAAGAAACAAAACAAAAACAAACTTGGGACCAGACGCGCGACGCAAGAACATGTATGACGGCTGCAGGATGGGATTGGGGGCTAGCACGGCATAGCGAGAGGGGGGAGGTACAAGTGAAAGCAATATTTAAAAGGAAAGTTCGAAGAAACAAAAAACGGGCAGATAAACTAAAACTAAAGCCCGGAGGACGCATGACATGGAGTCTAGGCCCATCCGAGAAGGAAATAAAAAACCGAAACACAGCGGACATGTGCCGGCCATCTCTGCGCGAACGCAACAAGACGCTGGCAACCACTGTGAGTCGACAATATTTAATTATCAAGAAACAAAACAAAAACAAACTTGGGACCAGACGCGCGACGCAAGAACATGTATGACGGCTGCAGGATGGGATTGGGGGCTAACACGGCATAGCGAGAGGGGGGAGGTACAAGTGAAAGCAATATTTAAAAGGAAAGTTCGAAGAAACAAAAAACGGGCAGATAAACTAAAACTAAAGCCCGGAGGACGCATGACATGGAGTCTAGGCCCATCCGAGAAGGGAATGAAAAACCGAAAAACAGCGGACATGTGCCGGCCATCTCTGCGCGAACGCAACAA